>OX418222.1:38955068-39555068 GCA_948455865.1 Conomelus anceps
AGACAAATGCTATTGGTTTATACACTAGGAGCCTCTGATAGGTCAAACTCCATGTTGGAGGCCTGTCATTGGGCTGATGGACTAACTAGATGGTTCTAGAACTGTTTTAACGGCTGTTGTTGATGGCTTATATTATCATTTTTTTTATTAATTCTCTGTCTTGTAACTCAAGAACAGAGGCATTTATTTACACCAAAAAATAAATTACAATTAGTGAAAAATATATTCAACACTACATTTGGCTTATCAATTTAAGCATCCCACTATAAAACTATGTTGTCGGGATGCAAATGTTAGTCCTAGCAGCCAAAATAACAATTAAACCAATCTAAATGTAACATAAACATAGAATATAATGCATATTATATTAAAAAAAAACATAAATATGAAAAGAAGGAAAAAGAATTCGCAAAACTTATAATAATAATAATAATACATCATTAAATACATAACAGTTCCTCACTTCTATTAATGTCAATGTTAATTATTAAGAAACATTTGATACTTTTTTAAATTCAAGATGTTCGTTTCTCTTATGCAAGTGGGCAGTATATTAAAAATTCTACAACCTGTATTACAATACAGATTTTTGACCAAAAGTTGTATTTCTTCTCTCAATATACAGCTCCCTATTTCTAGCTCTTGTGTTGTAAGAATGATCTACATTTATGGTTAATCTAGGATATATTTTGATGAAATTGAGAATTATATGTATTTATAGTTGTCGCACGCTTAGAACTTTATACTCCTGAAATAATTGCTCAGTTGGAAATAGTCTTGGTTTAGTCAATTATTCTCAATAAAAAGTTCTGAGTTTTTAAAAGTGGATCTACATGATTATAAGAAGTTCCTCCCCAGACGGGGAGTGAGTATATGAAGTTAGACATTGAGGTTAAGGAGCTACAAATGTGATTTCGATCATCTTTATCATATTTCATCACATTTGGCAGTGTAATAATTATTTTTATCTACGACCATGTCATAATGTATACATTACAGTTTCACAATTGATGCCAAAACAGCTGTCTTTTCGAAATGCTTTTTTGAAACCCGTTGCATAAAGAGCTCATTATAGTACAGGTTCTACATTATAACACGGTTCTGGACCAATCAGAAGCATTTTTGATGGAATCAATATCGTAATTCAATATTGTGAAACTATCAGCTGATTTGGTCAAACTGCTACACCAGCTGCTTTAACCTAACAATCTACTATAACTTCTCATATATGAGATGAGAGGTTAGGTATCTCTGACAGTCACAGGTAAAATGAAATTGTTTTAATTAAATGTATACTAGTGGTCGTAGATAAAATAGTGTATGCAACGATTTTATTTGGCCATTAAGGCACTCGTGAGATATTTATAACACTCGCGTTCGCTCGTGTTATAACTTACATCTAACTCGTGCCTTAATAAGGGTCAAAATAAAATCGTTGCATAAACTACTATCATGGAATGACATAATTAGTAACAGAAGGTGGTAGAGTGAAAGATTAGAAAACTGTAGAATGTGCTGGAATTGGAAAGAACAACATGCTATGGGGAGGTATATAAACTCAGCTTGTAGCTGGGACCAGTCAGTTTGAGCTGGAGTGGTGTCATGAATCGACAGCGAGCACCTTTGTGACCTTTGACAGCACCAATTTGTGAGGTTAGAGTGAACCGTGACAGTTCCAGTATCAGTGACTAATAACAGTTATCCAGTATCAGTGACAGTTATATTTTCTTAGTAAAAGAAGAAAACTGTGTATTTGTGATAGGAATTCATCTGTGTAAGCGTGACTGCATTACAATCAATTGTAGGAAGTTTATAAAGGACTGTCTAAATAGCGATTGCTGACATTTATTGAAAGTAAGTGAACTGTTATTATTCAATTATTCCAGTCAAATACATCAGAATATTTGAAAGTTGATAATGATAAATTGTTAGATATTGATAAATTGTAACTGATATTAGACATTTATTTTGGACGTATTAATTATTCTTAAAGTAATTGGACGTTTTGATGACTAAATCTGTAGATATTTGAGTTATTTCATAATTATGTGATAACTCTGTGGAGTATTTTATTGTGCAAATTTTTTTTTTTTTTTTTTTTTTTTTGACGAATACTATTGCTATCTAGTCTCAAGACTAATGAGCAAATTTGTTCTATCCTAACTTACTAGATCTAATTTAATACAGTGAAATTCTCATTAGAATTTCTAACTGCGTTTAAGAATAATTTATGTACACATGATAACTGCACTACAAGCTAGATTTCACTCAACATTGCTCTGCTTTTGAACTGAAACACTTGAAAAAAGCACTACACTAGTTCAAATAGTTTCCTCCTTTTGAGCCTCCGCACCAATCCTCCGTTGTCTAGCAGCTGGATTGCTTCGACGTTGTTGTGCTGGTGGAGCCGTGTTTCGTGGTTCTCTGCAAACCTCTGGATCTCTCTGGTTACCAGGTCGACTCCCAGGTCTCTGTGGAGGTCGTTATTCCTGACATACCAAGGTGCATTGACGATGTTTCTCAGCACCTTGTTCTGGAACCGCTGTATGATGTTGATGTTGGTTTGTTTGGTACACCCCCATAGTTGTATACCATACGTCCATACAGGTTTGAATATTTGCTTGTAAAGCAGAACTTTGTTGGGTATTGAAAGTGTAGAGTTCCTTCCAATTAGCCAGTAGTAAGTCTTATACTTCAAACCAAGTTCTTCTCTCTTCTTTTTAACATGCTCCTTCCAGCGAAGCTTAGCATCTAAAGTCATACCTAGATATTTTGCATTATTAGCATATGGTATGACTTTGTTATTTATATTTATTGGCAGGTAATCAATTCTCCTGTTAGTAAAATTTACGTGTACTGATTTAGCCTCATTGAGCTTCATCCGCCATTTTTTGGTCCAATCTTGAATTTTTGTGATAGATCTCTGTAATTTAGCGGTTGCTTCATGAGCATTGCTGTCTACTGCCAATATTGCCGTATCATCTGCAAATGTTGCTGTGGTGTTATCTTCAAGGCATGGAATATCACTAGTGAATAAAAGGTAGAGTACTGGCCCTAATACACTACCTTGAGGAACTCCTGCTTTAATCTCCTTCAGATCAGAATACGCATCTTCCTGTTTGACTCTAAAGTATCTTCCTGTCAAATAGGATTGCAATATATCTGTAAACTGGTGAGGAAGTTGTCTTTTCAATTTCTGAAGAAGCCCTTTATGCCATACTCTATCAAAAGCTTGCCCTATATCCAAAAAAGCAGCAGAGCAAACTTTTTTCTCTTCTAGACACTTCTCTATTATGTTGACTATTCTATGTACCTGGTCGATAGTAGAATGTTTTTCTCTAAAACCGAATTGATGATTTGGAATTAGGTGATTTCTTTCTATTATTGGCTTCAGTCTATTCAGTAATATCCTTTCGAACAGCTTAGACAACACAGGCAATAATGAGATTGGCCTATAGGATGATACTTCATGTGGCTGTTTCCCAGGCTTGAGTATCATTATTACTTCGGCTACTTTCCACATTCCTGGTACATACTTCAATCTGAAACAAGCATTCATAATGTGCGTCAGCTTGTTTAATGCATTTCTTGGCAAATGTTTCAAGACTAATCCTGTTATGAGATCAAATCCTGGAGTTTTTTTATTGTTGATATTTTTTATTTCCTTTTTAATTTCTTCCATCGTGACATGCCTGAGTTCTTGACTACACTGTATAATAATTTCTTCTACTTCTTCGTTTTCCTCTTCATCTTCATCGTGAGGCTGAAATACATTGACAAGATGGTCTGAAAATGTTTGTGCCTTTTCTCCATTATTTCGAGCCCATTGACCATTCTGTTTTCGGAGTGGAGCTGCTTGTTGAATAGGTTTCTTCATTTTCTTGGTTGCCTTCCAGAGGGAGTAGTCAGTGCTGCCTTCTCCTGTCAAGTTCCTTAAATAAGTACTGATGGATTCACTCTTGATAATCTGAATCTCTCTTCTGAGTTGCTGTGTGAGATTATTCAAAAGCGTTTTATCTTGAGGAGACCGTGATTGTTGCCATTTTCTCCTAGCCCTTCTTTTCTCTACTATCAGCTCTCTTATTTCTGTGGGGTAATTGTTTCCTACTGTTCTTCTTCTTATCTGAGGAGTATTCCACCAAGCTGCCTGCTGCACATCAATAACGAATTTCTCCAACTCCTCATCGACCTGCTCTTCGCTTCCTAGTGGCACATTCAACTCTATTTTTTCCTCCAGCATCTGCTTGAAGCCTTCCCAGTCTGTATGACTATTGACAAGTGTGAGGTACATACTTTGCTTTTGTAATACAGTATCACTCAACTTCAAAAGTATTGGTGAGTGGTCAGAGTTGAGATCAAAACTCTCTTCAATCTGAAGGTAGTTCACTGCTATATTTTTTATAAGGAAAAAATCTATGAGATCTGGAATCTTAGTTGTGTCAGTAGGCCAGTAAGTTGGCTTGCCAGTTGAAAGAACCTCGCATCTACTTTCATTTAATGCTTTATAGAGCTCTGTACCCTTGGGATTTGTCAAACGTGAACCCCAGTGCACATGATTAGCATTAAAGTCTCCTCCAACAATAAATCTTGTTCCTAACATATTAAATAAATTCATAAATTCTTCTTTTCTTATGGAATACCTAGGTGGACAGTAGATAGCTGCAACTATGAACTGATAATTTATCGCTTGTACAGCTACACTTGTTAGTTGTATCCTTTCAGTTTCATATTTGACTTCTTCATGATGTTGTATATTATCTTTTATAATAATTGCACTTCCACCTCGTGCAACATTACTAGGGTGCATAGCGTGGTAAGTCTTATACCCTTTAAATCTTAAATAAGAATGTTTTGTGAAGTGTGTTTCAGAGATAAGGCAGATATCTATATTTTCTATGTTTAGAACTGCTTCCAACTCCTGTTGTCGCTGTAGCAGCCCATTTGCATTCCATTCTATTATATTCAAACTGTTCATTATTTAAGTTTCAACTGTCTGCTATTTTCTAATTTCAAAAATCGTGTCTGAAGAGATGAAATGATTTTTTCTTGATTTTCCAGTTTTCTTAATATTAGCTGGAGAATTTCATTGATGCCTTCTTCTTCCTTTTCCTGCTGCCCTGAACTTGTGCTATTCTTATTAGAGACAACCTGTGCAAAATATAATCTTTTAACTGGTTTCTCATTAATAACTGGTTTTTGAGAATATGTTGTGTTGTTTGATGACGTATTTCGGCTCAATACAGTTTTATTTGAGTTGGTTTTATTCTTTTGTGCTCCATTTCTTATTTTTTGCAATTCAATTGCGACTGTACACCCACGATAGCTTGCTGGATGTGCTTCTCCACAATGAATACATTTTGGCAAAGCATCACTAGGCTTTGCACAATCCTTTGTCGGATGTTTACCTGCACACTTCACACATCTCGGCTCCTTGTTGCAGTACTTCTGTGTGTGATTGTATGCCTGGCAGCGCTTACATTGGGGTATTAAGTTGGCCTTCTTTAATGCTTCAACTTCTACTTTGCACCCAAGTATACTTTTCATCTCATATACTTTTTTGATATCTTCTTCAGAGCTGAAAGACACCATGAACATGTCCAATGGCTCTTTGGTTTTCCACTTCAGCTTATTGACCACCTCAATGACCTTGTAGCCTCGCGTTTTTAAATCATCTAAGATGATTACTGGGCTACAAGAATGATGCAGCTTCTTAATCATCACTCTTATAGGCCTTGACTGTTTATTTTCATATGAATGCCAGTTGTAACCACCACTGACTAATTCTCTAGTAACGTCTCTATAGGTTTCTGGATCTATAGTGTTTAACTTGAACGTTTCTCGACTTAGAAGTTTTATTTTGAATTTTTCATCAGTTGACACTTTCTTCAATTGTTTTAGGAGAGAATCTAGATTTTTAATCCCATCTATGATAATTGGAGGTGGAGGCATTTCCTTAGTTTTCTTCTCAGTGTTGATTTCTTTTAGATTTCCCCTAGCTTGAATTCCGACTCCAGATTGTTTTTTAAGTTCAGGAGATGGAGAGTTAATAAGTTTTCTCTTCTTAGTAGAGCGTTTGTTTCGTACTCGGATCCATTCTGTTTCCTTCGCTAACTCCTCTTCATTAGTAGAGTAGGTTTCAGGAACTGGACTGTTGGTATTTTTTTCTAATACTTGAAATCTGGCTTCTAGATCTTCTATTTTCTTCAGAAGCTTAGCATTATTCTCTTCCAGCTTTTTACTTTTCTCATCTTACTCCTTCCAGGCGATGAACAGTTTATGCTCTGCTTGTGAGTTGAGTTTATTCGCCTTGATGTATCTGTCTGGCGAGCACTGAATTCCTGTATCCAATGGAGGGTTGGTGTCCATGGTCTCAGTTGATTCTTCCTCTTCCTCAAATTCCGGAACCAGGAATTTCGACGGTTTCAGAAGGTGTTGTTCCGACATTACAAAGTAATTTGGAACATACTGTTCTTTTTGGATAGCCCTCGTATTCACTCGCGCACGCGGAATCGCACACGCTAGCTATAGAACGGCCGACCGAAAGCAAGTAGCTTCGCTTGCATAAATACCGCGGTGACACCGGTTTACGCGTTGCAAAATTTGTTCTACTTAACTACTGTGAACAAACTGCTGACTCACTACTTCTACACTACACTAATCACTATACGTCTTTCCTCTACGAGTTCTGACACGATACTGATTGTGCAAATAAAGTTCTAGTTTCGTTTTTGCATTTTGCCAGCATTATTTTACTGATAGAACCCATAACAGTACTTGGCTAGGATATTCTAAGCTACTCTGTATTTTACTTTTGAGTTCAATTGAGATTAAAATGACATGACAGTTGATAGTAAAGTATCTCGTGAGTTGATAATCAAAGTGGTTGAGACAAGATCAGTATTATTCATTACAATACAGAGTAAGTTAGTTTCTCTTAAGAAGCTAGAAATCTGCTAATTGATTAATGCTCACCTTTAACATTGTTCTTTTATGCTTCAGAATAGTTGTCCATCCTATCCACCGAAGTTTGAATGCCAATTCTAAACTAATTATGAAAAGACATAACAACTCAATAGTGCTGTGAACCCAAACTGGAAGCTGTGAAATCAAATTAATATAATATAGTTGAATTCGGTTTTTATTGCCTTAGAATGATTTAGGAATAAAACATATAATTAAGTTTTTTCATGAATAACAGGTTGCACAAGAATCCCATCATTAAGATTATCATTATCTGTTCTATTTTTGTACCAGGCTACTATCCATCACATCATTCAGTATAAAAGTGAGCCATTATTAGTGTATAAAGTGTTCTGTTATTCGAGCAATGATAGCTAGATTACAAAACAGCCAACATAGTCAACTAAAAATTTCAAATTCAGAGATCAGCTGAACATGAATAATATAGTATATACATTAGTTAATTTGTAATAAATTTAATACTGTGAATAAATCATATTATTATATAGTTTGGAGAGTAAATTAGCTTTTAGAATTATAAAATATAAGCATTAATGACTAGTATTGGCCATTAATATAAGGCTTGCTTTAGGTTATGTTGAGTCATAACAAGATGGCGGAAGTGCGTGAATGATGGTGTCACTTTTATACATTTTATACTAGGTATGTGCTCCACCATTCAAGATATATAGATCATACGAATGCTTGCATGTACATAGGTATAATCATATGCTTTCACACAGCAGCTTGATATAAAATTTGAATAAATAATGATTCATCATAATGATAAGAGGTTTGTGCAACCGAAGGTAAAGTTTTATAGTTAAAAGTTCAAACTATAAGCACCTACAAAGAACCGCAAGTAAGACAAAATAGATCAATTCACAAAAACATCAATAATTATTTATAAATTATTGTTACGAATTTTTAACGTTATTATATTATGATGTTGAAGATTCATCTTGTTTCCTCTAAATAAGTATATAATAAAAACTTAAAAAAACTTTTGAGTGGAAATTGTGACTCACGTTATGGCGTGACGGCCGTTTCATTCTGTTGTAAAGAGCATCGTCAGACGACCCACAGTACACAGAGAGTGTACGGCCGGCCGGCCGTCACGCCATAACGTGAGTCACAATTTCTACTCAAGTGCTTTTTTTCACACTCGCTGTATACTGCGGGTCTGTTTGTATGTCTGTGCGTGTACTGTTTTTATTATTATATTGCTTCATTCTATTCATATAATTTTAGCAGAAGATATCTTTGTCTACTATGAATTATATTTCTTTCTATACATTTTACATCATAAATACATCAATATATGACATATGTATTGTATATAATATATAAATATATACATTGTAACTTTGTAACGTCAGAAGCAGTACTCTGGCATCATTTCCAGAATGTAGTCGCAACAAGCAAGACTCAATAAGTTTATAGTTTAGAATAAGGGGTAATTCTAATTATTGCACTATTCGATCTATTCAATTTCATCAAGAAAAGACTTACCTTGAAAGCAGGAACAGCTGGATCTTCTCCGAGAGCGAGAGCCAACAGGATCATGGAAGTAACAAGGTCCACTGTATAATATAATCGATTATGTACTAACAAGTATGCTGGTAAAGCTTCAGGATGACATGGATGAGAGTCAAATTTCTCATTATTTTCACCTTCCTGGAATGAACATAAAAATTCCGACAAATTAGCATTTTTAATATTAAAATACAGAAAACAAGTAATTGAACTGTGAATTGAATCAAAAATTGGTAGAGAGTAATAATCGTAATTCGACTTAAAAATGAAAAAAAAAACAATTTTCAAAATTTTCCAACTAAAATTTTGGTGTTCAGTATATTTTTATTGCGGATGATGCCCACTTGAGCCAGGAGACTTGTGCGTGGAGTAATGAGGTGAATGGGAGAATGATGAGAAGCATCCATGGCTGAATGAGATTCGAACCCAAGGCTGCAGGAAACGAAGCCAGCCAGAGCCTTATCTTATAACAGACGAGCGCTCCAACCAACTGCGCTACCAGCGCCGCCAAAGTATTTATTGGTCTGTCAAAATCAAGTGTCAAATCGTGATTTGTTTGTCTGACAAAAATTGTTGTTCTTATACTGAAATGTTTGTCATAAATCAGTCATAGAAGGTGATACAATACTGAGAATTCATAGCATAAATATAGCGGATCAAGCTTGAAGAGTTGTCTGCATAGAACATTATGAAAAGAAAAAAGGTAAAGCTATATAAAGGTATTATTGTATAAAAATATAAAGGATAAAAAAGCAATCTACCAATATTTTCTGACTGAAATAGATAGCCAATGGATAGTCTGTTTTCAAAAATAATTTTCCAGAAAATAGTTTCTGGCTTCAGTACAAAAAAATAATTATAACAATCACCAATTACTGTACTAGCAGCCTCTGTATCTACATGTAATTTGTGATTATTGAAAGTTAGACAAAACAGTAATAATTATGATATGATTTGATAATCCAAAGTGGTTGCATGAAGTATTAAATATATTTAAACTAAGTTCTTAGTAGCCAGCTCCATGATTTCTTTGATCGGGAATGAATGTAGTGGAAAACATAATCAGATACCTCTAAGAAAATGGCTGCTTCATGATAATTCATCTGCCAGTTGTAGTCATTGTCTGACGTAATTTCTGATGGACTTCGTAGCTCTACATCTCGGTTTAAACTTGATCTACTCCCTATTTCATTGGGAATATCATCGCAGTTGTCTGAAACAAAATGTACTTATAAGACAAGATAAATATTAGCTCCATTGGACATACATAAAATGACAATTCCTCACATAACCTATCTTCGAATCAAATCGATTTCAACAACAATTACAGCTGACTGTTTTTGCGTAGCTGAAGCAGGGTAGCCAACCTATTTTTGAATGCAGAATAGGGGACCTGCGTATTACATGCTCAATATTTTGTGTTGTTAGGTTGCAAATCTAGAGTGCAGAAAAGTATTTTCGTGCATTGGAATTTACTTTCCCGCACTGGTGCAGGAATAGACTATTTTGCGTACTACAGTTAGTGCAAAAATAGGCACATTTTCGGGTCAATGTAGGAAAAAACATTTTTCATCATGGGCAGATAATTCAGAAAAAGAACTATAAACTACGTCGTCGGCCTCTCCCCACAGAAGGAACATGCTATACAGTACGGTATATATTTCTAAGTTTATATACTTCAATCTTCGTTGACCATACGTCTACAGAAGAGTTTGAACTCGACAAAATGGTTGAATTCACCATTAACATCTTCATGTATTTAGAAACAAATTGCACAAGGTTTCAGGTAGGAGACTTTCCAATAACAATAACGTACCAGAAGCAAGAAATGGGGAATTTTTCAGGGGTTCAATGTGCAAGGACTATTGGAAATTGGCTTTTAGATTTCCCTCTGTGCAGAATAGATGTTTTCTGTGAGTTGCCCAACTGTGATGCAGAAATGTATAATAAGAGCAACAGTAATAGATGGCAATTTTTAATTTATTGTTCGAATTGAATGTTCTATCTATACTTGTTTATGGCTTTATTTTATCCTTTATGTACTTGTAAAATTTGAATGTTTTTTATTTATGTAGCCTATAGTATATAAAATGTATGAAAAATATACAGTATAAAAATGGTTGGAATGGTTTGAGTTTGAATTCAAATAAAACTAGGTAAATTAGTTACATTTCATACCAGAACAGTTGAAGATCAATTTGATGTTAAAATGAACTCAATTACTACACTACAAAACTCAGATTCTGGCACTTTTTGTGGATAGAGGCTGGATAGTGACATGAAGTGGAAGTCTCACACTACTGAGCTTCTAAAGAAATTGAGTGGGGCTTCATTTGCAATTGGTGTGATTTCCAGCTTAGTAGATACAAGCACGGCTTTGACTGTGTACCACTCATATTTTGTATCGCGTTTGCGATAAGTTGTTTTTTTTTGGGTGGAGGTCTAGAGAGCTTGAATGTATTTTTAGGGCACAAATAAAGGCTTTGAGACGAGTGTTTGGTTTGTCTGAGGTGTTCATGCAGACCATTATTTCGCAAACATGAACTGCTTACTGCACCAGCTATATATAGGTATAAGGTATAAGGTATATTTTTGAGCTGGCTTCATTTTTTGTTCTAAAAAACAAAAATCTTTTTCCAGGATGGTAAAGTTGGCTATGGCACAAAGAACATATCTCGGGTACCCTACTTATCTACCCGGACCATCGCTCTAAGCTGCTTGAGGAGGGTCCTTTAAACGTGTAGTGTATTATTATATTTTTTTTAAATTTTGTGTTAGAATTGTGCAAATGTGAAAGAAAGAGGAAGTGGTTCAATTTAAAATGATTATTTTTGAAATTTATCAATAGACGAATGCTCAGTTAGACGATAACATGGCCTAAATTTGGATAATTTTACTTGAAAAATATCATCTGTTAAAACGGATAACCATGTACACATAACATGGCTAAACGGCGAGGTGGAAGGGTCTCCCCACCATAAAACCCATACGCTAATAATAAATGGGGATGAGAATTTTTAATGCTCTTATTAGTATCCGAGAGAAAGTGTACAATTAAGAAATAAACTAAAAACTATTCTTTCAAGTATTTTCCCATACACATTGAACGATTTTTTGAGGGTATTGCACAGTATAGGCTCTACCAGGTGACATATTCTTAGGCATTTATAAATTTATTGGTCACTTATATTATTTCAGTGACCTGAAACAATATCATGTTCATCATCATTTTATTCATTGTTCATTTTCATAGTTATGTTGTATGGTATTGTTCTTTTTTCTCTCTCTATCTTGTTGAGATTTCTTACGTTACAGGAGTCTTGCTCTGCTTCATGGCTTTATGAGAAATTTTGTAAAATAAATAAATAGGTTACCGTGTATTACTAATGTATAATGTACTATGTTTGCCTATATGATTCATTGGTAGCGATCTTGATGTAACCCATTAGATTTTCGTTATTTAAAAGCGGAATAAAATCTTGAATCTTTGTACTCGAAATTAACTTACTTTGTTGATACAATAATTATTGTTAAGCCTATTTGGTTCAAAAATGGATAGAATATTAACAAGTCATCAATATGGGACTCTACAAACTCGTGAAGATAATGCAATTAATCATTTTTTCAGACAATAAAGTTGTGAAATAGACTATTCAAATGAAACGTCAAAAGACACCTAACCTATATTTTTGATAAGTTGGAATGTGATAAGAATTGATGCTTACTGATACTTCTCTGGTGAAGGGAATCAACCCCATTAGCAATGTCGTTACTAAATCGCACATATCCATCAGGAGACTGAACTTTACGAGAATTTTCTGGAAAAGCCATGTATTGACATCTATTAAAACAATACTATGGCTATGTTATGTTTATAATTTCGTGTACTCCGTACAGCTGTCACTCACACTGGCAACTGGCAACACTGCTCTCGGCTTAGGCAATGGTTGAGTTCATGGGAACCTTTTCATTTGCCGGTAAATGTTATCAGTGGCGTCTGATTGGTCAATTCAAATTACTTAACGTCTATTAATTAAAATAAACCAATCAGACGTGATTGGTATTACTTACTGGTTACGGGTAAAGCTCCCAAGAACTCAACCATTGATACATAAGGGGGCTATAAAGAAATCTACGCTTTCGCAGAAAATAAATTTCCGAAAATTATCGGAATTATCAACTTCCTCATCTTATTACCAAGCATCTAGCTAGGCCTCAGGATGTGAAGTGAAGTTGGGTACCCCCTTTTCTCAAATGTAGGCTATGACTTTTGCAGATTTGAGCGCTTTGGGGGCCTGACAATCGGGGACCCAGGGGCAGTGCTTTGTCAATTCAAGTAGGCTATAGCTACGGGCCAGCTTAATACGAATGCACAAACCAAGGTGTGTGTTCAAAAGTTTGTACAGTAATATAAAAAGTGCAGGCTACGCTACGGTATATTGAGCAGGGGCCATCTCAGCTGATGGATCCATCATTTCAGAGGTCCATCATTTTGGGAGGGGGGGGGGAAGTCCCATGTTGAGAATTTGTCTTTTTGCAATATTTCCTCCTTTCCTATCTCTTCCTTCCACGGTAGTTTCGATTCTGATATGGAGGAGTGCTACTATATAGACGCTATTTTGTTTCATATTTTTACTGAAAGAGTTAAATTCATATAAGGGCACCGGAGGAATTTCATATATGGGGGGGGGGGGGGTGCTAAAACACTGGTTCTCTAGAACCCTCTGGTGGGGGATACCCCTTTTTAACAAGGGGGGGGGAGGGGGTAAGAAGAGTTGAAACTCAAACCTCATAAAAATTGAAGCCATTATAAAATTATAGGGCGCCTTACTTTTATTTCACCTTAGATAAACATCAGCCCTCCTATGCCATTACTTTATCTGGTTTTTTGATCCTGGATATTCATTTATCCATACAAAACACTGTAGCATCGCAGAGGGATTATCCAATTATTAAAAGATATTCATCTCAATTTCAAATTGACTTCTATTCTCAAGCTCATTAACATTTCTGTATGCAAGCTGAAAAAGAACTAAACTAAACTGTTTATAAGAAAGTTCGACAAACCAGAAATACTACTTTCTTCTTCTTAAATTAAATAATTATCATATTGTTTATTAAATTTGGTTCAGCTTTCCGATCAGATATATCTGGTACGTCTAATCAGTTGAGTTATTATATTGTTTAACTCACCTGATTGACCAAAATAGGACATTACAGCACTTTGTCTTATCTGAGATAACCGAAGGGTGTTACCACAACCTGGAGGTCTGGAATAGCCCCCGGGCGGGGGCAGTATGGGGCCCACCCTCGGGAAATTGTTGTGTAAACAAGCGCTCTAAAATCGTATTACAAGTTAGTGGCTTAAGTTTTGGGTAATTGTATTGTCCACAAGAAAGGTATCCTGTTTAGTTCATGTTGGACACATGGTGTGGCTGTAGTATCGGAAAACCTTGAAAATTACCAAAATTTTTGCTACATATAAAATTGTTTAGCTTGATTTAAAACGTGTTTTCAGCAGTTCTCTTCCTGAGGGTATGAAAGAAAAAGATGATACCTACAATTTGAGACAAATTTTGCGATTTATTCTTCAGTAGTTTACAAGTTATAACTATTTATAATGATAAATCATAATTTTACAAAATAATGTAGTATAAGGGAAGCCTATACTGCCCTTTCAAGTAGAATTCCAAATTATCGGTCAAATGTGACATTTGACATATGAATTGAAATAGCCTCGAAGAGCTGAGAACATACAGGTGGAGTGCTACAGATGTTAGCGAAGGGGTACCCCCCTCCTCCTACATCTCTCTCATCGAACAAATCATCATCTCTAATCGTCAGTATGCTGATATACACATCTTTGGATTCATAAAAATAGTTCTATAACTTCTATTTAACGCTATTTTCTGTAAATTGACATACAAAAATGTCTCCCTAAATAATGAAAGATCTAGTTGATAGAATTCTCATTTGAAGATATTTCAATTTTTATAAAAGAAACTATCAGGTTTACCGGCAAAGTGAACAGCACATTTATTGCAGAACATTATATGACTGATATTATGGAAGAAGAATCAACTCTGTTCGATATTTAGTTACAGAGATATCGAATTTCCAATAATTAGAAACATTTTCAACTTTGAGGGGGCTTGGGGGAAAAGCCATGGGGGGATTTTTGGGGACTTTTCGGAAAATGTACTTTTAAACGTGTACTACTGATTGGCATATATAGTCTTGCTTGTCTGACAATAATTATTTATTGGATTGGGCTGGATAGCCCAAGAAAACAGCTGAAATTTTGAATAATAGTGTGTACTTTAACACAGCAGTGTGGGATGTAATAAACAAAAATAGGCAAGTAGCTCATGTAGATGCTTATACTAGTGTCCCCAGAATAATTAACGAAAATAACAAATATATTGATGATAGTGTAGA
Organism: Conomelus anceps; assembly: GCA_948455865.1. Taxonomy (NCBI): domain Eukaryota; kingdom Metazoa; phylum Arthropoda; class Insecta; order Hemiptera; family Delphacidae; genus Conomelus; species Conomelus anceps. The sequence goes on from OX418222.1 coordinate 38,970,003, forward strand.
CATTTGTAATTTCTTTAACAGATATTATCAACTGGTTGCTAAGGATCTTCAAAAATCTCTTAATACAGGTATTAGTGATGCAAACATGAGGAATACTGAGGGGATTCAGAACGAATTAAAATTCCACCCAGTATGCCAAGACGAGTTGTCAAATATCATTGATAGTTTAAATAATAAAAAAACTGTAGCAATGGATGGGGTATCCAGTAAAATTCTGAAAGAATGTAAAGATCAATTGTTAGAACCTTTGATTCATCTGATCAATCATTCATTAGAACAAGGTGTTTTTCCAGATAATTTAAAAGAGGGGAAGATCTTGCCAATCTTCAAAAGTGGTGATAGAGAAAAGGTAGAAAACTATAGGCCCATTAGTATTTTAAATGTAATAAGTAAAATTTTTGAAAGAGTAGTTCTTAATAGGTTACTTCTGCACCTTCAAGAAGCTAACTTTATCTGTGATGAACAGCATGGCTTCCAGAAAGGGAGATCAACAAAAACAGCCATAGTTTCTCTAGTTGAAAAACTAATAGATATAATAGATTCAGGTGATAAAGCTACTGCAATCTTCTTAGATCTGTCCAAGGCATTTGATTGTGTTAATCATAGAACTTTATTGGAAATACTGCAAAATGTAGGTGTAAATGGGGTTGAACTGAAATGGTTTGAATCATATCTTATTGGGAGAAAACAATGTGTAGAACTAACTACAGTAGTTGGTAATAGTATAGTAAAGAATAAATCTAATAAATTAGAGGTGCAAGCTGGAGTGCCTCAGGGGTCAATACTAGGTCCATTGCTTTTTTTGTTATATGTCAACCGTTTACCTAAAGAATTAATTAGTGGTAGAGCCCTCTTATTTGCTGATGATACATCACTCATTTTCAGCAATTCCATTCTAGATAATTTAGAAATAAGTGCCCATATATAGGTGTGCAGTCTATTGTCCAATTTTTAAATCAGTTGAAATTAACTATAAATAGTAAAAAATGCCAATACCTTCAATTCAAAAACAAACATAATTTAAATGAAGATAGGGCTATAAACGTGTTTGTAAACGATAATCAATTAGACCAGGAAGAAAAAATTGCATTTCTAGGAGTTACGTTGGATAGACGATTGACCTGGACTCCATACATTGAGAAAATATGTAGTAAAATTTCATCTGGGGTATTTGTCCTGCGACAGCTTGCTAGATTGAATGACAAAAAGTTACTTTTTACAGCTTACCATGGGCTCTTACTGTCACATATTAGGTATGCTATCTTACTATGGGGTAATTCATCAAAACAAAATCTTGATAGGGTGTTTAAGACCCAAAAGAAAGCGGTTAGGTGTATAGAAAGAGTAAATAGATTAGATTCATGTAGGCCGTTGTTCAATAGACTTGGTCTCCTAACTGTACCCTGCTTATATGTGTATGAAGCTACTTTATATGTAAAAACGAATGATATTAACCAAAATCTTGATGTACATGATTATAATACAAGACGCCGAGGAGATTATCACTTGGTGAGTCACAATAGTAGCTTATTCAAACAAAAACCTAGTTATATTGGTAGGAAATTCTACAACAAGCTACCGCAGTTTTTGAAGAGTCTTGAAAATATAGAAATATTTAAAAAACAATTGAAGAAATATTTAGTTGATAAAGCTTTTTATAGTGTACAAGAGTTCCTTTCACATCAAAATTAAGCTTCACCTCAACAAATTGGGATTAATTATGGTATCTAGTGTATAATATTGTTGATCTGACTTGTCTAATACTCCTTAACTGGAGTCTCCAAGACGTAATCTACAAAAAAAAAAAAAAAAAAAAAAAAAGCGCCATGCTATGTACACAGTGCTGTAGGGTTTGGCGACGCGGTGTCCGCTACTATTTCATCACTCACTATGACGCCATAACTATAGTAATCAATAAACACATCATTTTAAAGCTTATTAAATTATGTATAAGTTTTGTAAGAAACGGCACAACCAATAACGCGATATTAAAAAAGATATGATCAGTTGAAGTCAATTCTTGTGGTTCGTAGTGACATTTTTTTCTATAAACTATATTTTTACTGAAAAACTAGGCTATCCACATAGAAAATGTATATGACATATTTTTTAGAGAATAGTTTTGAGTATTAAATGAGATGAGAATCACAACGATACCTTAATTAGTTTCCGAGTTATAAGCCTTTAACTGAAGTACTGCTCTTGCAATGTTGATAGGGGGGTGGTGGGGGAAGCAAGCGGGGTGGGGGTCGGGACTTTGGTTTTTTTGAGTAAGTACTATGTATTGAAACATTGAAACACTAACATCCTGCGAAAATTCAGCTTTCCCCTAATTTGTTACGACAATGGCCATTTTTTTGCATTCATTGCCTGGGCTAAAAACCGACATTGACGATCAAGGATGCTGTTGAAAATGAATCATCACGATTGTGTAGGTTAATAAAACTTTATATTACATTAAATAAATGTTAAAAATAAGGTATTGACAAACGTGAAAATCAAAATGATTTATTCTATTGAAACAACATTGAATCACATTTTTATTGACAATGCCTAATGCCTACTGATTTAACATTATTCAACATATTTGTTACATTCATGTTTTCGACTCCAGACGGGACAACAGAAATTATTTTTTATACATCCTATGTGATGTAGGTGGGCCTGTGAGTAAAACGAGAAAAAATATGTAAATGAAAATATTTATTCATGAGAAAAAAATGTATAAATTAATGTAAAAGTGAAAAAATGTAAAAATCTATGGGCCATTGACTTTGTGACCCAGGTCAACTTGTCCCTTTTGACCCCCCCACCACCCTCTAGATATGGTCCTTCTATTAGTCTATCACTCTCTTCACTTTTGTATCGCAGTTCATCCGTGCAAGCAAGCCCACTTCGAATCAATATTGATTGGAAATGCACTTGGACTGCAAACAACCGAGCTTATATATTGAATGTAAATGTCCATGATAGAAGCATATACCTACTGTAGTTTCAGGCCTACTCTATAGAACTATAACAGAGTATTTTTCCTTCATAATATTAATTCGTTTGAGATTATACAGTTTATTGATAACTTACTGGATAAGCTTCCCATTTCCGAATGTATGTTTGAATGGACACACTTTGCAATTTTCTCATCTGATTTGGGAAAATATTGTCCACATTGAAACATTACGTTCGTGATTATTCGCCACCTAATTTGTATTTATTTTTCAATGTTGTGATAACATATTTCCATAATCTGAGAAGAGTAACTCAGTCTAAATTTTTGTAACAATAACAAAAAATTGAATGCAACATGTACGCAGAATCATCGATAGCAATAAGCCAAAAAGGTAGTTTTTCTCTAATAATTACCACGATTACAGTATTTATCGATCAGCTGGACTATTGTTGGGTGATGTTGTAGATGGGTGGTAGGGTGAGGAGTTGTTCCGTTTGGTGTGACGCAATTACGGGCTGGTTAAACGCATGCGCCTCTGTTATCAAATCTGTGATAACGAATGTCTGTGTGCAACAGGCTGTTGGCAGAGTATTTTAAACTTCCAAAGGAAAGTCAATGGATTTCTTCGAATTCAACTTGTTATAATGTGAGTGACTTTATTAATGACAATGCTAATTGTTATTATCCCGTATTTGTTTACAGTTTCCGCCTTCCTTCCTTTGGCATTTCTAAAGGAAATATTTATAGGTTACAATTATTTTCATTCGGATCATTAACAGTTACCTTTTCTTTTAGTAATTGAAAATAAATTAATTGAATTTTTGCTTCCCACCTTTTCCTTGTACATCTCCACGGCAATATTCGAACCATTATTGTTTAGGTTCTAATTGGAATATAATAGTTCAGTGGCAGATGAATTTATTACAATATGTCGGACTATTCAAACTATAAAAAATCTCTACTTGAATCACTATACCTAGGGTTATTTTGTGGATGAAACTGACTGCTATTTTTGAGCTCTACCTTACTAAACAATTGACCAACTCTCTGAATTAGGCTCACATCGTTGTTATTTGAATTCTCTGCTACCTATATACTGTGACACTTGTATAGAATAATCAAATTGTGCAATAACATACTTTAATGGGCTCTGTACGTACACAATACATTGACCTACATTCATACAGCATCACATACGGTAGGTAACCTTTATTGATTGAAACTTTATTGATTACCTATTCTATGTATTGAAGCTGCATACTGTTTTTTTTAAATTAAATATTCTTGAAGATGATAATTTTGAAATGTGCATAGCATGCTTTCTAGGAAGTGCTCAGCAAAAAATCTCAATATTTATTTTTAACTATAGACTGATTCCATTGATATTGTAATAGACTATTCAACATATCACAATACCCGATAAAACCCTTATACCCAATTAATAACGTTTCTTATTAGAGGTTTATTATATTATTAGAAAACATTTAGATTATAGTATAAATATATCGGTTTGTGTCACTTGTAATATTATGAAAAATAAGTTTTTTTTTCAAAATAGGATATTTATTAAGATTAACTTATATTTTTGAGCATTCTTTTGGAGTCTGGCTAATTGATAACAAAGCCAAGTCACTGTAGTCTGTGATATTGCACACCAAATAATTTTAATATATTGCTTTATTAATAAAATAAGGCAAATAATAAATCTTTTTAAAATTATAAGAAATTCTGTTTTAGATTTTTAAAGTTTTTTATTTTTGAATTGAAAAATGGAGTATACTTAAAATGAAGTATTATTTTTTTGTAATATTTTATCCACACATATTTTGATAAAATATGAAACACCTTCAACTATTGGCTCAAGTACAAATAGTCTCTTAAGAATTCGCATGTCTTTCTTAATGTAGATTTTAAATTTATATAAAGTATAAATCCTTCAATAAGTATATTTTTGCATAATATTCAATTAATAAAATTGTTAATTGACAATTATTTTCAGGTTATAGTGAAAGAAAGTAACTGAAGGTGATGTTGAGTTGTGACTGAATTAAATACAAAAATGGTTGACCATGGAAGTAGTCCTTTAAAACAGAAATGGGTTTGCCCAAATGATAGGATGCTTGCACTCCGAGCTAGGTAAGTGCTATTACCTTCACCATCTGCGTTGGTTTCTTATTGACAGTAGAATTACAAATTAAAGCGTTTAATAAAATTCAACGATTCGAGTCTAAAGTTGAAGTTAGTACCATGAGTTAAGGTAAAAAATATCATGTAAACTATTTTCCTTTAACCACGCTATCTCTTGCTGTCTTGGTGGTTCTAATGCTGTACTTACATTTTCTATGTTTTAAAACTGGACTATATTATTGTATATCTTGCAGAGGAATGAGTTACCTCATTTTGGTAACTTACAACAATTGTTTCCCGACATCCCGAGAGTATAACACTACCAAAAATGTTGAAATTATTGTTCATCTCCTCTATAAGACTCTGCAGTATCCACTGCTATCACAAGTAACAATAAAATTGTTTGTTATGCAACAGTACTACAATCAGTTCAGTTCCTTCAAAACCAGCTTGGACTATAAAATGATTGCAATGTGCCCACTGTACCACGACTTATATAAACAATATTACATGATTTCATAATTTTATTAGCAGATTGCCCGATTCAATTTAATCTGGTTTTCTGGAATGTGTAATAATCCATTCACAAATTAAATGTAATAAGTTAGTTTGAAGTGACTGACAAATATATAGAAACAGAATATTTATTAATTTCGAAGTCCTGTAAGTACTATTAATTTATACTGAAGACTTCCGCAATGGCGGATATTGACAAAAGCACTGAATAGCTGATGTAAATCGACGAATACTACTGTACAAAAATATTAGTCACCACCGGGAATCGAACCACGGACCTCCCAATTGCCGGTCGGGCAATTCTATATATTTGTCAGTTTGTTAAACTGTCAGTCACTTCAAACTAACTTGTGAAATACGAGCCGATATGGCCAAGTTCAAAATGAATGCTGCTGTGCAGAAAGGTCTCCATAGTCTAGTGGTTAAGGGGCCCGACCGCCAATTGGGAGGTCCGTGGTTCGATTCTCGATGGTGACTGATATTTTTGTACAGTAGCATCCATCGATTTCCATCAGCTATTCAGTACTCTATTGCGGAAGTCTTCAGTATAAATTAATAGCATTTGAAGGATTCGAAATTAATATAAATTTACTAGTCTCTTTCTCCTTATCCCTCTTTTCCTTCTTTCTCTTTGACTTCTTTTTCTTAACATATTCTCTTTATTATGTAAGATGGTAGAATGATTGGCAAACTCGTTATAAATTTTAAACATAAGTGATGAGTGGCATTTGATTTGGATTTTCATGTTGGTTTCCTACGTAAGTTTTTAAAAATATTTTATACTCGAGCAATTAGCAATAGTGCTGTATCAATTGTAAATAAAATCATTGTTATGAACAATCCCTGTGCCTCGAATTCAAGTTACTTTTCTTCTTATAAACTGTTGGCTTTTTTCAGAGTCTCAGTAGGCTGGTCGGTAAAAACACATGAACTAAACTCCTATAAATCGGAATCTCCATCTCTAGATGAAGAGGAGCAAGAAACTATTAGAGCTGTTATCAAAAGAGCTGAAGATTTGGAAAACATGGAGCAACAAAGAGTGGGGTTCGTATAAAAAATAAATGCATATTTTTATTACAGAACTATCTACAATTTATAATTATTACAAGTTAGTTTGAAGTAACTGACAATTTAACAAACTGATAAATATACAGAAACAGAATTTATTCATTTCTAATTCCTCAAAGTACCTTCGCCACTATAAAGAAAAAAAAAGAAAAATGCTATTAATTTATAATGAAGGCTTCCGCAATGGCGGATATTGACAACAGCATTGAATAGCTGATGAAAATCGATGAATGCTACTGTACAAAAATATCAGTCACCACCAGGAATCGAACCACTGACCTCCCAATTGCCGGTCGGGCGCCTTAACTATTAGACTATAGTGACCCTTCTGCACAGCAGCACTCATTTTAAACTTGGCCATAAGTTTAAAATGAGTGTTGCTGTGCAGAAGGGTCACTATAGTCTAGTGGATAAGGCGCCCGACCGATTGGGAGTTCCGTGGTTCGATTCCCGATGGTGACTGATATTTTTGTACAGTAGCATTCATTGATTACCGTCAGCTATTCAATGTTGTTGTCAATATCCGCAATTGCGGAAGTCTTCATTATAATTATTTACTTTTCATTTTTAATTATTCATGTATTTCTAAAAATATTTTTATGCATTCAGAAGTGCAGAATATACTTAACATTACAAAGGAGAATATTCAGAATGATAGTGGATAGGACAGACATTTTTCTTTTAATCTGTTATGTTCAATTACCTTGACCAGAAACAATGATATTTCTTTGCCCAAGATTAGGAATGAAATATTCCGAAGAAACTTCAAATTCATATTCCGCATGGTGTTCCGGTTTGCGGGGTGATTTACGCGTTCTTGAGGGCGGAAATGTGTATACCAAAAGAGGCTTTTGAGGAAGTGGATAGACAGCCATTTTGGGGAAGAGCATGAAATTAATATGATGTGAAGAAATGATTAGCACTTTAATATTTTACTAGTACTTCGTTTAAAATCTTATTTTAATCGTTTTATATACATACCTAATCAGGAGAAACTCATGTTAACGTAATTTTATTGCTTTGTACCTCCTACGCACGATTTTTAGAAAATTCCCTGTAGCCTATAAATTGTTATATTTTTGTAATTTGTATTGGATTGTTACTTTTCGTGTTTTCGAGTGTTGATTATGTCAAATTATTTTGTAGCAGTTTTATTAAATAAATTATATATATTCATGTACAATCAACTACCTATTCAAGATTTTCTTGGAGATTATGTCTTGGAGACTCCAGTTAAGGAGTATAAGACAAGTCAGATTAACAATTATACAATATTATACTTTTTTACACTAGTTACCATAATTACTATATCAATTAGTTGACGTGAGGCTTAATTTTGATATGAAAGGAGCTCTTGTACACTATAAAAAGCTTTATCAAGTATATATTTTTCAATTTTTTAAAAATATTTCTATATTTTTAACTCTTTAAAAACTGCGGTAGCTTGTTGTAGAGTTTCCTACCAATATAACTAAGTTTTTGTTTGAATAAGCTATTATTGTAACTCACCAAGTGATAATCTCCTCGGCTTCTTGTATTATAATCGTGTGCGTCAAGATTTTGGTTAATATATAGCTATAGCAATAACTGAGCCTACATACAAATTTTATGACAATGAGCTTTAATTTATGGCTCAAGCCACCTGAAACATAGAAGTAAACTTAGCAAGCGGATGTGAATTTGAACAACATTGAAAATTATATTATATGAGTCAGCTGTATTTACAAACAAACCCATCTGAAGATTGATAACGAGGTTATAATCAAAATCAGACGTTCAGACTAAAATGGGAATCAGATCTCACATTATCACCCCTACATTTAATAGCATTGTAGATTATTTAAGTTTTGAATCATGTGAAAGAAGTGCATTTCGATTTGAAGTTTCTTATAAAATTTTCATACCTTGTGATGCTTACAAAATCTTCTATGAATACTTATTTCAAATTTTGAAAAAATGTCGCAGTAATCATTTAAGATTTCAACAATGAACCAAAAACTCTGAAGAAGTAATATTAACATTTTTATTTGCTCTGAAACAAAAGTAGGACAATAAAGTTTGTAAAAGAATAAGCGACATTGATTTAACTAATTCTGCAGTTTTTGCCAGATTGCATTCAATTTCCCCCACTTCCTCTTCAGGTTATTCTCAATGTTTGAATGATTATTGAAACTGGGCTCCAATTGGAATATTTCAAGCATTTATATTTTCTTCTCATCATAATTAATTATTGATCGTATTTCGCTGGGTGTTGGCGAATTCATTGAAATTATTATTTCATTCTCAAATTGGAGTTGCTTATTCAACATGAGCATCAGCATTATATTGAATTCACAAAACATCCTAATCTCTTCTCATAGGGGAAAAATGGGATTCTTCTACAGAAAGAGATTCTGCAGCTCTTAGGCTACAAAAAAAGTAATGCATCTAGAGCTACTGAAAATTTATGAAGTACCGAACTTAGCTTTTAACATAACTATAGAAGACTATGAAGAATTGATGTAATTTCAATATTATAATTATACACTGTGTAAAGTGAATTCTATATACTATGTAAAATTAAAAAATCTCAAAAGTTGACTTACAAAAACAATGGGCATGGCTTGGTTTTCTCGAATTTACGCAGTCAACTCCCAATTATCCAGGATGATTACTGATAATCCGGATGGCAGTACCAAAATAACAATAACAAAAAATAACAATTGAAAAAAATATTTAGTTGATAAAGCCTTTAATAGAGTTCCTTTCAAATCAAAATTATATTGACAGGAAACTCTACAACATGCTACCGCAGTTTATAAATAAGAGTCTTGAAAATATAGAAATTAAAAAAAAAAACCATTGAAAAAATATTTAGTTGATAAAGCCTTTAATAGAGTTCCTTTCACATCAAAATTATAAACCTCACCTCAACTAATTGATATAGTAATTATGGTAACTAGTGTATATAAGATTGTATTATTGTTAATCTGAGTTGTCTTATAGTCCTTAACTGGAGTCTCCAAGACGTAATCTTAAAAAAAAAAACAACAAACAGCTTGATTCGTAACCTGGATACTCCGATCCCGAATACGGTAATGGGTATTTTACTGTATATCAATTGATTGATGTAGTGAAGTAACAAAATTATCAATAGAGGGAAAATTAATGTTAATTCATAGGTGTTACCTTATCACTCAAGTTCTGAATTCTCAAATAATCAGATATTAAATTTCGCAGTAACTTTGTTACCTTGCTTAGCTTGCATATGCTTTACTCCCATCATATTATTACCTAATATATTTTCATCATTTAATCTAATTTCGAGATTAACTATCTTGACAATAAAACAAGTCGATCTATTTACCTGATATATTTAAATTGTTACATTTTATCAGGATATTTAACAAAGTTGATTATTTTGATAATAAAACTAGTAAACCTTTATTTACTTTTAATTGGAAAAATAAGATTGAAAATTAAATAATATTTGAATTGTTTCAGGAGATTGGTTGAGAGACTAGATAATATGAAGAGGAATGCTGTTGGCACTGGGCTAAATCAGTGCATACTATGTGGGGACAATTTCGGAGTGCTCACATCACACGGCTTGTTATGTTATGATTGCAAAAAGGTGAATATTTCTGACTTCTTAATAGTTATAAATTGCTTTATACTAAAAATGTCATTTTTTCCTTTTAGACAAGTTCTAGTCAATTTTTATCATATTCCCGATAAAAGTGAATAATTTTTTTAGTGATGAAGCTCATTTTTTAATTATGCTGTGAACGCTGTTTGTAGCAATATGTCTAAATCACCACAAAGATTGACAATAAAACTAGTCAACCAATTACTAGGTTATTTATTACCTGATGCATTTAAATTATTAAATTTCTTCAGGATATTCAGCATATTTGATTATTTTGACAATAAAACTAGTAAACCTTTTACTTTAAATTTACCACAAAGTTTCTCTCAAAAATAAAATGTTTTCTTTTTCTTAATTTCATTCTGAAACTATTCCAAAGAGATTGTATTGAGTGTCCTATAATATGAGTTGGCTACTCATGTCACTGTTTAGTAAAATATCATCGTTGAAGTAGTTTAGAAATTTAAAACAATTCGTTGAAACTATTTTACAAATCTAGATTATTTAATATAAACTTAAAAAACACTTTTAAATGGAAATTAACTCACGTTATGGCGTGACGGCCGTTTCGCTCTGTTCTCTAGAGCATCGTCAGACGACCCACAGTACACTGTACACTGTGGGTCGTCTGACGATGCTCTAGACAACAGAGCGAAACGGTCGTCACGCCATAACGTGAGTTAATTTCCATTTAAAAGTGTTTTTTAAGTTTATATTACATATTAGTGGAAACAAGATGGATCTTCAACATAACTAGATTATTTCTTGAGTATAATCTTCACGTATGTATTACTAGCAGGTTGCTCGATTCAATGGAATCTAGATTTCCAGAATGTTTCTACAAATTTTTGTAGAACTATCTACAACTTCTCCTCTTTTTCTGCTTTATTCTCCTTCTTATTCTTTCTCTTTTTTTCGTCATTTTTCTCTTCGTTCCATCTTTTCCCTCTCCTCATCAATCCTTCACCCTCCAGCGTTAGAGTTTCGTCGACAGATAACAACAGGTAGCTGTCTATCATATAGGAAACTATTTTCATAGACTATAAGCATACCGGCTTTTGAATGTGATTGTCTTTGCTATTATAGAGTATACGATCTTTTATTGTGTTATTGAAATATCCTATTTTGATTACAGAATGTTTGTCAAAAATGTGGAGTAGAAACCTATTCAACCACAAAAAAAGAATCAGTTTGGAGGTGTAAAATCTGTGCAGAAACCAGAGAAATGTGGAAAAAGTCGGGAGCGTGGTTCTTTAAGGTGATTTATTCAATCTTAGAAATCACAAGTTAGTTTGAAATGACTGACAATTTAAAAAACTGACAAATATACAGAAACAGAATTTATATTAATTCCTTTAAGTGCTATTAATTTATACTGAAGACTTCCGCAACGGCGGATATTGCCAACAGCATTGAATAGTTGATGGAAATCGTTGAAAGCCACTGTAAAAAAATATCAGTCACCACCGCCATTGTTGTCAATATCCGCCATTGCGGAAGTCTTCAGTATAAATTAATAGCACTTAAAGGAATTAATAAATTCTGTTTCTGTATATTTGCCAGTTTGTTAATTTGTCAGTCATTTCAAACTAACTTGTGAGATACGAGCTAATATGACCAAGTTTAAAATGAATGCTTCTGTGCAGAAAGGCCACCATAGTCTAGTGGTTAAGGCGCCCGACCGCCAATTGAGAGGTCCGTGGTTCGATTCCCGGTGGTGACTGATATTTTTGTGCAGTAGCATTCATCGATGTCCATTAGCTATTCAATACTGCTGTCAATATCCGCCATTGCGGAAGTCTTCAGTATAAATTAATAGCACTTGAAGGAATTCGAAATTAATAAATTCTGTTTCTTAGAAATCACAATACTGCGGAATATTACAAATAATTGTAATTTTATATTGTATTTCATGAGTGGTATAGGAGCTCGGCCCTTGGAATTATTAACTCTCAGAGTATAAAAAAAAAGCCATGGAGAGTTACCATATGAGTTTCTAAGGAATGGTTCAAACAGTTGATAGAAATTACAATACTATTAAAAAGTTAAGGACCACTGTTGAATGGAAAAACATAATATACTGGCATATATTAAAAAGCGCATTTTTGGCAAGGTGTCTTGTTTATCTCAATCGCGCAACATTACAGCTGAAATAACCACTATTATTTATGGAAATTATTACAACTAAATATTCAACTAGCTAAGAATCATTTCCTGATTCTACAAGGATAATCTTTAGTGTGATTTAGACCTCCTGGTTGAATTAAAATGGAAATCAGTTTGATCAGTTGAAAAAACTGATCAAAGACAGTATTGATAATTTTGGTCAGGGGTGTAGCCAGGGGGGGATATCGGGGAACCCCCCCCCCCCCCCGTAATGTTGTAGTCATCTTTGACAAAACTAATAGCTTACAGATAAAATTAAAACAGTTAATAAAAAATAAACCTTCGATTTATTTATCACAAGATTTTGCCACGGGTATAGCGAGAAGTATATACAATGTTATTATGGTACTCTTACTCTGCCGTGGTATGTACAGTAGAAACAATTTGTCTGGGTGCTTGGCTCTGGTTTCACTACTAGCCGTCCTGTAAAAGTTGACCTTGAAGACATCTGCAGCGTCGCACGGGCCACATGTTTTTAGAAATGAGCGATAAACACTCCCATCGCCATGGCTGACTACCAAACGGCCGTGCGCCCAGACTAATTGTTTCTACTTGTACAGTTTAGTGAACAATGTGGCAATGCAGTGTTTTCGAGTGGTGTCTGTCACTGACTCTTTAGGAACAAATATATATTTCATTTAAACTAACAATTGCTTCAATTGAAATACCGCATCCAAGTAAAAATTACTTTAAAATGCTCAAAAAATCATTACAAAATTGATAAATATAAAAAAAGCTTACCCCCTCCCCCCTTCCCCCCGCGAAGTTCAATCCTGGCTACGCCACTGAAGGCAGTTGATAATTGGTAATATAATTGTTAAAATTAATAGCAGGTAAAGGAATTCGAAATTAATAAAAATTTGTTCTGTATATTATTGTCAGTTACTTCAAACTAAATTGGTAATACTATAATATAATCTATAAATAAAAGCTCGTATCGGGTTGCAGTCTCTATTGTCGAATTGAAACTAACAATAAATGCTAAGGATCGAAAATACCAAGAATTTAAAACAAAAGTAATTATAATTTTAAAAAAAACCGGTGACCTGATAAGGAACCAATTACAGTGAAAGCTTTTCATGAACTCCAGTTTAGTAGTAAAATAGTAATTTTGTTTTTGTCTATTCAGGGTCTTCCTAAATACGTACTTCCTCCAAAGAAGAACGCAAATATGACTGGCAAATATTCCTTGAATCGCCGACCTGGTTTGGAAAAGAACAACTGGTCAAAAGCTTCCAATATGAGTAAGTAGCATAATTATTAGTTTCATGTGTTACAATCGTTGGAATTATTTTGGGAAAAATAATCGATAGCCAGATGTACACTTCAAATCTTTCCAACAAAAATATTCTTCATTTCCTCCCATTTTTTATTTTGCAATATACCGTACTGTTATTGGGTATACATGGATTTTGATGATCAAAAAACAATACAGTACTAGTTGTTTTATACTTTTGATTTTATATTATAATATTCAAATTCCCTACCATGCATTTTCGCACACAGACAATTAATACAATAATAAAAACATAAAAACACTTAAGTGGAGATTGTGACTCATATTAGTGGAAACAAGATGGATCTTCAACATCTTAATTAATACAAACAAGGATTACTTGTAAACTCAGAGAACTTTGCTTTTATTATCTTATTAAATTTATAGTGTGGTATATTTGACTAATAAACTGATATCATTTGATTTATATTTATTTTTTGGGGATAAAAATTTGCTTTTGTTATTATTGTTTTTTTTATTAATAGTTGCAATTTGTTACTAATTTCTAAATTTGAACTGTTCATCTATTCTTCGAATCATCAACTAAAATATACAGTATTCACTTGCGTAATAGTCGGACTTTATGGACAACATTTGTTGAGTTAAAGGGAGCTTGCACTGGTGCTTGCCCAGCTAGACGTCTGATAGGTCTTTTCAAATTCATCGTCCAATCAGACGCTTATAGTGGTGCAAGCGGTTGTACAGTAGGAACAATTAGTCTGGGCGCGTGGCTCTGGTTTCACTACTAGCCGTCCTGTTAAAAGTTGACTAGTTGACCTTGAAGTCATCTGCAGCGTCACACGGGCCACATGTTTTTAGAAATGAGCGATAAACACCCCCCTCGCCATGGCTGACTATCAAACGGCCGTGCGCCCAGACTAATTGTTCCTACTGTACTCTATCGGTCTCACGAGTTTCTTCCTCTTCTTCTGCAACTCACTGTGCTACTGTGCGTTACAATAACATTAGCCCTAGACACAACTAGGCTAGTTGAAGCTAGTTGAAGGGGGGAAAACCTGTTTGTCTTTGGCCGTAGTTTTCAGATTAGGAATAAATCTATAGAGCATGCGCAGTTGACTTCCTACTACTGCCACTCACTCTCACACCGATAAAGCAGGGATCAACTTGAGAGACCAACACAGGTTAGGTTAGGTTCCGGTGCATGCTCCCATGAACTCAGACATTCTTTGCACTCAAAAATTCAAGTACCATCTGTGGAATTCTAGGTGAATAATAAATGCGTCTTACATAGAATTGTTTAATATTATTATAAAATATATTATGTAGGAAATCACGAGAATTACTGACAGTGATTCAGTATATTTCACCTCAAAATAGAATACTAAAATAATGTTTCAGATTACCCATCCTTCTTGCTGGGACGTAAATTCCTGCCCGTTTATAAAAAATAACCACAATTCTAACATTATTGTTTCTAACAGGGCTTCTCTACTTTTAATGTCTACATACCGTTTTACAAGTTTTTTAAAATTATTTGTTATATTTACTTATTTACAATCAGTTCTCTGCAAAATCATCTTCATCAACTCTGGTAAATATTTATAACATACCAAAGATTTTGAAATCCTCTATAGCCCTATCCTCTACTCTCTACTCAACAGTTCGTCAAGCTTTAATGGTTGAGTTCTTACCTCAATGAATTTGAATAGACCAATCAGACGCCTCAGTTTCCTGTGCACCGGTAACCGGTGAGGTTCCCATGAACTCAACCAATGTTTTATGGTGATGTCAAGTACAAATTATTATGCCTTTCTGTCAAAAGGTTGATAATAGAAATTTAAACCCTTGAGCCTTTATTGTTAGACAATGCCCATAACAACTTATTTCAAGGGGTATCCACAATTGCTTTTGTTCTGCTTTTATCAGGATCTGAAGAGGTAGAAGAGGATAGCAGTTCGGAAGAAGATAGGAAAACTACTTCCAGGAGTGTAGATGTGGAGAGGTGAGTTATGCCTAACTATTCATATCTAAACAAGTATTACTTAATTGTTGTCAGAATGATTTTCAATATATTGTTTTTTTTCTGCTCAATGTCACTTCCATTTGTAATTCAACTTTTTTGTAGTAAAAGATTGCTATGTTGGAGGATGAATGAGATATAGGCCCACAGTAGATTACCTGTTTTGTTTAATATCTATTTCACCAGCTCATAAGCTCATTCCAATACTTTCTCAGTTATTTTTTACATGCAATTATATAGTCTTTCAATATCTTATTATTGTTTACCATCACAATTTACTTCCTTATTTCTATCACGAGGTTGAATTTCTCTATTGATTCGAAGGAATGCAATAATTATTACAGAAGTACCTAGTTGAATGACTCTTTCCAATTTTATACAGTAATTGTTGCAGAATCCAGTGTACTGTATATACAAATATTAACTTTTTGTTGTAAATTTAACGACTTGCAGTCAGTTCTGGCAAATTGACTGCAAGTCATTAAATTTATAACAAAAAGTTAATATTAACAACGCAGATCGTTATGTAACAAGAAATCAAAGTATATATAAAGTTTGATATGGAACTACGAATTCATAACACAAGTTCGTTATATCAAGGAATAAATAAGTTAGTTCGAGCATTTCTTTGTAAATGATTTAAGGATGCTTAAAAGTAATTCGTCGAATCAATTAATTTGTTACACTGAAAAGGTTGGACTAAATCAATAAAAACAAACTCATAAAAATTTTGACAATAATTATTAAAATAGTTTTAGATCAGCAAATACGGAGAGTATACAGATATTATGTTGAAATTTTTAATAAGTATAGTCCAACAATGCGGCTATTTCATTGGATGACATCTTTTACACATACAAAAATATACTATTTTTAATGTATTTTCTTTGTTTGACCTTGATTGAGCTATTGACCTTCAATAATGTTCGACTTTATTCATCGTTGATGTGTGTTTGGTCATTTGATCACCTGTTTACCACGTGGTTATTATAGTTGGTTCGTATTGTTAGGCCATTCTTGGTATTAAAGGGCGTGTCTAGTATCAGCTAATGACAGACCTCCATCGAAGAGTTTTTTATTTATTTTTATTTCTGATGATGGAGTTCGACCTATGAGAGGCTCCCAATCCCTTAACCAATAGTATTTTGTCTAAGAAGTGTATATATTCAGCTACTCTGCATTTTAGTTTTAGTTTATTAAGATTGAAAATGATGTAGCAGTCGAAACTATAGTCTCTCGTGTAATTTAAGTGATTTGGACAACATCAGCCTTATTCATTCTTAATTATTTGTAATTTTTATGTTTTGCTATTGTCTGCTTGGGCCTTTATACTGTTTATAAAATATTACAAATATACTGTAGTATTACTTGCAAACAGGTTGCCCAATTCAATTGAATCTCGATTCTAGCACGAGACTTAATAAGGTAACTTGTCTACAAATATCATTAAATAGTCAATTATTTCTTCTCCTTTTTCTTCCTCTCCTTCCTCTTCTTATTCCCCCTCCCTCTCCTTCGACACCAATATCTTCTTCAATTCACCTTATTCATTTTTTGTCACATGGAGCCCTAGAGTTTCAAGAGCGACAGAGGATAGCATCAAGACGTTTATAGATACTGTACATCACTTTTATTGTTTTGCAGAAGACATCCACAATCACATGAAATTTTGTTTGTTTTATTTTCAATTTTGTTTGTTTTATTCATTTTATTTTCAACATTGTTTTATTTATTTTATTTTCAATTTTGTTTTTTTTTATTTGGTTCATTGACAACTGATTCTTACATTTTATCTTGTCAGGGAAGTGAAATCTTTGATGCCGTTGAGGCCGAAATTCAGTTATAGCTCAGTAGATATTTCTCCGACAACCTCACAAAACTATTTGGTTTGTATCTTTTACGAATTGAAAATTCTTTATTTTAAGACACCAGTAGGCCTAGTTGTTCATATTATTTTGATTTCCATCAAATTATTTAATTCACACTGAGAAATAGAAAATCGGTAAACTCTTTCGCCTGAATACACCAACATTGTATTATGCGATTTTTTTAAAATTGGTCTGCAAAATGAATTCATTCTATGTACGCTTATATTTAATAATTTACTAATTCCTTTTTTATCAAATGACTGCATGGCGCTAAGATATGCATATAGTGAAAGCAATGTATAAATAAAAATACAAAACATTTATCTCCATTGATAATAATTTGGTTAAGCATTTTGGACTGAAGAGAAATGAGTTCATCAAACTGGGAAGAATAATGCTCTTTTGAGAAAACAAGACTTTCAAGCTTCAAAACGTAAGCTTAGGATTATAAGTTTTACGTTCCGCCGAAAAATGGACAAAAAAGAGATGATAGCAACAAACTATATGAGACACCTTCAATAGCAAATAATATTAGGATATTTTATTATTATAGCCTACTTTATGGCATAAATTAATTCTGGCAGTAGTTGTTTACATAGGGTTCATAATAATTACCAGGTAGTCTACCAATTAACACAATTGTGAGATGATCCTTTACAAACATTAATTATTATCATTCGGAACTTGACATTTTCAAAAATCAAACATCAATAACTATTGATTTTTAATTGCATACTTAGCACTTATTTAATTGGTGGCCTTGCTTTGTTACTTATGTTAGCAATGATAATTAATAATTATTATTTTAATTTTTCATCTAGCTCAACACCTCACACTTCACATTCGCAAAAAATCTAAAAAGACAAATAATATTAGGACATTATATTGTTATAGCCTACTTTATGCCATAAATTAATTCTAGCATTAGTTGTTTACATAGGGTTCATAATAATTACTAGGTAGTCTACCGATTAACAAAATTGTGATCTTTTTCAAACATGAATTATTATCATTCGGAACTTGACATTTTCAAAAATCAAACATTGATGATAATTATTGATTTTCCTAGTAATTCTTTCATTTTCCAGAATTGCAAATAGAATAGACTTTAAAATATGATTATCTTGTTAGGAAATCTACTGAAGTCAATTATTTGTAGTTCTGTTATTAAATAAACGTGTAGGGATGCTTACAGAGTGGAATTACAAAGAACAGCAATCAGGGAGAACAAAATTCAACTCGTTTCTGCTCTGACTTCTTTGCACAAGTGTTTTCTTTAGTCACTATGATTTATGTCCTCTGCTCGTTTAACTTTGTCGCACCACTCTGCAAGCCCCCTTGGAGGCAAAAGAACAAGGAAAGTCACTCCACAATCTAATAATATAATCCTCATAAAATCGTTCAGGCAAGCATAACTGACCTTTAGCCCATTAAATACAATACTTTGATCTCCAACATTTCTCTCATTATTCACACACACTCACATCCATATAATATAATAATTATGCTATGAGCTCATGTACCATATAGGATGCACCTTACTCAAATTGAAAACTCAAACTCAAGTTTTATACATTTTACTGATTGAAATCAACTCATGATCAAAAGTCTGCTTGCATTGATGATTCGACAGCAAAAAATTGAAGAATTCTTGTGATTGATTCCTATAAAATCATAAGCTAGAGCTTAATTTTAAAAATTGACGGGCATTAGTAGCTCTCAAATTAACAAGAAATTGAGTAAACATCGTGTATTGTAGTATAAATAAAAATGATTAATTATCGAGGTATATCTTAATAATTAATTGCATCGAAAGTATCGATTTATTGTATCGATTAACAAGAAATTGAGTAAATGTCCTGTTAGGTGGAATAAAAAAATATTAATTATTGCGATGTATTGCAATAATTATTCGTATTAAAAGTATCGATTTATTTCACTGTAAATAGTGCAAAATGTCATTTCAGCTACATTTATTTTAAGAAAATGAAATGTAAATAAATATTTACTTGGGAAACTAGATCTTTAGGCTCGTATGCCATCTTCTTCGTTACGGTTCACTGAAAAGTAGGATGCCGCTTCTTGTTTTTTTTTTTCATTCACAAGCCCAAAAGACAATAAAAAAGAATCACCACCTAACAATCTCTTTCTCAATCTTTATATTAGTGTACCATAACCGAGAAGACAGCTGCTAATTACTGCAATGTCGATTTTACACGATTTTTAATGAATACTCACAGTTTGTGATGGAAAACAAAGTTCAAGAATCGTTTAATTATTTTTCTATCATTATTATTTTGTTAAAATATGAGTTTATATTTTTTTATCTACTCAATTAATGAAATAATTTGAGGAGATTGAGGCTCGTTTTCAATAAAATATTGTACATACTTGATAATCAACAAACTATCTATGAAAATCGAAGATTTTTGCCGCATTTTTCTCATTCTCATTTTTTCGCCTAAAATTCATTCTCGTGCTTTTTAAAGATTTTTGCCCCAATAGCAAGTTAATTTTTAGCGAAGATTTTTTAGTCAAAAATTGACACAGATTTTTTCTTTTCTTTTTGTAGAAATTCGGAAACGGAAGAGCCAATTCGTCGGTTGGAAAATAACAGAATCTCAAGTTGTCGCAATCTCCTCCATTCTTTGTATTATTTTTGTTGTAGGTAAAACTACTCAACTTGGTATTGTAAAAATATCGCACAACCTATATTTTATTCGACTATTTGAAAATATGTACCCCTGACTTTTCTACCCCAACGCAAACTGATGGCGTTTTAGAACTTGACGTTTTCCTGAACTTAAAAACTATATTCTAAATATTGCATAGGTATTATTGGACGTTTGTATATAAATGAGAAAAAACTATATTGTTATATAAATATTTTATAATGTACTGTTGTTCGAAGGAGTGTGTTTTGAATACTATGTTTCACTTTAAATATTTACATGAGCTCATCATTTTAAATGATATGTTATACTGATTTCTTCTGCTAACATATGCTATTCAAGAAGAAATCTGTAATAATTTATTAATCTAAAATAATGAAAACAATAGACTGTGGATGAGTTTCCTTGAAACTGTAATTGTTCTAACATCACGTTGAAACAATATTACAACATATAATAACAATATTACAATATAAACAACACATATATATTAAAAACTATATTCTAAATAAGTCGAAGTAAGATTAAAGTAATTATTTAGTATGGCTAACTTCTCAACTGAAAATGATAATTAGCTAAAACCGTTAGTTGTAATTTATTTAATTTTTATACAACAAGAATCAGTTTCCAAGTCTGCCAGTTGCCTTCCATCTTGGGGAAAAATCACATGTTAGTAGTTTTCCATTTTTATATGCATGCAATTAATTGAATTTTATTTTATTCATAAAACTTTTTTGCCATAAACAGCTTATCAAAACCTATAGTTCATAATAATTATTTGTTTATCTTTTCTCTGTTCTTAAATGTCATCGTACAGAAGAAGCAATTCGATTGTGTTTTAAATTGTGAAGAAAGTAATATATGACAGTGAGGTTTTGTATATTTGGTACCTTGATCTTATTTCTATTATTGCTCAATTTTCAACTGTATAGTCTTTTCTATGCTTGCTTGGTTCAAAGCCTTGGAAGAAATGATGCTCAACTATCCTACTTTGCTAATACCAAATATAGTGTATTTGCTAATCAAATATTTACATTTATTGAATAGTGATGATAAATGAAGATACAAGACCTAGCTGATATCCATGTATGTTCAGAATAATATTGATGTAATCTTGATGTTGACTAAAGTCTGTGAGAAAATACTTCCAACTTGGAATAGGAGAAGCAATCTTCCACCACTACAGATGCTCTGCATCATAGTCAGGAGGTTTGGAGGAAGAGGGGAGAGTTGGACCTGCGCACAGAAGAATGTGCATTGTCACTTTTCTGTTGTTGTTGTTGTGATAACTGGAGTGAATGCTGCTATGGGGTGGGGGTGCATTGTAAGGGATAGAGCACCGGACCTCTCTCTCCACTGTCTTGGACTATATATATATATATGCATATGCTTCATTGGCCATACCCAGAAGTTTGAGTTTTCATATCACAGATTGTCTTGGACTATGTTGGAAGCATTTTCTCACAGACTTTAGTTTTTTTTACCTACTGTAATTTTGACTCAACTCAAGATTAATTAATTATGAACCTAAACAGGTACATTTAATTTGTTTTTAAATTTTGGAATCTGTAAGGTTCATGAAATTCATTCTTCAATTTGCAGTATGGTAACAATAGAATTAGAAATAAGAAGTTTTATACCTCAAGTGACAAGCATTTGCATTTTAAATGTATTCTATGATTATCCATGGACAGTGTGATTTCTGACATTTAAGAATCAAAATTTATATGATGATAAAATATTACAGCTATTTTAGGAATATCCAACCTTATGCTTGATTATAATAAGTTTATAACATTATTTATTGAAAAATACAATTAATCGTACATGATACAAATTATTATTATTATTATTATTATTTTTATTGATTAATTGTACATGAATATTCAAATTATTTTTATTGACACTTTTACAAGTATAACTTCCTTAGCTATTCAGGTTAGTACAAACGTTTACTAAATACTTCCTTATTTGAAACCACTGAACTTTGAGATTGCTCAGTGATACCGCAATTCGAAATATCGTGTTCGTTATTTGTTATTAAGCCTTCAATATCCATCGAGTTTACTAAAGAACTGTTTCTAATTTTCGATTAATTATTATTCCTTCTTAGATTTGGGACTCTTGCATCCTTTTCTATAACGCCGGTTACGTGATCAGGCTTTGCTTCTTCCCTGCCAATTGTTAAAAATAATATTTTTCTAATAATTTATATTTTTACAACCCAATTTTAAATTATCTTACGGACAGTTTGAAGCAATCTTTAATAGAAGTAGGTCCTTTCCAAATGACGCCAATTGAAAGTGAAATCAAAGTGGCGTTTAACGCCATGGTGGAATGATACATCATTCCACCATGTATCATGTATCATTCCACCATGCTTAAACGCATTAAAATGATTGAAATGTATCCATCAAAGCAATTGAGTAGCATGAAACGCTTAATAATTTGTGTTTGATATAAACTCTGTTGAATGCTAGTTTGCTACTGTTTATAAATATTGCGTTGAAACATGATTTGTTCGAATAATTAATTATACAATAAATTATATAAAAGTGGATTTAGCAATATTATTATGTATTTATTTATTACAGTACAGTCCAGTCCACCCTTACTCATATTGGAGCTATAATAATTTCAAGTGTTTTTACTTTATGGGTGTTTTTACAAGAAGTATTTCGCTTACAATCAATAAGTACTGTACGAAAGAGCAATTTAAACAGTGTTTCCTCCACATATATTGGGCAGTTAATTAATAGTTTGCTCGCTGGGCACAGATAGTTGAGAAAATGCTAACGTTTAACAAACGCAGGTAAATCATGCCGGTTACTGTCCTTTTCGTAGATACACTGCACCGTGGAGGAATAATTATATATAATTCCTCCATGCACTGCACCACTAGAAACCGCGCAAGGATATGTAAAAAAATTTCTCTACTCTACTTATAAGGCTGTGCGCAGGGTTTTTGTCATCATTTTTTTTCGAAGTTTCTTGTATTGAGGTGAGGAATTTTTTTTCTTTAGTTATTTTATAAAATATAAGGGTTTAAACTTGAAATTTTTCTGTTTTGGGGGCAATTGATCTCACCTATGAGTGATTTTAAACTTTTGATAAATTATCCATAACTAAGACACCTTGAGGAATAAAATTACATATTTTTTATTTCAATCTAACAAATAGTTTTTTCAAAATAATTTGTTTTAAATTTAATTTTTTCACAGATTTAAAAAAATTATTTAAACAAAAATTGATTGGAGTAAAAAATATGTCTTTTTATTCTTTGATGTGTCTTTTAGTTACAGAAAATTTATCAAATGTTTAAAATCACTTGTAGGTGTGATCAATTGCCCCCCAAAACCGAAAAATTTCAACTTTGAACCCCCATATTTCACAAAATAATTGAAGAAAAAAATTCCTTACAGCAATAGATAACATTTCAAAGCCATAATAATACTGTATTCAATAGTAGAAACTTCGAAAAAATGCTGAAAAAATATTATTAGAAGTACAGTAAGTTACTTGTTTCATTCTTGGAAGTGGAATAGTATTTTGTACTAAATTTATGTAACCAGTTACCCCGAAGACCATTTTGAAACGCTCTGTATTTGGAGCGTGACGTCGAGCGTGCAAAAGAGCGTCCAGAGAAGCATCGACCCAGTTCGTGTTTTGTCCAGAGTTTGGAGCGTTTTGACAATGCGTTGGCGCATTTTAACGAGCGTTTGGGCAGCGTCTTAACGCTGTACTGAGAACACTGAAGAGATACGCCTGCTACACAAAGCGCTGTAGATATTTATTTGATGTTTGAGACGTTAGTTTGAAGTAACTGAGAATTTAAAAAAAACTGACAAATGAACGGAAACAAAATTTATTAATTTCGAATTACTCAAAAATGATAAATTATAGCATATAAATTAATAGCACTTTGAGCCACTGGAAATTAACAAAAAATTATATTTGACGCTCTGTTGCACTGTGTACCGTACGCTTAAAGTCGGTTTCACAAAACGCAAAAAAAGTAGAACACAAAACTCACTTATTTTATGAGAAACTGCAATAATGAAGAAAGATACTCATATTAATAGAAGCGACCTAATGTTATTCAATCACCCACTAATTAGATCTATATAGTTACTACATGAGCCATTCTCTTTCTCAAGCTGGGACTATCTATAGGTGTTTTAAACAGTCAGTTGATGACTATTCAGTAATTGATTGATTGATTACTTTATTCGTACAAATAATAATTTGACAGTTACAAGTATAAAATACAATATATAGGTATCGCCAAGTAGGCTATTATTACAAAAAATTATCAGTCACTTATACACAAACGCTTACATAAATAAGTTACATAAACGGTTTATCTATATACAAACATGAAACTATGACTGAAAATTATATTAATATGGTGTATATAAAAAACTTTGTGATACATTTGCATGAAAAGGCGTAGTTAGGGATGCTGTCCCTCTCTTACACAACCTATAATGGTTGAAGTACGAGTGATGATAACGAGAGCACTTTTTAGCCAACTGAATTTGCTCACCCAATTGGCTAGAGATTTAATGATTTGAAGGAAGTCTACCTGCAGACGTTTAAAGGTGCTGATCCACCAAAAATGTGTGCGCGAACATTTTGTACAGCCCTTCTGGTTTGAAGGCTACAGCCCTTCTGGTTTGAAGGCTTTATACTTCGTACCTGCCACACCACTGAGTTTGTTGCGCACATTTGTTCGCGAACAAACCCATAAAACGCATCACCGATAAAAGTGATAAGCCATTATCGGCGTTTATTGACCTAGCGCCTTACATTAAATATTAAAATTGAAAATATAAGAATTCTTATTCCAGATTCGGCTACAGCGACATCAAGTTACTCACAGCACCTCGTCTTTTTCTAAAAATACTCAAAACTGCGAATAAAAAAATCTATTGGGTACAAAATTATACTTCTGTTATGTGTTCAGAAACCAAGATTTTAAAGTATCACCCCCTATTACTGTAGTTTTGTATAATCCAATTTATTTCAATTTATTTACCGTATTGATTTGTACTTAAACATTATTGATTTGATTAGTATTTGCTCAGTCATGATGGTTGAAGTTGGAGTGTTGATAATGTATTAGCACATTTTAGCCAACAATCACTTGACTAGTATACAGTGTCCCACATGTGTAACTTGGCTCTCCTTAAAATTTCTGACAAAAAATGTCAGAAATTCATCTCAAATTCCAATGATTTGTTCATGAGTTTTCTTCAATAAAATAATGAAACTCGTCAAAAGTATCTTATTTTTCATCAGTTAACCACAATTTCCCACTTCATGACACGAATACAACATTTTTGCTCATCTGAAAGCTTAGTCGTATGGATTGGAGTTGTTTTTCACGTAGGCCTAATAGGTCTGTTATGCTTTCTTGAAAAATATTTGGGAAATTTTGTATGAAACTTCTCTTGAAATTAAAAATAAACGTTTTTAACTTGACTACTAATAACAATAAGTATAGATAATGTGGTTTATAAATCAAAATAGATACCGTATTTAAAAAATTCTTTTTTAACAATAGCTTCAAAATGTTAATCAGATGAGCAGAATTTGAGTTATTGAGATTTCAGTGGCAAGGCGCAGGCATAATTTTTGGGAGCTTGGGCTATATTTCTTGAAAACTAAAGCCGATAGTGTCAATGTTTACTGGACATTTTTTGTCAGAAATTTGATGCAGAACTTTGGGTTAAACTTGATGGGTCTTGCACTTTATTCTGGATACTGTGAGTATAATTCAGTATTATGATATGACGTCTTAGCACTTTCAATCCCACTGATTTTTTTAGATTACGTCTTGGATACTCCAGTTAAGGAGTATAAGACAAGTCAGGTCAATATTACCTATCTTATACACTAGTTACCATAATAATTACTATATTGTTGTGGACACGGAAAGAAGGAACAGTTTTCAGCGTTATCGGCTTGTGTCAACAAGTCTTCCGGTCTGGGCTTGTTTCCTGCTTTTGCTCCTACACTCTCTTTGCCTTGCAGTTTATCTACACCTTTAGAATGTTTAATTAGAATTTAATGGAATCTTATTGAATATTGTGGAAAATGCGAGAGTCCTTATCTGTTTATTTTAGAAGTTGATAGAAAGATGGAGAGATATCTAGTTCTTTCTAGATTATGGAAAAATGTGTAAATAGGAGAGACTTTTGTAAAAGTTAGTTCAATTGTGATTCGATCTTTAATTTGATAAGTGGCAGAAGTGACAGTTTCTGTTTACCAGTAAGCGCTTATACAGACCGTGTTAAACAAAAGTCTGTTGTTACAGTGTTAATCACAGTATTTTGTGACAGATTATTATTCAGGCTTACTTGACAGTTTATAAAGTGACTCGTAAGTGCTTGTAGAGTTTCAACTATCATGTATTAGACGCTTCTCCTTAAATTGTTGGACAGTTTATTGAACAGTTATTATTTAATATTAGATCGGCCTTTTGACATTAAGTGATTGATTTTTGTACAGTATAGTATAGCAAAATCTTTATTAGCTGAACATTATTGATTTATCTGTTCTGATTGCTTATTTTATGTAAGAAATAACTGAGCAGTGTGAGTTGTGGATAATTTGTGTTGATAAAGTGCAAGTGTTAATTTACAGCGTTATTCTAGAGATAGAACCCGTAACAATATCAATTAGTTGAGGTGAGGCTTAATTTAGATGTGAAAGGAACTCTTGTACACTATAAAACGCTTTATCAACTAGATATTTTTTCAATTGTTTTTTTAATATTTCTATATTTTTAAGACTCTTTAAAAGCTGCGGTAGCATGTTGTGGAGTTTCCTACCAATATAACTAGGGGTTTGTTTAAATAAGTTACTATTGTGACTCACCAAGTGATAATCTCCACAGCTTCTTGTATTATACACGTGTACGTAGAAATTCTGGTTAACATCACTCTTTTCACATATAAAGTAGCTTCATACTCATTTAAGAGGGATACAGTCTCTTGAACTACGGCCTACATGAATCTAATCTATTTACTCTTTCCATATACCTAACAGCTTTCTTTTGGATCGTAAACACCCTATCAAGGTTTTGTTTTGATGAATTACCCCATACCAATTATATACCCCATACCATATTTTGTTTTGATGAATTATAGCATACCTATCATGTGATAGTAAGAGCCCATGATAAGCTGTAAAAGATAACTGTCATTTAATCTAGCAGGCTGTGGCAGGGCAAATACCCCAGATGAAATTTTACAACATATTTGTTCAATGTATGGAGTCCAGGTCAATCGTCTATCCAACAAAACTCCTAGAAATGCAATGTTTTCTTCCTGTGGTCTAGTTGATTATCGTTTACAATAATCGCTTATAGCCCTATACCATATCTTCATTTGAATTATGTTTGTTTTTTGAATAGAAGGTATTGGCATTTTTCGCTATTTATCGTTAATATCAACTGATTTAAGAATTGGACGATGGACTGCACACCTATATGGGCATTTATTTTAAAATTATCTAGAACGGAATTGCTAAAAATGAGTGATATGTATAGCCTATCGTCTGCAAATAAGAGGGCTCTAGTTGGCAAGAGATAGATTGCTTTGACCCTTATTTCAAATAACTCGATGCCAGGAATATCATTTGAGTTAAGGGGACCCGGAGGTGCTATTTCAGCCCATGTTTATGTAAGGAACATTTTCGAACTAACTTCTCCAACCAGTAATTAAAATTCGAAACTAAACATTTTGAAAAATAAATACTTTTTCATTTATTTGGCAGATATTACCTTGGATACTTCAAAGGCCCCTCAAATCAAATCATATCAAATCACATTTATTTCCTTAATGTTATACATAAGTAAACAGTAATCAATATGAAATAAAACATAATGCCTTAATATAACAATATGAGGAAAATAACCTGGAAAGGCCAAGCCTGAGCGCAGGTAATCTAAAAATTGATACTATATTATTAAGACAAATAATATAACTGTTACAATATGAAAGGAAAGAAAGGAAAGAGGAGAAAGAAGAGAAATGATGTTTAGCTTTCAACTTGTACCCTATGTACCCTTTACATCCCAAGTACAGAGTGTTTGAAAAAAACTCCCTAGTTTCAAGTATAAATGAATTGGTGAAATGAATGAAAAACTACATCAATGATTACATACAATGAAAGAGAGTACCTTCATGCTTTGTTTGAATGTTAGTAGACTTCAACGTGGGATCCATTTGTTGCCCTGCACACGTCGAGACGATATTCCACAACTCGCCATGTATTCACCAATATCAGCACGCACATGGTTACTGTAATGAGGTGGGCGCCATCTTGTTGGAAAAACACAAGCCCTTTTTCCGCCTCAATATCTTTCAATGGGCAAAAGACATATTCTGTCATCATGTCGTAATAAATGTCGCCATACAGATTCTATGACACATTAAAACTAGGGAGTTCTTCTTGAAACACTCTGTATATCCGTCCAAGTTTAGCAGCAACTTTACCAATAATATCGCATTTGGGTATAACATCACTGTTGTTATCATCTCATGTCCATGTTTTGTTGAATAATTTCTAATGCTTATGAATTTCACAGTAAAGACAAATCGAGTCAACTATATTCAGATTCTACAGAATATGAGAGTCCGGCTATGAAGTTACTCCATCGCTGCTCTCTTGGTAACAAGTCTCCTGCTTCAATCGATAGCGATGATGAAAAATTGGGTAATTTACACTCCTCATTGACATTGTACTCCTTATTAGACTACTAGCAGGTTGCCCAAATCAATTGAATCGGTATACTGTATGTAGAACATGACATAACCTATTTACAAAGTCTCTTTTTGTTATTTTATTTCTTCTTTTGCTTCTTCTTCTCCTTTTTGTCATTCTTCTACTCATTGCTCTTCCACCGCCTTCTTCAATCCCTCATTCTCCAGCGTTAGATTTTCGTCGACAGAGAACAGCATCAAGCCGTTTATTATATACTAGCAGGTGACCCGATTCAATCGAATCTGGATTTCTAGAATGTACAAGTGTATAATAACTTCTAAAATCTACAAATTTAATTTCTACTTTAATCTCTACAATTTTTTCTTATCCCTCTTCTTCCTTACCTTCATCTTCTATTTTCTTCTTCACCTGCTTCTTTTTATTGTTGTTGTTCTTCTTCAGTATACCGTACTGTACTTTACTCATTGGCAAATCCTGTCTATTAAATTATAAAGGTATTCAGTTATTTATCAGTGAAATGGTAGTGGAAATTATCTTTTTCATTATTTTTTTTTCCGGAGGATGAAGCCCACATAGGTCTGAGACCTGTGCGTGGGTGTGGATGATGGCGTTTGATGAGCTGGACCTACAATTTTACGTGGCTTCCGAACCACCGGGAAGTGATATTGCAGCAGAGAACGGTGTCCTTTTCGCTGGCCATTCTAATCGGTCATCCTTACAAAGAGTGCTCAGGAGAACGCAGCTTATCTCTATCTGATTATTTAACAGATACCTGCTACGGCTCACGGCTATCACTTCCCTTGTAATTACTAATTAGTAATTATAATAACACGGTGATAATAATGGGATTTATAAGCGTCAACTTTTTGACACTAATATAATTAGTGGTATCTGTTCAATCAGATAGAAATAAGCTGCGTTCTCCTGGGTCCTGTTTGTATCGGTGACCAATTAGATTGGTCAGCAAAAAAGACACTGTTCTCCGTTGTAAAATTACTTCCCGGTGGTTCGGAACCCACCTAAAACTGTAGGTCCAACTCATCAATCACCATCATCATTTACCACCATCATTACCCACGCACAGGTCTCAGACCTATGTCGGCTTCATCCTCCAAAAAAAAATACAGTACCCGCTTATAATATGCCGACAATCATAATTTTCATGAGAAAATTCAAATTTCTCACTTTACTGCAATAATCTTTATATTAATACCATATATGCTTGTACTATCCAATATTATGTGATTATGCTATATTAGAATTATTTTGCGTCTTTTGTCAACAATGGAATTAATCCACCTGAGTCTGGAAGACTTTAATTTTTTTTTTTTTTGAGGATGAAGCCCACATAGGTCTTAGACCTGTGCTGCGTGGGTAATGAGTAGGATGATGGTGATTTATGAGTTGGACCTATAGTTGTAGGTGGGTTCCGAACCACTGGGAAGTGATTTTCAGCAGAGAACAGTGTCTTTTTTGCTGGCCAATCTAATCGGCCACCGTTACAAACAGGACCTACGAGAACGCAGCTTATCTATCTGATTGAACAGATACCTGCTACGGCTCGCGGCTATCACTTCCCAATTCTAAATTCTTTTTAATACTATTAATCATGCGGAAGATGTCTACTATTGCGGACATTGACAACTGTTTTAAAATTTAATAGCTCACGGAAAAATCGATGAATGCCTAAACACAAGAGTACGGTATTCAGTCAGTGACGGAAATCGAAATCGAACCGCGGAGCACTCTGACAACCTCGTAGCATAGACGAACCATCAATACGAACCTTACTTACTCCCTAATCTATGCTCGTAGCATTCATTTAATATAGCCTATCCATACTTAATGGTTACTCAAAGTGCAAATGGTACTTAAAGTGCACTCCATGAGGCATTTATTTATAATATCGCAATGTTAAATCAATACCTAAATCTATTTCCTCTTTTTATCTATTTCGTTCAACACTATAATGATTCAAATATAATTATTTTTTCAGGTATAATTTCTTTCAAGTTTGAGCCAAGTGAGGGCCCAGAAATGTTGAGCTCAGCTCACAGTCCACGAAGGCCAAGTTCTGAATCTGGAAATTTTGCTGTACAAGGAAAAAACGTTAACTATTATGGCGACCATTTCGATTCCATATCGCAATATCCCAACTTTATTTGCAAGTGAGTAGCCTAGTAGATTCTATAGTTATATTTTTTAGTTTTTCTTTCTAATACGAATATTATCTGAATAATATCGATATTTTAAATTCGATTCTGCAACAAAAGCCGATAGCATTTTACTTGAATATATCAAACGCAACAACCAGCCATTGTTGGTAGGAGTCTTCAGCAAATTTCAGTGCCAAATTCATAACTATATACGGTACTACGCATAACGTAAAAGATACAGTAACGAAGTAATGATACCCAACTTTCTAGTTTCTACGTCTTGCTCATAAATATAAGTGATATGACTATAGTAAAGCAATAGAAATAAAATAACAGGACGATGTCGAAGAAAAATTCAGCATTCGGATGATTTGAATAACATAAAGGTCCCCATAGAATAAATATGAAAGCCTAAGACAGAGAATTCTATTTTCTTACTCTGAATACAGCCATATGGACTCATGAATAATGATTGATATGGATTCATGCTTTTAAAATATAAACTTTATCACACCTTCAATAAATATACCAATCTATGCAAATACTTTGATAGAGTATTTTAAATACTCTAGATGAGATGAGATTGAGAATAGCTTATTTATTGAGATTTGGGGAAAAAATTTACCATTATTTTCCAAAGAGACCCATAATATATATATATATATATTCTCTTGGATGTCATATTATTTCTGATTAGAACCAGCTTAACGGCTAATTTACAGATGATTTGTTCTCTCAATAAAATTAATAAAGCATAATTTATTAATTTCGAATTTCTCAAACATAAAATTATTTTCTATATATTTGTCAGTTTTATAAATTGTCAGTTCCTTCAAAACCAAAATTAACAAATTATTTAACAATCTTCTGTAAAACTGACACTGATGTCTTTCTCCTAACATGAATGATTATACTATAGAAATACATTTTTGTTTCTAATAAGGAGCTTAATCAGCTGACCTTCAGTGTTCTACTATTTTCTTGAGGATTATTTATTAAGATTTGGTAATTAAAATAGTGCATGAAGCCATTTTTCTCCAAAGAGGCCCATAACTTATTGTAAATGAGCATAATTTTTGCGAGAGATCGATCGTAAATTATTATGAAATACAAATTTTATGAAAATATAAATTTTATACTTTTGTTGCAGCTGGCAGCAGTCCCAATGTTCATTATTAACTTCAAATGAGAGATATTCGAACTCAGATCTTTGCTCCTTATCTGCGGAAAGCGTGAGCTCAGTAAGCGGCCCACGCACCAGTAGGCCTACCACTGAAGAAATCTTTGAAATTGCTTCTGATTCAATAACAAATTTGCAAGGTAATTAATAAAAAAGTAATTTTTTTCAAATAATTTTTATTTTAAATAATGGTTATTGGTAATTCCCTAGTTACAGATGAAGGAGTAGTGGATCAAAAGAGGAGAAAGAGGAGAAAAAGTGTAAAAATGCATTGGTTTAAATAAAAAATTAACTTGCTGCAGGATCGCAGTATTCGCCGAATAAGACAAAGTTAGAGTAAATTTAATATTGTACTGCGATGAGACAACTCAGATTTATAAAGTTCCAGTTTAAAAATATAGACAAACTAGACCTAATTACGGATAATTTCCTCCAACTCTAATAAACAGAGTTTATAGCCCATGTATTTCTATATTGGTCGTCTTGATGATGATATTGTGGTAATTATTCATAATTGATAAAACTGATGTCCAAACCACTTGAGTTTATTGAGATTGATTACAACAATCCTGTAAAATCAGGTCTGCAAAATCACAATTCCCCCCCCCCCCCCCAAATTCCCATTAGGACGGGTAAGCCCCCCCCCCCCAAACTAAAAGTCTGGGTGCGCCCCTGTGGGAAGGCGTTAATGAAAATTCATTTTTATTCATATTTATTGAAACTATACCATATCATATTTATTTGTGGTATATTGATTCAATTACCATAACAATAAATATGCATTCTGGTTTCAGGTAACCTGGGTTCAATAGAACTGTCATTGGTTTATGATTCGCTGGCAAGCTCCATTCATGTTTATCTTCATAGAGCAAAGGTATTTTCAAAACTTTTTTTTTTTTTAATGTTTAGTAAATATTCAAATCATAGTCTAAAAAATATTACCTGCACTTCGACGGTAAGCTAAAATAGTCTAATGATTAATGACAGGTGAGATTGACTGCAGCTATTTATTTCTCAAATTGGTTTTGAAGAAACTGACAATTTATCAATCTTGAGACCTCTGAAACGCCTGAACGGCAGTTGGGAGCTCCGTGGTTCGATTGCCGGCGGTGACTTAATATTTTTGTATAATAACGTTCATTGATTTCCATCAGCTATTCAATGCTGTTGTCAATATCCGCCATTGCGAGGAGTTAGAAATTAATAAAATTATATTTATTTCTCCCCAAGCTTATTTCAACTTCCAACATTATTAATATTCATAACTATTTGGGATGGAATTGTGAAATGGAAATGATTTGACATTGAAAATAAAATTATGCTAGAGATAATTAATTGCGCCTTCTATCCATTTTTTCCATTACATTCATCACTATTCATAATTTTGGAATTCCAAAATACAGCTGCAAAACTGGTATTGGTTATTAATTATATAGATGTTCAATTAAACGAGAGTAATAGCATAGACGAACCTTACTATCCCTGATCAATGGTAATAGCCATATGAATTTCTAATTCATGTGAGCATAAAAACTGTAGGCCTCAATTAAACGAGAGTAATAGCCATATGAATTTCTAATTCATGTCAGCATAAAAACTGTAGGCCTTAATGATTATATCAATTTTGATTAATGAGAGGCAGCCTCCATTCGAAAACATACACCATAATATAGTTTATAATAATTACAGCCTGAGCATTGTCAAGTCTCCCATTCTGAAGTTCATATATTGTATAAATTTTTTATCAATTGTAAAAAGATGATTAATTATGCATGTTACCACTGTTCCCTATTCACTTCAGTAAATATTTATGCATCTTCCAGAATCTCAAGGCAATGGATATAAATGGATTGGCTGACCCATTCTGCAAACTGAATATTCTTCCCGTTGGTGTAAAGGTAAAGTACCGTTTAATAGCTTTGAAAAACATTTCAAGGAAAATGATTAATTTGAAGAAATTTTCCTAGCAATATCTTCATAAGAAATTGTCACCTATTCTGCAAAACATGAAACTAGTGAAACAAGAAACTTTCTTGGTAGCCTCATTGTAAAATACCTGTCTCAGAATACCGTACTTCAAAAAGCCACCTAGATATGAAACGTTGATACCAATCAAACATATATTATTGTATTGGCATAAATGTGTTCAATGTATTTTATAGAAGATTGAAAAATGAATTCAGCTATATGTATATTTATTTATATTGAGTATATCGGCTTGAGCTTGATAAGTTCTATTCATCTTAAATAGAGTAAAGGGTAATGTACACGAAAATAATGTAGCTTTACATTAAAAATGCTAAAAATGCTTCCAAAACATTGGCATGAGACGTGTGAGATAGTATATTCACATTCACCATTGTAGTTAGCACTTTGACCCTTTGATAAAACCTGTGAGGGTAGACTGATAAACATCAGACATTAGAAATATGTACTTGCCTTACGTATATAAAATTAAAGATAGCAAAGGAGTGATGGTTGCTCACCAAGCGCGGTGTTTGCGCGTTCGTGATGTTCAGTCAGGAGCGCTCGGGACTGCGCTTGAAAGGGTGACCAGCAAAAAATAAAGTAACGTTATCTGCTACATTATCACCCACCTGGTGGCTCTGATTTATAATTATTATTCACTAAAATAGCTAATATCCATCATGAACTGATAGAAATGCTCTGATTTGATCAATGTTCACTTGGTTTTTTTTCAGTCGCATCGACTCAGAACTAGAACAGTTCACAAGACCAAGAATCCAGAATTTAATGAGACATTGACATTTTACGGTGTGACTGAATCAGATTTGAAACGCTGTGCTCTACATATCATCGTTCTGGGTAAGTCAAAATAGCTAAGGAACTATTATACATATATTTTTATATTTTTTATATTCATAATACCTATTTTTAATATTTTATATATACACATACATATAATCAGAATATATCACGTTTCATAGTGTTGATTTCATGTATAAAGTCATTTATTGTAAAAACTCTTTTTAAAGATTATTTTAATATAATAATTATTCATGTTTGGTTATAATTTCTTGTTTATTTCAGATGATGACAATTACGGACATGATTTTATGGGAGAGGCCAGATTACAATTGGATATGTTGAAGCCAGATGTTATTCAAAACCTGTTCTTTTACTTAGACAAACATTATCCAGTACGTCCTCAAATTTATTTGATATTACTGCTTGTTACTGATCATTGTTCCACTAATATGATAATTTTTGAATAGATAAACTTTAAAATTTTTGGTAGTGGGCCTGTTGAGTGAGTTCTTACCGCATCTAATGTTTGGAAAATGTTGAAAGTTTTTGTAACATTTTCTTAGCACGCGTTTTGAGCACCAACTGGACTTGTAAAGCCAATTTTTTGGCCTCTAGGTTTGTGAGAAATGCTGATGAAAGTCAGTCAGATCAGTGAGAGTGAATGGCATTTGGATTATTTAGTTTACATCTATAAAATATACTAAATCTACGTGGAAATGTATATGATATGTAATGTTTGTAATACTTGAATAAAAGTTAAATTGGCAAAAGAAAAGAAAAAGTTCTAAACCAGCTGAAAATTGGAATATAAGACCAGAATAACATGCTGGTTAACATACTAGAGGTTTCCAAGAATCCAAGCTGTGCTTTGGCTTGCTGTTGAAAAGCTGTAGAGCTTTCCAAAGTCATCTTGGTTTTTTCGAATTTGAGGCCAAATTAAACGCTGAACAGAAAAGGTTCTAGCTGGCTTTCGTTTTTCTGCAGCCTCGGGTTCGAATCTCATTCAGCCATGGATGTTTCTCATAATTCACCCTTTCACCTCATTGCCACGCACAAGTCTCGGACTCATGTGGGCATCACCAGCAATAAAAAATTCCATGTTTCCCCATTTGTTTTAGACTGTACTTATTTGTGTTGACCAAAGGTTCAGATTTGACATTAGCTGCGTTTATTTTTCATTTCAATTTCCTCTGACACTGACCAACATTAGCTCTTGAGATTAAGAATTTCGATTTTATGGTATTCCTGCTGAATTTTTACAATAATTATCTCTGAAGATTTAATTTCATTCATCAACCCTATCCTTTCTTCCTTAGCATCTTATTAGTGTTGACTCTAGTTTTGTTTTTAGTTTGGTGTGATCATTTAGTAATTGAGCAACTTTTTTTCTACACCTACGGTACATCTTTAAGAGTGTTGGCTATTGATTATTGTTCAATTGGGATCGCATTGTTATCGGCCCTCCAACTACACATGATTTAGATGATTTGTTTGGACTAATTTTCTTAGCCAATAATTCTTTTGAATTAAGTTAAATAAAAAGTTTAATGAAAATATTACCTACGGTACTTCATTTATTTGAATTTCAAAAGATCCTATTCATTTTTACTGAGTGTCAATTCAAGACTTTAACTTACTATTTCAAGACAATTCCTCAATGAAACCTATCATAACTTCAAAACAGAATTTGACTTTAGAATTTATCAAGACATTATAAAGATATAAAAAACAAAATTTCTACTTATCCAACCACTATAATATTAGAATCCTCAGATTTCCAAAGAGCTTTTCCAGATCGTGTGCACATGTACGTGCTCTTGACTCAGTGACTTGACATGTTCTTGACTTGTTCGAAAAAGGTGAATGATGCGAAAGAAAAGCTAGCTCTTGAAAACTGGCACCTAAGAGATGCAAAAAGCTGCAGTGCTTGGTACCGCAAATATTGTAATAATATTTCTCTGATTATGATATAAAAGAATCAACAGTCTAATGGGTTCTATTTTGAGTTGCTGCTTTGTAGCTTTCGGATCTGAATATCCTGCAGAGTATAAAATTAAAAAACAAATATAAACTAATAATAATAGTAATAAGATCATTATAATGATAATTATTTGTGGCTGGAGATGTTGTTTCTAGAGAAATCCTAGTCTTTTCACAACTTTTTAGTATATTCTAACAATTCCACTAGTATTGTTGTTAGTACTACCATTGACAACTGATTGACTTCTTACAAAGGAAAAGTCATACCGAATTAACCGCCAAGATCATTTTCTATTATCTCTAACCGACTTATAATTTTCCAGGTGGAAAGCGAAGAAACTGTTTGGGGAGAAGAGAGTTGGTCTCATGGTCAGATTCTTATAACTTTGTGCTATTCTACTCGCCGTAAATCACTAATTGTAGGGGTGATTAAATGTGTTAATCTAGCGCCCATGGATAACAATGGGTTTTCTGATCCATTTGTCAAAATGTGAGTTTTTGAATGATCTTGGGAATGATAAATTTTTATTCTGTAATTATTCTAGTTCAATACCTGTAACAATATGTTTAGTAATTGGCGAACATTAGAAGAAACAGTGGAAAGGCTTTTTATGATACTGCACGTCTTGAGTTTTAACAGTTATCTGTGATGTTTTCCATGACGAAATACTTAATGAACAATCTAATATCAAAACTGACACTGTATTTCACTTTTATATATTGATTTTACTCACTTATATTTGAGTTGCTAGAGGGATGCATTTCACTTCTGAAAAGAAGCTTTGTCAGCCTCTTTCATCAGCCTCTTCGTCATCACTTTTTTCAGAAGTGAAATGAATCCCTCTAGCATTTCCAATATAAGTGAGTAAAAACAATATATAAAAGTGAAATACAGTGTCAGTTTTGATATTAGAATTAACAGTTAATATGAATATGAATAACTGAGGAAACGTTCAACCAGGCCTGTTTCATAACAATTTAGACATTGAAACTACAATCTACCAAAAAAACTTTCATAAGACTACAAACACGAAGTAATAGAACTAGTTTGTATGCTTCATTGTGAACCACCAAAGTAGTTCTTATTTGCAAACCCTTTCAAATTCCAAATAACCGCATGCACTAAGTTGGGTGTGATTGTGGTGTTTTTCAACAATTCAACAATCAAAGGATGTCAAGTTTATTTCTGTTGAAAATGACTGATTGTGGAGAGGCCATATTGATGCCATTAAGAACTAAAGTAAAAAGGTTACTATTTTTATAATCAATTAATGGATTTAAAACGTTTGCAATATGAGCCGACTGTGTCCTGACTTTGTTTTGAGAGACATCTATTATGGACTGGCTCAATCTCGTCTCTCATATGAGTTGAACTGACTTTTCTTTCATTTCCTTCTTGGATTTCTTGTTCCATAACGATCTGCGTTATAATATTAACTTTTTGTTGAAAATGTAACGACTTGCAGTCTGTTTTAGATTGTGAATATATAATAAATGTACTTACACTTGGCCTTGAAGATGAGTTTTAACATCTCGAAAACGTTAGGCCAAGTGTGAGTACATTTATTATATATTCACAATCTAAAACTTAAATTCACAAGAAAAAGTTTAATTTCCTTTGTAGTTAAGTTATCCACCTGCTGATAATGCTCACAACATTTTATTTTGTAGAAGCTTGAAACCAGATGTATTGAACCAGAAATTCAAAACATCGGTCAAATGGAAGAACTTGAATCCAATATTCAATGAAGAATTTGCATTTGAAACGAAAATGACTGATTTGGCAATGCAGACATTGGTTTTAACAGTATGGGATAAAGATTATGGCAAGAGTAATGATTATCTTGGTGAGTTCATCCTTCTTCTATTATTTTAATATCGAATATTTAGTTATTAATCATTTGAAAATCAACGTTGAAGAACAATGCGTTTCCAGAGGCGAAGATAGTGGGAAGTAATAATTATAGTAACCCAGCGAAATTTTTATGCAATGTTCATGGGGTCTTAGGTGATCTAAATCCAAAAAGGTTGACCTATTTCTATTCGGAGAAAACACTGAAATTCGGCTGTTTTCAGCTTTTTCTAATTTATGTCTAAACTGAAACATAATCGTATGAAAAAAGCATTTGTGTTTTTTTTTTAATTTAAAATTTGGGGCTTTGGCAAGTTTGTATCTTGATCGATCGTACATTCATAATTTGCAATTCCTCAGAGGATAATTTAGTTCTCTACAATTTAAAACCAATGTCACCTTTTTATCCTTGGTAGTTTTAGAGGTAGAGCTACTGTACAAAAATGTTCGTGCATATAAAAAAATGCTGAAATTTAAGTGGGGATATGAATTACAAATTTCTAAATATCGACATCGAATTTTTTTTATTGGAATACTATTTCTGAGACCTTGGACTTGAACCACTTTGTCATCTAAATTAGATATCCCCAGATGAATTTTGAATGTTCGATCAATCATTCTCAAGATATAAAGATCTGAACCTCAAATTTTGAATTTTTTGTAGAATATTTACCTACATTTTGAAAAGGTGAAACTTGGGACACATACGGTCTAGGAGGATAAAATTGGTCTCATATTCTTGCGAAATTAGGGTACTAAAAATAATCAAGAATATTTTTCCATATGCGGTGATCAGTTTGAACGTAAATTGGAAAAAAAAACTGAAAACATAGCCGAAATTCCGGTGTTTTCGGGGCATTCTGTAATACGCACCAGGAATTGGTCAATTTTCTGGATTTAGATCACCTTTCACCTAAGACCCCATAAACATTGCACGAAAAATTCGCTGGGTTAATAATTTTTCCCCGCATCAAACCTTTCCTGACTGGACTATAAAAGCTGAACGGTAACTATAAGGCTCATTTG
Source organism: Conomelus anceps (assembly GCA_948455865.1). Lineage (NCBI taxonomy): Eukaryota > Metazoa > Arthropoda > Insecta > Hemiptera > Delphacidae > Conomelus > Conomelus anceps. Next base: position 39,009,948 of record OX418222.1, read on the forward strand.
CTCAGTATGAAGCTCTAAACACTAGAGTTTATATTGTTATGGGTTCCACCACTATAATGATGCTGGCAACACTTAAAAGTAACACTCAAACTTTATATACACACAAATTACTTACAACAAGCACAAATTACTTAATTATCACACAAGAAAAACCAATAAGACACAAAACGTTGAATAACTTTTAACTAATAATGCATTTACTATATCACTGTACAAAAACTAATTACTAACTGTCAATAGGCTGATGAATAATTCAATAATAATGGGTGTCAATAATATATTCAATGACTTAACAAAACACAAACTTACAACAAACAAACATGACAACAAGACAAAACACAAACTTACAACATGACAAACTTACAACAAGCACAAATCACTTAAGTATCACACAAGAAAAACCAATAAGACACAAAAAGTTCAATAACTTCTAACTTACAATGAATTTACTAAATCACTGTACAAAAACTAGTTACTATAACTGGCAATAGACCAATCAATAATTTCATAATAACAGATGTCCAATACTGCATTCAATGACTTAACAAAACACTTTCGAAACACAATGGTCTGTCACTCTTTTATCAATCACAATTGGTACTTTGTATTCTACAAAATAATGTCTACTGTTAAAACGAATTTACCACATAAACCTACCACCAGTACTTCATATGCGTAGTCACAATTTATAACAATAGCACTGTTATGTCTACACTGTCACTGGATATAACTGTTAAAGCAGTCTGAACAATAACTGACTCCCTGCTGGTATTCACACCCACTTTTATAATATTTTTGTTTATTCTAGTAATTTCCACAAATATGTGGGTCATTCTGTTATTTACTCAAACATTCTAGAAACGCATTTGTCATATGAGAGTGAGCAAGATGAAGAGAGAAGTACATGTTATCAGTGAAACCGGAACCACTTTTGACACAATGAGTAGCATAGAATAATGTTTTCTTCTTTTCTTGTGTTTTCTAACAATATTAATCGACTCCAACTTTAACCGAGTGTTTAAACTCAAGTTGATTTAACCCATCTTGTTTAAGTTAAATTGCATTGGTAATAAAAAAAATTCATTGATATATAAATATATACATATATAGGGCATTCAAATTTATCTCTAGCCTACATCAGTGGTTGACACTATCAAGAAGTAACAAATGTCTGCCATGCTGCCATGAATTAATGAAATTAATGCTGTAAAGAAACATAAATGTGACTAGTATAAATGCTGTTCATATATTTGGTGTAAACTACCAATTTTTGGTAGTCTACTCGAGTTTAAAATCTAGAGACAGTTTGAACTCAGACTGAGAAAACGATTTTCAAGTTATTCCCGAGCTTAAACCACAAATCTGGTTTATATACAGCATACGTATACGGTGCAGACAAACCAAAGTGTTATAAGATATTCCTTGTGCTTCAGCTAAACAATTATAATTCAAGTAGATTATGCGAGATATTGTGCCAAACTACCAAATATCTGAAGACTGAAGGAGTGATACAACATAATCATTTCCATGCAAAAATGTATTAGTAAAGTTTAGTATTATTAATAAAAACTTAGAGTGTTTTAATTAACTAAAAGAGTGTAATGTGGATCGTCTTACGATGCTCTTGACAACAGAGTGAAACGTCCGTCACGCCATAACGTGAGTCAATTTCCACTTAAAAGTGTTTTTTAAGTTTTTATTACATATTAGTGGAAACAAGATGGATCTTCAACATCCTAATATTGATACTCATGGGCGTCCATATTACTTAATCTTGGGGGGGGGGGGGGCTGGGAGCCATTTTGTGTTAAAAATTGGATTCTTGTGTTTAAATTCTTGTGTAAACTTGTGCTTAAAACAATAGATTGGATTTTTGTTTTGCCCATATTGCCCATGTTGATACCAAACCAGTCCTGCTCAATTCTTATTCATTTGATTATTTCAATACATTTCTATGAATTTATTTTTATTATTCTATTACTGAATGGTGAAATTGAATAATCATAGCTGACATGAATGGATTTTCAGGCTGCCTAGAATTGAGCTGCAAATCGAAAGGCGAGAGATTAAGACATTGGATCGACATGATTAAGTTTCCTGACCATAAGCATGAGGGTCTGCACAGTCTATGTGAGCTCCAACCGCCTCCAATATCATCGTGAACATTTTGATTAATTTTGTTATTTCCATTACTAAATTTGTATTAATATAAATTTTATTATTGCAAGTACTAATAATAAATGTCATGGTGCTGAAGCATCTGTAAATACCTTTCATCAATTTCTACTTTTCTTATAAAATGATAATAAATCATAAATTTTTTCAAATTGTCAGCTTATATTGATCATGTTAAGCAATGTGGATAACATAAAGTTTGCAGAATCTTACTATCTCTTTACTACAGTGTTAAAAATAAATGTTAAATATATAATTATCAACATCCTGCTGTGAATAACAACTATTTGATTGTATGATTACGGTACCTTTTTTACTATTAGTCTAGTCAAATTAACACACATTTCGGGTGGGAAAGGAAAAAATTCCAACACCGCTGAAAATCGGGTTATAAGTCCAGAAAAACATGCTGAATAACATACTACGAGTATGTGTGCTTCGGCCGCCATCTTGGAAAAGCCGTAAAATTTTCCGTCATTTTCGTTTTTTCAAAATTGAGGCCAAACTATTCTTTGCACAAAAAATGTTAATAGTTCCTTTTATAAAACAGAACGTTTTTTAATAATTTGACACCAATTACACCCCTGTTTCTGCATCAGGTGCTCGGCTACAATTTTTCAAAGTAGACCTATTAGTAATTTTTTCGGAAAATTAAAACTTTTCTACTTTGAATAATTATTGAAAAAGCCGTATCTCACTAATGGCGAGACTTAAGTGTATAATTCAATACCGGTATCTCTTTTTGGGAAATTAAGTTTTCTACAAATTTATCCTCTATTTTATACTATTTCAATGGCTCCAATTCGGGAAATGTTGAAAATATATATTTTCAAAGTATGGGAGGCATATCACATATCACTAAGTACCCTTGAGAACATAATTTCAAATTATGAGCCAAATTCGACATATTTGATATATAAATATGGACGGAGCGAACGGCGATCCGATAAAATGAACCTTTCAATAGTTATTATAGCAGCCTGAATTCAGCGACCACTTGTGGCCCCCGTAAAGAATCCCATCACATTTTTGGGCAACCACATGGAGTTTCTGATAGCTTGGAATCTCGAAAACAATTTTTTAAAGATAAACTAGTTGGTCCTGTGTTGTATACTGGGTGATCAGCGACACCTGGTGGGGGTAAACTGGTATCAGTTGGTGGGGATAACTGATCAATTATCACTTGCGCAGTTACCGACCGAGGTCAAAAATTAAATTAAGAATATTTATTAAACAATAGCACTTAGGAGTATAAAAATTTTATAAAAACCTATTCGCAGACCTACCGAATATATATATACAAAATTTCATTAAAATCGGTTGAGCTGTTTTGGAGGAGTATGGTAACAATAAACACTGTGACACTAGAATATATAATATAAACTTAAAAAACACTTTTAAATGGAAATTGACTCACGTTATGGCGTGACGGCCGTTTCGCTCTGTTGTCTAGAGCATCGTCAGACGACCCACAGTACACAGTGTGTACTGTGGGTCGTCTGACGATGCTCTAGACAACAGAGCGAAACGGCCGTCACGCCATAACGTGAGTCAATTTCCATTTAAAAGTGTTTTTTAAGTTTATATTACATATTAGTGGAAACAAGATGGATCTTCAACATCACACTAGAATATATATATTAGATACAGATCCTCAATTTTTGGGAGATTTGTTTGAGCTCTCAAATGAAATTTTTGGTGGTGCATGCAAGTTTATTAATAGCTACAGCTCAAAAACTACTGAAGATAAAAAGGTGAGAATCAAATAATATTGTAGAAATATTCATTTCCCCGAGAGGGATTTTGAGTTCTACACCATTAGTGTATTAGAGTCTCGCCATTAGTGAGATGTGGCTGTTTCAATTTTTCAAAATAGAAAAGTTTTTATTTTCAGAAATAATTACCAATACAATAATAATAATAAAGGACAATAAATCTAAAGGACACGAACTCAACACCTTGGAACAATTTGAAATTTACAAACACACCAAACACATTAAACAAAACATTCTTAATGAACAATTCAATTTTAAATTACACAAAATTTTTGGCCAGATTATACAAAAACCACAATTCTTCTAACCAACAAACCTTGACTTGAACATGAGATTCAATAACTCGAAAACGTTCTGCCAAATGTGAGTACATTTATTACATATTCACAATTTAAAACTGACTGCAAGTCGTTAAATTTGCAACAAAAAGTTGATATTGCCAATACTTTGAAAAATTGTAGCCGATCACCTGATAATATAGGTACTGGAATGTAAAAAATTTCTGTCTTAAGAAAAAGACACGAGTAATTTTTTGTCTGAAGCACAGTTTGGCCTCAATTTTGAAAAAAAACGAAAATGACGTCAGAAAATTTTACAATTTCTCCAAGATGGCGGCCGAAACACACAGCTAGGATTCTTGGAGACTTTTAGTATGTTATTCAACATGTGTGTCTGGACATATTACCCAATTTTCAGCTGCTTTGAAACTTTTTCCTTTCTCATCCAAAATTTGTTCTAATTTGAGTGGACTACTCAAATAGACTACCCTTATAGACTGGACTACCCTAATATAGTAGGGAGAAACGTGATTGATAGCTTGTTATTGTTACAAAATCTTGTATTAATAAGTTCCTGAGCTTCCATAATAACACCCAGCAATGTAAACCTACACCTCTATGTACTTTTATGCCTTTTATGTACTTAAATATAGCCTACACTTTTTCATCACCATATTTTGTACTTTGTTGGCTAATAGTAATGGTTATTCATGCCACAAAATAATCTAAAACAATTTTATGAAATTATTTTTATTGTTATATAACACTATATTTGAATTGATAATAAATATTGTACCTAATTATTGGTAATATTGTTATAAACCAAGTAATACAAATATGTATGCATGATGATATCATTCTTTTGATTGATTTCTTGTATGGTTTCTGAAATAAAATTATTACATATCTTGTTATATTTATTGAGAGAAAAGTTTAATTTCTAACCATTTTGAGTTTAGTAACACAAATTACTGTGCGCTCACTTTTGTCAAGGCTATGCATGTATGCATACAGTCGATTCCTATTATGGTGACTCTTCAAAACTCAATAGTATGTTTTGGTCCAAGTAGCGTACCAATATACTAAGCAAGCTAGGAATAAGGTAAGTTGCAATTGCTTTCCTCACTGAGCTGACAGAGTAATATCTGTATGCCAAGCCCACTAAAACAAATTATGAAGCTCTAAGCTTCTATCAAAGCCGTATTAAATAAATTGTTCAGTGACAAAAACGTATGCATTGGGCTATAGTGATTGATGAATCAGTTAAGCAATTGTTTCATTTCCCTAATAATTTAAGCAGTTCCTAATATTTTCTTCAGTTCATTTTTCAGATATATTTCAGAGATCTGTAGCTCATTACCGTACGAGCAATATGAATAAGCTTTATAAATTTGAATGCACTGGCCAGTTCAATCAATCAATATTATTGTTACGGGTTCTATCTCTAAAATAATGCTGGCAACACTTTAAATTAACACTCGTACTTTAACACAAATTACCGACAACTCGTACTAATCAGTTATATCATACAAAATAAATCAATCAGAAACAGATAAATCTATAATTTTCAGCTAATGAAGAATTTGCTATATTACTATACAAAAATCAATCAACTGTTAAAAGGCCAATCAAATATTAAATAATAACTGTTCTACTGTTCAATAAACTGTTCAACAATTCAAGAAGAAGGGTCTAAAACATAACAGTTGAAGCACTACAAGCACTTACGAGTCACTGTATAAACTGTTAAATAAGCCTGAATAATAATCTGTCACAATATACTGCGTTTATCACTTAACACATTAAACATTAATACAATACAGTTTGTATTAGCGCTCCCTGGTAATCCGGTTTGTATGAGCAAGAATTGTCACTGTCACTTTATCACATTAACGTTCGAACCACAACTGACTAATGTCAATGAGAGCTTCTGCTTTATATAAATTTTTATCACTCTAGAAAGAATGAGAGAATTCGATATCCTTCCATAAAGTTCTGAAGTAAACAGATAAGGACATTCTCCATTCTGGAGACCATTCCATAAAGTTCTAAGTAAACATTCTAAAGGTCTCCAAATAAAACTGCAAGGCGAGGGGAGAACAGGAGTAAACAAACACTGCTTAACAATAACTGGAAGACATATTGACACATCAGTAATTACTTCTTTCTTCTTCCATAAGGTTTATACATTTGAATGGGCACTGGCCAGTTCAATCAATAATTACAAATGTCTAAACGTGATTCAAATAGTTTTTTTTTTAAATTATGAGATAGAAAGTGCAATGATGAGTGAACGTATCTGCGAAACGAAGAATAACAAAATATCTTGATTAAAAAAAATTGGATCGGACAGTCTGATGCTAGTGATGAAATAATTAGCTAGCACTTTCCAATGCCTTGGGGTGCTTGCACAGAGGAACATACGATAAATTGTATAATCACCAAAGCAAAATCAAATTACATGCTGTGGAATGATGTATGACAGATTGGATCAACTTGAATACCAACATTCCAAAGCATGCGTTTCATTTTGCGATGGTGATTATTTTCAAGTATTGGATGCTCCACTATGCATTCAATTATTATTATTGTTTGTATGTATTAATTCGTTTAATGATGAGTTTTACTGAAAGTTTGTTTCGTGGCAATTTGTATTAATGTGTTTGTACCTGTACCAGTTTAAAATTAATATTTTGTACAGCACACTCTAAATAAAATATAATGGTGTGTTTAATATTTCAAATCATCAACAAAATATCAAATATTCTTTTTTCTTTATGGGCACTGACCAGTTCAATCAATCAATTATAAATGTCTAGTTAACACCTAGTTAATGTCTACTTATAATACATAATAATTACACAATGTAAAAAAATAAATGTTTCTTTAATTACTTAGGCATCACCAGCAAAAAGATAGAAATAAATATCTTTGCCGGCTGATGGGAAATCATCATCATCATCGATCTCTCATTACCCACACACAGTCTCACATCTATGTGGGCTTCATACTTCGGTTAAAAAAATGGTAGACTAATAATTTCTTTTATCAATACAGAGGACCTGAAATAATGACACATATTTTTCTGCTTCTAATGTGTATATTTTTAATCAGTATTATTTTTTATGGACAACACATCAGTTCCCAGATCAGCTTGGGGCTTTTGCAGTGTTGATGATGACGATGACGACACATAAATGCTAGGCCTAGCCAAGAATCGAACATCGGATGAACAGTTGATCAGTTACACTAAATATACCATAGGAAGCCCTCTTTACTCCATGGTGATTGCCGTATATCTCTGCTGGCATATTTCACAACAGTAGGGCTACAAAATAGGCTACGTATTTCAGTAGGAAAGGAAAAATTGTTAGGGTAGCGTATTGTTATGGGTTCTATCTCCAAAATAACGCTGGCAACACTTTAAATTAACACTCGCACTTTATTAAAACAAATTACCCACAACTGCACTGTTCAGTAATATCTTACACAAAATAAAGCAATTAGAACAGATGAATCGATAATGTTCAGCTATTAAAAAGTTTTCAATATTACTGTAAAAAAATCAGTCCCTAAATGTCAAAAGGCCGATCTAATATTAAGTAATAACTGTTCAATAATTCAAGGAGAAGCGTCTAATACATAACAAGCATCTACACATAACACAAACTTTATAAACACTTACAAGTCAGTGTATAAACTGTCAAGTAAGCCTGAATAATAATCTGTCACAAAATACTTCGATTAACACTACAGACAACAAAAGTTCATTAACACAGTTTGTAATAGCGCCAACGGGATTGCACTGTCTGTATTAACGGAAACAGGAACTGTCACAGTACACTGCCACTTGTTATCAATGTAGAACAACAACTGTACTGAACTTTTACAAAACTCTCCTATTTATACATTTTTCCACAATCTAGAATAAACTAGATATGAACTAGATATCTCTCCATCTTTCTATCAACTTCTACCGAATTCTAAAATAAACAGATAAGGACTCTCGCATTTTTCACAATATTCGATAAGATTCCACTAAATTCTAATTAAATATTCTACAAAGTTCTAAGTAAATATCATAAAAGTGTCAAAAATAAACTACAAGGCAAAGAGAATACAGAAGAAGATTAGTTAATTGCTTAGACTGGTAGACTTGTTGACACAAGCAGATAACACCGAAAATCACTTTTCATTCTTTCTCCTTTGCCTTGTTCACAGCTAAGTGAAAATGGCTGATATTTTTGCAGCAAACCATGTGTTTGAAGGGCTGAGTGACTGTGACCTTTTTTACACAATATCCAGAAGCTATGAAGGTAACAATGCCCCCTGGGATGGGGCATTTACAGTTATAGATGACGGCCATTAACAAGAAGTTCTGTTTGCCAGAAAAAGTTAATAGACCAACAGTAAAATAATTAGGTGTCTATAATATATATAATAGGCTGCCGATTAGTGAATGAGCATTTTGAACAATCTAATATCAAAACTGACACTGTATTTCAATAAAAAACTCACTCACTTTTACTGACGATACTGGAGGGATGCATTTCACTTCTGAAGAAAAGCTTCGTCCGCCTGCTGCCAGGGGTCATGTTTTGTTGAGGTTAGAAGTTAGAAGGCCATTATGTAATTGAAAATTGTGTTGGATTTGAACTGTGTTTAGTCATTGCACATTTTGAATGACTCATGAGAAAAGCCAAACAGACTTCAGTTATAGGCTATAATTCATTCTTGGCAGTTGTATGAATTGGCCTCACACATGTAGGTGTTCTACCAACAACTACTTCTCTATGCTGTGAGATGTTCTCACATACTTCTGAATAATAAAAATGACTAGTTCTTAGTACAGCCGCTTAGAACACTGCATAATGTGTTATCTAAACTAAATGTATTACTACGTACTGCCAAGAAGCAGTAGACAGACTATATAATAGCTGTCTATGCCGTATCATATATAGTTCATTTATATAAAGTCCGATTTTACATTCCATATGATTATACATTCCATATGATACATATATGATACATTCCATATGAAGTCCGATTTTACATTCTTAGGGAAGTGATAGCCGCGAGCCGTAGCAGGTATCTGTTCAATCAGATAGATAAGCTGCGTTCTCGTAGGTCCTGTTTGTAACGGTGACCGATTAGATTGGCCAGCAAAAAAGACACTGTTCTCTGCTGAAAATCACTTCCCGGTGGTTCGGAACCCACCTAAAACTGTAGGTCCAACTCATAAATCACCATCATCCAACTCATTACCCACGCACAGGACTCAGACCTATGTGGGCTTCATCCTCAAAAAAAAAAAAAAAAAAAAAAAAAAAAAAAAAAATAAAAAAAATACCTATTCTTATACATTCTCCATCTTTTTATAAACAGTATACAGAACTATACATTCTCCTCAAAAAGTACAGTAAGTTCATTGGTCTAAATTTGAAGAAACATCAGATTCTTCAGACAGTGGCTTAGCAAGGTTTTTTTGCAACTGGAGCGGTATTTCAACATGGCAACCACCCCCCCCCCCCCCACAAAAAACTCTCACGCCACAGTTAACAAGCAACACCTTATTCATAACTGATTCTTATTTTGTACCACTCATATGGTAGAATTATACATTTTTTATGTAGATGTTCAAAATTTGGGGCTCCGGGGGCGTCATTCGAGAAAATTTGGATTTTCATGTATTTTGAAAGCAATTTTAAGCTATTTTGTTTTTGTTTTTTTGTAGATTACGTCTTGGAGACTCCAGTTAAGGAGTATAAGACAAGTCAGATCAACAATATTATACACTAGATTTAATTACTTCAATTAGTTGAGGTGAGGCTTAATTTGGATGTGAAAGGAACTCTTGTACACTATAAAAAGCTTTATCAACTAAATATTTCTTCAATTGTTTTTTAAATATTTCTATATTTTCAAGACTCTTCAAAAACTGCGGTAGCTTGTTGTAGAATTTCCTACCTATATAACTAGGTTTTAGTTTGAATAAGCTACTATTGTGACTCACCAAGTGATAATCTCCTCAGCTTCTTGTATTATAATCATGTACATCAAGATTTTGGTTAATATCATTCGTTTTTACATATAAAGTAGCTTCATACACATATAAGCAGGGTACAGTTAGGAGACCAAGTCTCTTGAACAACGGCCTACATGAATCTAATCTATTTACTCTTTCTATACACCTGACCGCTTTCTTTTGGATCTTAAACACCCTATCAAGATTTTGTTTTGATGAATTACCCCATACTAAGATAGCATACCTAATATGTGACAGTAAGAGCCCATGTTAAGCTGTAAAAAGTAACTTTTTGTCATTCAATCTAGCGAGCTGTCGCAGGACAAATACCCCAGATGAAATTTTACTACATATTTTCTCAATGTATGGAGTCCAGGTCAATCGTCTATCCAACATAACTCCTAGAAATGCAATTTTCTCTTCCTGGTCTAATTGATTATCGTTTACAAACACGTTTATAGCCCTATATCTTCATTTAAATTATGTTTGTTTTTGAATTGAAGGTATTGGCATTTTTTACTATTTATAGTTAATTTCAACTGATTTAAAAATTGGACAATGGACTGCACACCTATATGGGCACTTATTTCTAAATGATCTAGAATGGAATTGCTGAAAATGAGTGATGTTTCATCAGCAAATAAGAGGGCTCTACCACTAATTAATTCTTTAGGTAAACGGTTGACATATAACAAAAAAAGCAATGGACCTAGTATTGACCCCTGAGGCACTCCAGCTTGCACCTCTAATTTATTACATTTATTCTTTACTATACTATTACCAACTACTGTAGTTAGTTCTACACATTGTTTTCTCCCAATAAGATATGATTCAAACCATTTCAGTTCAACCCCATTTACACCTACATTTTGCAGTATTTCCAATAAAGTTCTATGATTAACACAATCAAATGCCTTTGACAGATCTAAGAAGATTGCAGTAGCTTTATCACCTGAATCTATTATATCTATTAGTTTTTCAACTAGAGAAACTATGGCTGTTTTTGTTGATCTCCCTTTCTGGAAGCCATCACAGTTCATCACAGATAAAGTTAGCTTCTTGAAGGTGCAGAAGTAACCTATCTAGAACTACTCTTTCAAAAATTTTACTTATTACATTTAAAATACTAATGGGCCTATAGTTTTCTACCTTTTCTCTATCACCACTTTTGAAGATTGGCAAGATCTTCCCCTTTTTTAAGTTATCTGGAAAAACACCTTGTTCTAATGAATGATTGATCAGATGAATCAAAGGGTCTAACAATTGATCTTTACATTCTTTCAGAATTTTACTGGATACCCCATCCATTCCTACAGTTTTTTTATTATTTAAACTATCAATGATATTTGACAACTCGTCTTGGCATACTGGGTGGAATTTTAATTCGTTCTGAATCCCCTCAGTATTCCTCATGTTTGCATCACTAATACCTGTATTAAGAGATTTTTGAAGATCCTTAGCAACCAGTTGATAATATCTGTTAAAGAAATTACAAATGTCTACAATTACAAATGTTGATGTTTATCTTGAAATTGGGCTCTGCACAATTGATTAGCTTAGGCCTGCATATCGCAACTATTCAGAATGTGGGCAGGCTAAAAAATTTAAATAGCTTGCTTGAACAGCATGTGATTCAGTTGAGTATTCCATAAATCATTAGCTGGTTCACTTTGGGGATAGTACTTGGGATTCTATTATTGGAATTTAGAGAAAAAATGTGAATGATGAATTATGACAGAGTTTGGAGGAGCACTGTAAAGCCGCGTCTCCACCAACCGAACATGTCTACCGAACATTGTTAGCGAATACAAAAAACGGACAAACATTTAACGGGTCACCGAACATGTTCGTGAGTTCAATTGAAATGTTCGGCCTGTGAACGAACAGTGACAACAAACAGGTTTTCGTCACCACTCCCACCACACTGATCATAATGTTCGAGAAGGCGTCTACACCAAACCAACACTAAACAATGTTCGGCGGCGTCAGATAATTCCAGCGAACACTGTTCGCCGAGCATGTTCGGTTGGTGGAGACGCGGCTTAAGGCTGTGCGCCAGGCACCGTGACTCTGACCAAGTCTCGAGTCCCGACTCAAGGCAACAAACAAACGAGTCTACAATCGAGTCGAATCGAGTTTGGTCCGGTTTTGAATCACTCTGGTGGATTTGTACGTAACTAGCTTTCCATAGCCCTGGAACGTTAGTAGTGTGGTATTGCAGGAACGGCCTAACCAATCACAGGCCTGCATTTCAAGGTCACCCTCCTTAGGCCACGCCCCCCCCGGCCAATGGGAGAAGACCACGCCCCTTTAGGGGGGAGTCGGCCATTTTGTAAATTTTTGAGGCACGCCATTGGCTGCACATGTTGGAGTGGGGAACCCGTTTACCCCCCCTCAAGCCCCCTGGACCTATCCCCCTTCAAGCCCCCCTGCCCCTGTCCAAAGGAAAATGGCGCGCGCGCCCACGGTCTTTTTCCTTTTTTGTAGGTTTTGCCCAAACCTGTACTACATGAAAACAGCCATTTTGAATTGTTTCCACTTTTTTTTTGGGTGGGGGGATAAGTTTAGGAGAGAAAAAATAAATAACCTTGTTTAAAACAGCCATTTTCTTTTTGTAGGCATCTCCCAAACCTGTACTACATGAAAACAGCCATTTTGATGTAGGCGTCACCCAAACCTGTACTACATGAAAACAGCCATTTTGAATTGTTTCCACTTTTTATCTTTTTTTAGGCTTCGCCCAAACCTGTACTGCATGAATTTTTCTTTTTTTTTAGACATCATTCAAGCCCGCACTGTGTGGGGGTAAGGTTAGGAAAGAAAAAAATAAATAACTATGTTAACAGCCATTTTGAATTGCCTCCTCCACCTCCATCACCTATAAAATGGAAGTCCTATCTCTCTCATTGCTAGAACTTTCTTTGTCTAAAAAATCTTTTTATGAGTAGTTTTTATAACGATTTATTAACCGTTGTTGCTCTGGTGTTGGAAACTGGTTAGCATCATATTTAACCTCTGGCTCTGACATATTAATCCTACGAAAAAACTCATCAACACAATGTTCTAGTGTAAGCCCACGACTTTCCAATTCCTCCCAGTTGAAAGTTCTCATAGCTATTAGACACTTTCCTATCAAATGATAAGCATATCAATACATTATAGTATTTAAATAATTCTTGTAATCCTGACTATTATGTACATAATCGATTAAAAGGCTTTCTAATACTTTTATACTTGTGTTAAGATTTTCAAAGGAGACAAATCCGGCTTTCTCATTTTTAAACTCTGTTCTACTCAGCAAATTATCTTTTTTCTCTTTATTAAAGTCATCTTTACTGAGTAGTTTTTCTCTCTCATTTTTGAATTCTGTTCTAGTCAGTAAAATATCTTTCTTAGCTTTATTAAAGTCATATTTACTAAACAGTTTCTCTTTCTCATTTTTGAACTCTGTTCTACTCAGTAAATTATCTTTTTTCTCTTTTTTGAAGTCTTCCTTACTAAGCAGCTTTTCTCTCTCATTTTTGAATTCTGTTCTAGTCAGTAAATTATCTTTTTTCTCTTTATTGAATTCATCTTTACTGAGCAGTTTTTCTCTTTGCCCCTTTGCTTCTTCGATAATTATTTTCAAACTCGAATGAAGATAGTCAGTTGAGACTAAAGCTGTTTTTTCTTTATCAAAATTTGATCTAGTCAAAATTGTTTTCTTAAGTTCATCTATTTGTTTTTCACTATCAATAATATGTTTACCACGTGAAACACGTCCGAACCTGTCTACAGACATGATGTAACTAAAAATCTGAAATTACTTGAGCCTAACTGTTGTGAAAAACATACTCTACCATCAATCTAACAATGTTAGCCCTTTCTGATACATTTCAGCTCTGCCAGATCGAAAATAACTTCCCACAACTGATTAGAATCTGTAATTGTAGTAATGGGATGATCATTGCTACATCCATAGTGAAAATGTCCACGTTCCTCAATTACAATATCTAAGAGCTCATAAATTTCAGAGAGGATGGAATATTTTGAACTAGAATTTTTCCATGAGTCATCGCTATCAGATGACACCTTATCATCATAATAATCCTTATCTTTCTTAACATTTTCAACACAATATTGTGAGAATTTTACACTATTAGCTAGCTCTTTAAACTCATCCAAACTTATACCCATTAACAATCTGGATAATTTCTTGAACTTTGCAAAACTAAAACATTGAGACATTTTTAAGGTTATGTTTTAAAGAAGCTCTCACTGCGCGCTGCTACTACTACCTAACTGTAGCTCTAACAAACTTATACTAAATCAAATGCAATACTTACCTAATATTATATATTCTTCTCTTTCCACCCGACGGGAGGATGAATTCAATTAAACTTGATAGTTTGCTATCAGGTTTAACTAGCTCCATCTTTTTGCCGTAAGAATTTGCGGGCGTTAGCACTCTTAAAGCGCTTCCCCATCTCAAAACTGAAACATTGATTTTGCTTCTACACTAGACTACTGTGAAAAATATTTTTCATAATAGTCTAATATGGAAAATCTCAATTTATATTCAGCTAAGAAACAGGCCTATACTGCAGTCTACTTATCCTATATACTCACTTTTATTGCTTCGCTTTCCACCCGACAGGAGGATGAATTTAATTAAACTTGACAGTTTGCTATCAGGTTTAACTAGCTCCATCTTTATGCTGTACGAAGCTGCAGGCGTTAGCTTAAAGCGCTTCCCCATCTCAAAACTGAAACATTGATTTCGCTTCTACACTAGACTACTGTGAAAAATATTCATAATAGTCTAATATAGAAATCTCATTTTATATTCAGCTAAGAAACAGGCCTATACCACTATCTTCCGCATTGCTCTAACATGCTGCATTATCCAGAAGAATCAGCGACGGTTTGTCCTCCTGATGAATACATCTCATAACATATCTCCCGCTATTGAAACTTTCCAAAGTTTGAGCATTCAACTCGGATAGAAACTTTTCCGGCAAATATACATCAAAGTACGAATGTCCACCATGATTATTAATTTCATATAATCGCAGTATAATTCTTGTTCCAAATTGTGTGCGAGCTAACCTTGCTTTTTGAATAGGATAACTAAAGTCAGATTTCAATCCATGTATTTGTACAATAGGAATATTCTCCCGCGATGTCTCATTGAATCTAGTCAAACTGAATGGACGCGATTCCTGCTGCTGCTGCTGCTGCTGCTGCTGCTGCTGCTGTTGTCGCTGCTGATACATGGCGGTTGAGAAAAGCACAACTGTACTCGACCGGCGAAAAACTGGTAATGATGAAAAATATGCTGTCGCCTGCAATCACCCGCCACCGGTTTCCTTATCCCCACCACCAGATTTCTTCTCCGCTCAAGGACAGACATGTTAAAACATGTCTGTGAGCAGTCAATAACCTTTTGTTTCACATATTGCGCAACACTTGATCTTCAATTTGTAATAGTTTATAAATGCTTAATTTCAACGGTCTGTAATAACGTAGATAATCACTTATTTCATTAATATCGACAGTATCTAGAAAAATTGCCTTTAATTGTTTTGCAAATTCAACATCACCTCCTTTACTTTTAGTTTTTGCGATAGCCTCTTCACACACTTCAAACCAATCAATATAGTTTTGTAATTTTGATTCCAATTCACTATCAGCACTTAACCATTTGCTTGGATCCATAGCAACACTGTTGGCTTACTACACAATACTAAGCAATTTCTGTTTGCATTCAAGTATTTATATGAGTGGTAAAAGAACAGAAAAATTCACCGGATTAGCAACATCGCTTGTTAGATTGCAGATTCTCGCCCTGTGCAAGTACAATTGATATCCACACCATACACAAACCACTTCCTCTCCATTATAATAGAATCCTTGGCGTGCATACTTGCGTTTATTCTCCTTGGTGTAAAATGGACATGTCTTCATACTTTTCATCCTATCCCCCTCGCACAAATAATCTATTTTCCGATCAATTCCTCTCTCCTCCGCTTTACACAACATTGATGATAAATAGTGTTTAGCACTGAATAATGCGCACCTACCATCGGCAATCTTATTATGAATTTTGCAAGCATCAAAAGTCCAACAACTAGAGAACTTTCTATAATCAGGTCTTTCAAAATTATCTGGTATTGTTTCAACTTTATTGTGAAATTTCTTCAAAAACTCTGCTTTTTCTCCACCCTTTGTGTATATTCTATCATAGTTTCTAAGATAAGCTCTTATTGTATCATCAGAATAATCGATTTCGCCCAATTCCCATTTTATTTTATGATGATAAAATTCCAACCAACACACTTCACGATATGTCTTCCATGATAGCTCTGATTTTGGAAATGGTGGTTTAAAATGTAGAATAATGTAAGTATTTTTTGGATCAATCATCGCAAATTCCTTTAAAATGAACTGATTATTTTCATCCTTGAAACCGTGAAACTCAACAACAGCGAACGAATCATCACTTCCACGTTTGTTCTTCCTCGAATATCCATCACTCACTTCCCCCTCCTCCTCCTCCTCCTCCTCTTCTTCCACCCGCGCACATTCAACCTCCTTGTCTAGATCACACTGCGCTGCCGCTTCCGAATACAGTTTCCTCGACGGTTTCGAAGAACAAATTTCACCCATGTCTTCTAATCCTGACAATAAATCGCCGGTATAGCAAGATGGTAATCGCTCGTAGATATCCTCTTCTTTCCCAACTAGATAATCTTGAAGTAAGGTTGAAGAAGTTGATTGCAATAGAGAGTCACACGATGACGAACTTCCACTCGATAGCATGGCCTTTCACCTACTGACATAAAACCTACCCACTCCAACTTATATAGCCTACCTGCTGCACTCTATCGGAAAAACTACTGCACCTCTCTCACCATAGATGTTAATGGTGTATACTCTACAACATTATCGCTTATTAAAATACAATAAGCAGCAGTTGCAGCCGGCACATCTTTTCCAAATTCAAACTCAAGTCTGACGTCTACTGAACTCTTTAAAGTTGTTGTCTGGTGTGAGCAGTCAATCACCATAATCGGTGTATCTTTAGTGAATGTACTAAAATCAATTTCATTCCCATGTTCAGAATTTACCGGCGAATTAGAATAGCTTCCTGCAAAATCTAAAAACATTCTATACATTAACTGTTTGTTACCGAGAAGGTTATCATAGGGAAAGTAAACAGAATTTAAATACAATTTTACATTATACAACTCGCACAGGTCAAATTTAGCCATTGTAGAATTATATTTCAATTTTCTATCTGTTTGAAAGGCTAAAATTACAAATCTCGGCGCATCTGAATACGAAGCGGTTTTAATTGTCCAACTGTGTACTTTTGTTGCCGGTAAAACAGGATATTCGTGAATTTCCCATTTTCTAAAAGCAAGTTTTAACGGACGATCGCTATCAAGTAGGCGTAAAAACCTAAGGCGTACATGATCTTCAAGTTGTAAGTATGGCACTTTCCACTGTAATTTTGTAATGTCTATCTGAACACTTGAACCAGTTGCCGATTCGATGCAATTAATATCCGACGGCGATCTTAACAGTACGAGTTCTTGTTTCAGATTTAATATAATTTGTTGAAAATCTTCAAAAAAAGCTAAAAGTAATTTTAATGGAATACAAAAACTGAACTTGTTTTCGGTTAGAGTATACCCCTCCCTGTCGAAACCGGCCAAATGGTAAGTATTTTTATCAAACACGCTTTTCAACAGTAAACCTTTAATAGTACTTGTGAGACCTACAAGACGCGACTTTGCTACAGGGTGACCGGCCAACTCATATCTTATTTCATCAAACATAAACCCGATTGCATTACTTACTAGTTTATACTGTGCATCTATAATGTTACTCACACCGTCTACACCTATTGCAGTCTTTTTACACTTAACTTCACCTTCGATAAGTAGGAACGATCTGCATGGTAGGCTATAGTTATCTTGCGAATTAATTGGGATTCTTATCTCATCAGAATTTGATAATCTTTGGTTTGCATAGGGACCGTGGGAATGGTACTCTAGACTTTTTATCTCGTTAAAAAAATGTATTTGCCTTTCAACATCTAAGATCTCACTTATTGCCGCTGTTGACGACATTATTCCAATTCACTTGGAATCCCAATTTCTCTAAAATCTTTGCGTTTTTAGATGTTAACACGGCGGAATGTGAAACTCTACTAACACTCTTTTGAACCTTTCTCTTCCCTTTCCTTTTCATCCTTGTTCTCTTTCCATTAAGATCACTATTTTCATATTCGCTATAGCTACAGCGAGCCGAATACGGGTTGAATACAATGAAACCCATTTTACTTCTTCTTCTTCTTCTCTCGAATATGTAATCTAACCGTTAATCTGTCTCCTCTGAAATCGACTAATGAACCGTTCTGGTCCGTCACTTTCACATTAATGCTCTGAAACTTGTGCGTATTTAAACGTACATAAACAATTGGATTTGGTGATTCATTAATTAAATATCCTGGAGGAACTCTTGGAAGAAACTCGTAAATGGCGTGTTTTTCTTTTCCATCACTATAACTCCCACACGCCAAATTACATGAAACTTCGATTGCTGTAATGTTGGATATTGAAACAAGTCTTCTGGAATAATGCCAAATAAGCGGTGCTAAGACTTCTTGATTAAAACCCATTATTTTGCCAATTGAATCATTATGAGTTAAATCAATCGGTTTATCAGAATAGATTTCGATTTTCATAGTATTATTATTCCCGCGTATAATGAGACCGTCACCAGCTACATTCAATTTTTCCTTGATCAATTTTACAATATTATCAATTTCATAAGAACCTGTTTCGAGTTTGACTAATTGATCGCCGTATTTAAAACTAGAATTTTTATCTTTAATCACATTTGGAATAGAATTAAAAGTCCACAAATTAACTAATCCAATTTCATATTCACAATTTCTATCTAATTCTATAACCTGCGGTAAATGTTCGTATAGATCGCTGCTTGTACCGGTCAGCGATATTACAGCCATAGCAGTACTTACCTCTGCTACTAAAAAGTTACAACTGAGCAGACAAGAATAACAAACACAGATGTCCGCAAATATTTGTATTAGGTTTTTGTATTTCATCAGCATTATAGAAAACGTTTACCCTTTTCTGTTTCTTCCAATAATTTACCAATTGTAATGGAGGTTGTAGGTTACCGATTGGATCAAAATAGAATACATTTATACCTTGTTTGTCATAGCACACCCAGTGTGTACCTTTTCCTGAATAATTATCCAAATTCACAATCGCCATCTCATTGAGACGAATTCTTTCTGGTAGTGTATCCTGCATATACACACCGCGCAATGGAATTTTCAATAAGTATGCCCACTTTTGTAGATCATGATCAGACAAAGCTTTATTGAGTTTTAAGTTCTCAATATTAACCGCATTCATGTTTTCCTATTCTTTTTCCGCCTACTTCTAGCTTCGCGTTTAACCGGTTTTGAATGAGTCTTCTTCCTTCTTCTCTTGCTTTTCATAGACGACAATAGACCGTGTGCGTTATGCGGAACCGTCGAAGTCGAGGAGTTTAATATTCTCCCACCAAAATATTCTGGGTATGGTCGGAGATAATATCCCCTTCCCTTTACATGATTTGTCAATCGCTTAATAGCTTCCCGTCGCATAGAATCACTATTCCTTTTTTTACCCACTCCTTCTCTTTTCTTTCTAGATGTTTTTCTCACTCCTTTCCTTCTTCTACCACTACTACTAGAAACATGTGGAATTTTCATTCCAGATCCAATTACCGACTTGGCTTTCATTGCCAAAGTAACTAAATACGCTAATACCTTCTGCTTGTAGTCTGTCTGAGGATTCTTGAATATCGACCAAGCGCTGTCAGCTAAAATTTTATCTGCTCGCGAACGTGTCAAATTATCAGACGAGCGCGAATAACTTATGTCATGAATTTTGCAAGCTTTATCGAGTGAATTAACTCCCGGATCACCTCTCTTAAGCCTTTTTTCTAGCTTTGTACCAGGCCCGCAGTACTGGTAAGAATCAAATTTACCCCAATTAAAATTATGTGGTAAATGCAATTCTCCAGGTAATGAATCTATTGTTTTATTAAGTAGGGTGGACGCCGCGCTACCCGCTCTATTCACAACACCTTTTGCAATGTTACCTAAGACAGATAATAAGCCGCTTCCTATTATTCCTTTCCTCGTTGTTGCTGTTTTTCTTCTTCCTCTATGCTTGCCAGATCTTGTTTGACTGTTTTGACAAACCATCTTTTCGTCTAGACAATCTCTAGAACACTAAGCTCATGTTGATCGCGCCGCCCACCTACCTAGATAATTCTGCAAACATGTTTTGTTCTATCTATAAGCTTCTTCACATCTTCTTCTGTTTGACTTGCACAATTGTTAAGAATTTGATAAGAATTGTAAAAATTACATACGTGCGAGTAAGGTGAGAGTAAAGTCGAATGCCAACTTTCAAGTTGATAATCAAACGATTTTGGTATATTATTATTTAAACCTGATCGAACACAGGCATTAATAAAGAAAAGTGTTTTATTTTTAGTTCTCTCCAAATCTAATAAGTGTTTAGAAAACCAATCTGATTCGGTATTATCTTTGTCGAGTAGTTGATAACTTGTATCTTCCTTTTTGGAAGATGGTGTATCATGATTGAAGCTAGAATTCATAGTTTCCTTTTCAAATAGTACAGCACTTTGATTGAAATTTAAGACGTTTTGCAAATTTGGTGTAAAACATTTTTGATTAACTAATTCGGAATAATTCAGATAAAGAAGAATTAGAATTGAAAGCCAATATGCTATGCACGTAAAGATGCAAACTATCTTAATCACATTTGCTGTTGATCTTACACAAACCAATTGCGGTCTATATTGATTCTCATTATCCTCCTCTGTGAGACTCATTGCTGCACACGTCTGCTTTGTTCAAATGTATACAACAGACTATGATCATAACCGGTTTCAGTACTCGCAAACATGTTCAAACATGCACATGAAAATCAAATGTTTTATTTTTTTGTAACCCGGTTTGGAAATTTTCTCTATAAATAGCCGGGTAAGCACACGATTTTCACCAATTACTTCAGTCAGTGTTTGCAAATACCACCACGCTACCGCCATCATCATCATCATCATCATAGTCGTCCGTTCTAGGTAAGTGTTAGTATAACATAGTATAAACACAAAATAATACACAAATTTCAATCAAACCTTTTTTTTATTAAAAAAATATTAAAATTTTGTCAATTTAATATTGGTTGTGATGTATTGCTTTGCTTTGCTGCCCTTTTTCTTTCTATTCCCCACCACTTCTTCCACCTTAAATATATGTCTTACCTCCAGATGATATTGATTCCTATTGAAGGAATCAATATTTTTAGAGGTAATAACATATATATAATGATGTGGGAGGAAAACCGTAATATTGCTGCCTTCCTCCCCCCTCATTGACAGGAGCACCCTATCACCGTAGATTGTTTTCACAAGCTTGGCGTGCTCCACCCGATATTTACACCGCTCAGAGAGCTCTCTGAGCGGTGTTGCTCGCCGTCGTTGATGGTGACGCGGTCGGTTGAATTCATTGATATCGAATTCTTGAGCTTCACCAGCTGCGTCGCCATCATCAGAGTCGAGTTTTTGCTGCTCCTCTTCATCGGATGAAGTTAGCGATAGATCTATTGGCTGCGTTTCCGCAGCCAACATTGCCTCTTGATAAGTGGTGGAGGTGGAGGGTGTGGGATTGGACGCAGCCAACATTGTCTCTTGATAAGTGGTGGAGGTGGAGGGTGTGGGATTGGAGCAGACTGTCGCCAAACCGCGTTGTTGCCACTCACGTTCCAGAAGCCATCGCTGAAACAGTGATGGCGGCACCGACCATGCTGGGAGGTGTGGAGCCGGTGTGTGAGCGGTCAACGAAGTGTTAGCCTCCGCCTCCATCACCTTAAATCAGAAACACACATTCAGTTAGACATGGTTTTTAGGAATAATTTTCCAAATTTTTGAAAAAATTCTTCCAAATTCAAAATTTGCAAAATTATTAGAAGTCCAAATTTTTTAGCGGTGATGACGGTAACGTTGTTGAGCCGTCTTAAAGTCAACAAGGGTTGAGAGCTACATTGATTGTGACGTTCACATACTACTAGTACTACTATGAGCTGTGCTAAAGTTACACTTTTCATACAATTATTAATGCTGTATCTGTTTATTTTTAAAATTGTAAGACAAACGAATAATTTTCTATCTATCTAACGTATAAAACTTTTCCAGTGTAGCACATACATAGTGATAAAAAAAACATCGTTTTTATCTAATGATAATTTCGATGTTAGTATAACATTCAAAGAAGGAAAAAATTAACTCGAAAGAAGAAGAAGATATCATTACTAATGATGTATGTTTTAAAGTTTAGTGTTGAGATTTTTTAAATAATATTTCACAAGAAAAAATATTGCAAAACATACCTGTGGTTGAATGTTGGCGGTGGTGTTGCTGGGTGTAGTTGAAGAAACCGTGTTCATGTTGCATGCGTGCAATTTGCAGGATAACTGATAATTTGGCATTCGAACTGTAGCGCTTTATATACCCAAAATTCGTCCTTCTTCAAAGCCGGTACTAAACACCGGCCATCATTATGTGTGTGTGTGACTTTCACAAAGGACAATTACGGCGGCGGGCCAACACCCGAATCGGGAAACGGGAAGAAATTCTAGTTGTCCTTAAAATCGCGTCGGGCTAACGCCTACACCAGAAAGATATTTTCATTGTCTCATCACACTCTGACGTACATCATAAAGAGAATACATCCTTCTGTGGTGTGACGTAAATTAGAAGGGAAATAACTTTGCAAACATACAAAGAAACCGTTTATACTCGCACCGTTGTTATAAATAGCTTAGTTCTTCTATTGACAGTTTCATTGTTGAATTTTGTGCTGTGAAAGACGTCTAAGCTGACGTTATTGTTTCAGAATCAACTTCTACCACAACGTGAGATATCCTTCTCTACATTTGTATTAGCATTTTGAGAGGCTGACTGTCCATCCCACCGTGCTGACAACGTATTTTCTCTACAATCACACACGCAGATATCCTTCTCTACAAACAGCCTGAGAGGACACGGGTCATCCTTCACACCTTCTTCATCCATCGTTCGACAGAATTGAGGAGAATTCAACATCGTCTTGAACGACATTCAGATTAGACGGCTCAAAACACAATTTCGGTGAGATTACATCTGATAATTTGTTTCGGAACTTTTGTTATACAATTATTCAAATGGAATACAAACTTGAATGTTCATCAGCTGCGATTAGGAACGTATAGATTTAGATTCATTAATAACGAAATAGATTTAGAGTTACTATTATCAACGTTAAAAGATAAAATATTTGAAATTTTAATTAATCAATCGAGACATTTTGACGGAAACCTTCGTTGGTTCATCGCTGCTACCGTTAATCTTGTAAAGTTATCTGCGTTAGCTGACGTTAGCGGTGATGGACAAGAATTGAAGGTTGAAACTAACGCAACATTTCACAGTACGTCTCATAATATCGTTAATATAAGTTTAAATAAGGATGAATTACTCAGTCAGTATGAAGCGGGGTCTAATAAGTTACAAAATGCTCTTGACAGATTTTTGTGTTTTGGCTCGGGATGGGTTGTTAATCGTATACAACATTTAGACCTTAATTTTGCGAGATACAATTCCATTTATGCAGGGTATAACAATTCATAATTTACTAGCACACCTAAGGCAATAATAACCAAAAAAAGTTGTAATTAATATCAAGAACCTACATGATAAGAAGTGCTTTCTATGAAGTGTTCTTGCATATCTGCATTACAGACGTAGAAATTTGAATGTAGAATATTTAAAACAATACGAAAAAGAGTTAAATATTAATAAACTTTCCGTCAAAAATCATAAAAAATTCGTCGGATTACGACCAAAATTATATTCGTTTGAGTTTCTCAATGAAAATAATGAAATTCAAAATAAAAATGTAGCTAAAGGCGTAACAAGATACATTATTGATTCAAAACTGAGATTTTCAATGTATGAAAAATGCTTATTTGAACGATGTGTTCATTACGAATCATCAAATTTGATACGTTCCTATTTACACCATATATTTCAGGTTCGAGTGGGTAGAATTTGTATTAGTCCGCTGGATGATAAGCGTTTTTTACTTCCATGTCGAATTAAAACTTTAGCGTGGTTTCATAAAGACATACCTAATTTCAATGGAGAGGAGGAGGAGGGAAGCGCGGGTGAAGGTAGAACTTGAGGTCGATATCGTCATCAGGAAGTATTGGATAGGTCAGGTTTTGTTAGACGAGTGAAAGCACAGTTGAGTTACAGTCGTGTTGTGGAAGGTCAGTTTTTGCATTTCGCGTTAGCCGGCTTGTTGCAGCAAAGGTGAAGGACTCGAACGTGTTTTGCGTTATAGCGTGCATAAAAATCCGGCTGCATATATTATTTATTACAGCATAACGGTGGATGCGAGTCAACATTGAACTAAATTTTACACTCTTCCTTATTCCGAGTGCATGGTTATTACAAAATGAATACTGTTCGTCAACGTTTAGCTAAGGAATTACACTCGAGTGCACGTAAAAACTTTAAAAGACGGAGTTATGTTTTAAAGGGAATTTTGGACATGTTGCAGGCAGATTTAATTGAAATGACTCAGTTTACTAAAATAAACTCTAACTACAGATTTATTCTATCGGTTATTAACGCGTTTTCGAAATACGCGTACGCCGTTCCTCTCAAATCGAAATCTGGTCACGAGGTGAGCATAGCCTTAAAACCAATTTTTGAGAAAAATCGCGGTGTACGTTTGCTGTGCACAGACCAAGGGTCGGAATTCTTCAATTCGCATGTGAAGGCGTTATTAAAGAAATATAACATACACCATTACCATGTCTACTCAGACAAAAAGGCTGCTATTATTGAACGATTTAATCGAACATTAAAGTCAAAAATCTACAGACATTTCACCGAAACCGGGAATTATAGGTGGATAGATATGTTAGACAAGATTGTAAGCCAGTATAATGACACCGTTCATTCGACGATTAAGTTAAAACCTGCTGAAGTTACACTAAAACATGAACAAAAAATTATTGCTGAGTTAAATAGACAGAAATTACGTAACCTGAAAAAGAACAAAATTAGACCTAAATTTCGTCTAGGCGAAGTAGTGCGCATTTCGAAGCATAGAAATATTTTCGATAAATCTTATCACATCAACTGGAGCGTAGAATTGTTTAAAATTGTTTCCGTATACCCGTCAGATCCGCCAACATATCAATTGAAGGATTTTAACAATGAACTTATATTGGGGAGGTTTTATGAACAAGAATTAAAGAGAACTGAGTTGGACGAGAATGATATGAATGTTTATTTAGTTGAGAAGGTACTGAAACGTAGAGGACGAAAGGTGTTAGTACAATGGGTCGGATTCAAACATCCTAGTTGGATTAATAAGACGGATCTTCTTGTTGATTAATAATACGTATGTATTTTTCAGAGTATGGCGTCAGCAATATTGGAGTCGCGCCGCAGTTTAACAACTATTTTGAGTGACCTTATAGTAGAATTGAGAAAATATACAAGTGCAAACAACTACACTTTGAATGAATTTATATGGTTTTTGGATGATGTAAAAGGTGTAGAAAAATTTGAACATTGGAGTTTTTGTTACACGTCAAAAGCGTCCAGCACATGTGATTGTTCACTATTAGCAATGAAAATAGAAGCGGTTCGCGAGTACCTTAGCGATGATTATTTTCGTGAACGTCTTGATAGTTGGTCTACTTTCGTTCGGGACTTGCTTATTATGTGTGGTGTAGAGGCTGGACTGTTTTACGACAAATGCTAACTCTTAATATTAGTATAGCCGCTTAGGTTAGGAGAGTTAATATAAAACATTTATGAATATTGTATATTTTTTCAGATTATGTCATCATCATCGCTGTCGTTCAAATTTGAACCTCACAATTGTAAATTGACAAGGCTTTTAGAAAAACTTGTAGATGAGTTAAAATGTTGTTGTACCGATTCAAATTTTACTTTGAATGATTATTTATTATTTTTAAGTGGGAAATGTGAGACAATACAACAATTTGGACATTTAAGCTTTTGTTATCTATCAAAAATAGATTTTGATAGGTTGAAACGTGAGGGAAAAAGATTACCAGACGTTGTTGATACATGTCCTTGTACTAGATTGGGTATGATGGAGAGTGAAATACGTAGGTATGTTAGTGAACATGAAACATTAAACTCTTTTGGAAAGGATATTATTGACACTATGTTAGAGAGGTGTGGATTAGAAGCCGAGTTAAAACGTGATTAAGTTTAAGTTGCTAGATAAGAACATTTTCTTTCAATTGTTGAATTATTGTTTAAGAAAATAAATAAGTGTAATAATTTTTAAGTTAGTATATATAGCTTTTGGACATGTTGTATTATTGTTGTTTGAGAGAATATAGTGCGACATCTTGTTGGTTGTTTTATTGTGTGAAAAAACCCATGTTTTATCTTTTAGTTGTAGTTATGACGTGTGTAGGAACGCACACACACACACACACTGTTAACAATGATTGAAAATAAGGTATCAAAGAAAGATGATGTTAAACCTGAAATACCTATTTTAAATTTCGACGAATTGATTATCAGCAGTACAAAGAAGACATCAGGTGAAAACAATAAGCATGGCGATCTTTTTCCGCATAATGTACGCGGCTTGATTATTGGGTCTTCAAATTGTGGAAAAACGAATATTTTGTTGAATCTAATTTTTAATAAAAAAACATTACGCTTTCGCAGCTTACATGTATTTAGTAAGTCGTTATATCAACCAAAGTATGTATTCTTGGAAAAGATTTTCTCCACGCTAAAGTTTATAAAGTTTTTTATGTCAGATGATATTTCTAGCATCCCGAACCCGAATGATTTAGAAAGACATTCTTTAGTAATCTTTGACGATTTACAACTGCAAAGAGTTCCACAGATCAAAGATTATTACAGTATGGGACGACATAAAGAAATTGATGTGCTGTTTCTGAACCAATCGTATGCAAGTATTCAGAAGCACATAATTAGAGAGAACAGTAATATAATTTTGGTCTTTAGAGTAGATATATTATCTTTGAAACTCATATATAGGGATTTCGCTGAGAGCGATATGATATTTAATACTTTTAAAAATATGTGTTCCGAGGTTTGGACTAAAGGTGAAGGTCATAACTTTGTAACAATCTGCACGGAATGTAAATTAACCAATGGTAGGTACAGATTGAATTTAGACGTATTTTTAGACCCGAACCAGTTCAAATAGACTAGTATATAACAAACGCGATTTGGCGGTTAGTTGTTGAACGGCATTCTTATTGAGTGTTTGCAATTATGAAAGGTGGTAAGAAAACGGTAGGACAGAGGAGAGGGAAGGAAAAGGTGAGAATAAAACGGCGTGGAAGGGAAATAAAATCGAGAACAAGTGTGAACGCTAGTAGAGATCTTTTAACGAATAAAATTCACGATTTGAGGAAATCCATTGTTGAAAAATTTAATACTTTACGCGGAGTACAGTCTGAAACAGAGACAAATTTGAAAAATAGGTTGGCACCAATTATAAACCCGCTCCAGGAATTGAAGGAATCTTCACTTAAAATTGAAAAACAAATCAAAGCTGAGAAAGGTAGTGAAAAGGATTTCTATATAAAAAAAGGGGAATCAACAGCTGAGGAGGAGGAGGAGGAGGAGGAGGAGGAGGAGGAATTGACAGATAATGAGTCTGTTTATTTCGACGAAGGTGAAGAAAAAGTTGACAAAAAGTCGGATTCATCTACTGTTTTAAGTAAGTCATTTTCGCTTAAGAAAAACCCGGTACAAGTTTTGCTTGATTCTTATTTAGACAGTTTTCACACATTAAAGAAAAAAGGTGTATCATATGGAATTCAATATAATTTGGAAAATGGTACATACTTTATGGGAAATAAGGTACCGATTGAGTTTGTAGATAAATACATTATTGTTAGAGGTAAAAAATTTAAAATAACAACTGGTTTGTTAGAATTACTTTTTGAATCACAACCGAATGACGACGAATGTAGCACACTCGACTTTCGAAATTATAGAAAAATTTTAATTGAAACAGGGGCGCATTTGAATAAAGATGGATATGTAAAGAGAACTAGTGGAATTAAATCACGGTTAATTCAAAGAATGTTTCCATCAAGAACTACTTTGGCTGCAAGACAGCGTGTAGGTAAAGGTTTGCATTTTTTGAGAAATACAAGTCAACACAGATCTTATATTTTCTATGATAATCCAAATGAGTTAGTTAGCCGGTTAGTATTACTTTTATCTTCCAGAAAAGCTGGTAACCAATCACATTCGATCGAAATAAATTCAATTTTGGAAGAACTGAGGGAATCCAACATTATAACCTAGACTAGGCGTAGGCGTGAAGCAGGTGCGCCGATAGCACGGTAGGTTGAAGAGTAGGAACGGGCGACCTACAAATAACGTAGAAAGGGGACACCCAATTACATGATGTGGGTTGCGAGCGAGCCTTGAGAGCTGCGACAGTGAAGCATTCTGTCGGGCGAGCAGAATGCGAATTAGCGCACAAAGGAGACAGGCCGAAAACATGCTGCGGGTTGCGGCGTGGGGGGTTACGGACAAGTGGAAGGAAACTGGGCGATAGGCGCCCAATATAGTGCTAGCATTTGACGTTGGGTGGGGAAACCTATTCAGAAGACCGGCAAGTCAGTTCTACGGCAGCTGCCGCTTGACACGGAGCAGGTTCTGTGTTCTTTTTTCTTCTCAACATAAATCGCGTTGATACGCCGGTCGGGCTCTTTGTTCTGCAAACAAAATATGACTCAAGGCTTCGCTCTTACTATCTTTGTTTTGTTTTTTTAAACTTGATTCTTGTCTCCTGCTGGAGATGGAAACAATTCAAAATGGCTGTTTTAAACAAGGTTATTCATTTTTTTTCTCTCCTAACCTTATCCCCCCACCTAAAAAAAAAAGAAAAATTCATGCAGTACAGATTTGGGCAAAGCCTAAAAAAAGAGAAAAAGTGGAAACAATTCAAAATGGCTGTTTTCATGTAGTACAGGTTTGGGAGATGCCTACAAAAAGAAAATGGCTGTTTTAAACAAGGTTATTTATTTTTTTATCTCCTAACCTTATCCCCCCACCTAAAAAAAAAAGAAAAATTCATGCAGTACAGGTTTGGGCGAAGCCTAAAAAAAGAGAAAAAGTGGAAACAATTCAAAATGGCTGTTTTCATGTAGTACAGGTTTGGGCAAAACCTAAAAAAAAGAGAAAAAGTGGAAACAATTCAAAATGGCTGTTTTCATGTAGTACAGGTTTGGGTGATGCCTACAAAAAGAAAATGGCTGTTTTAAACAAGGTTATTTATTTTTTTATCTCCTAAACTTATCCCCCCACCTAAAAAAAGTGGAAACAATTCAAAATGGCTGTTTTCATGTAGTACAGGTTTGGGTGACGCCTACATAAAGAAAATGGCTGTTTTAAACAAGGTTATTTATTTTTTCTCTCCTAAACCTATCCCCCCACCTAAAAAAAAGTGGAAACAATTCAAAATGGCTGTTTTCATGTAGTACAGGTTTGGGCAAAACCTAAAAAAAGGAAAAAGACCGTGGGCGCGCGCGCCATTTTCCTTTGGACAGGGGCAGGGGGGCTTGAAGGGGGATAGGTCCAGGGGGCTTGAGGGGGGGGGTAAACGGGTCCCCCACTCCAACATGTGCAGCCAATGGCGTGCCTCAAAAATTTACAAAATGGCCGACTCCCCCCTAAAGGGGCGTGGTCTTCTCCCATTGGCCAGGGGGGGCGTGGCCTAAGGAGGGTGACCTTGAAATGCAGGCCTGTGATTGGTTAGGCCGTTCCTGCAATACCACACTACTAACGTTGCCAGATCTCTCGGCTCCCGTCTGCTCCGCTCTTCGCCTGGTCTGACTAGGCCTTCTTGGGAGGGAGGCAGAGTCGTTCTACTACATAAAATCTAGTAAAGCAAATATAGTTTACAAGCCTGAGCCACAGATATTCTAATACCTGCAGAGCTTTCATTCACAAAAGTAATCTGATATGTCTGACGGCTAGAGAGCCTGGACAGTTTTTGCCCTCTGTTCACTTAGGGTGGCATGAGTAGTTTGGTACATTGTTTTGTGCCGTGTTCCATCTTTAACCTAATATTGTACAGAATTCGACAATAATAAAACTAATAATTGATTAATGACATTAATGTAAGGAGTTTTCTGTTGTGTTAATAATGGCAAGGCAAAGCATTAGTTGGGTCATGTCTTTCAATATTTTGTTTTTTATTTTTCTATTCACCCAGGGTTACTCCTAATTCAATCAGTTACATGCTAAACGCGCACAACTGAAATTCCATGGAATTCTGTGCAAAACGCGCACAAGTTTTATTGAAGGGTCAAGAAAGGGCCTCGGCTACCTGAAAATCGGAAGTAGATTCGGAAGTATTATTAATCACTTTTAGATCATTACAATCAAATCATAAGTAGTGACAACAAACTGTATACTTTGAATGGAAATTGTAACATAATTTTTTAAACAATATCAAATTATGATTTGATTGTGTGGGGTTTCATCCACATTAATATTATTATAATATTATATTCAGTAATATTATCAATATCATTGAGCAACTGAAATGATCTTTGTAATCAAAACATTACAGATTTTCATTGAATGAATCGTCACAAGATCAACAACAAGTGGTATTTAGAGCTACAGAGAAATTAAAAATCTCAAGATTATCCACCACAGACTAGACTACATATTTTTCTAGAATATATTCTGATGTTCTGGATTTTTCTATCATCCGTTCAATTTTAATAGGTTCTATTGAATAGTTTTATTAAATTAACTTTCAAATGTAGATAAAATTGATTGATTTCTAATTTATTCAGTGAATTATATTTCCATGTTTTAGCAAAACCCAGAATTCTTCTATTTAATGATTCCACTGTTACTGAAAAATCAAAGTAAAAAACAAAACAAACATTGCTATTTTGTTACTGGTACTAATACAGCTCAACTAGAAAATATTTCTTGGAGAGCTGATCAAGAGAAGAGGAAGAGTCTCCTAATTTCATGAGGTAATAAATTCAGTTCCATATCATAATAAAGGCTCCCATTGTTTTGTAATATGAATTTGTATAATGAATTTTCTTCCGGTCGGTTCACTACCAGAGCGCCAGTTCCAGGTAGTGGAGACCCTTTTCTGACCCTTTGATGAATCTTGTGCACGTTTAGTTTAAAAAATAGTTTCTGAGTGAGTAAAACCGGGGGCCATCACGTGTTTTTGGCGCCCAAGGCAAATATCTTAGATTTTGGAAAAATTGGTTGAATTTGGAAAATATCTAATATACAGGAAAATAAAATTGACTATTATAATTTGGAGAAGGCTTTTTTACAGACAACCATTTATTACCTCATATTCAAAACATATATAATATTTCCATAATATTCTTGTAATTTTCTAAGCCAATTCTTGGAAATACCAATATATATATATATATATATATATATATATATATATATATATATAATAAACCTTTATAACTCCTGAGGTCGTCAGAAGCATTACAAATTGTCATATTTCACATTCAAATAATTTTGTCCCATACAACATTGCTAGAACGTTAAAACAGATAAAAACACAAAATCACATTCAAAATTAGCCTACCTATCTATTGCAGTGTGTAATTTAAAGCTGTCTATAAATTGTCTACAAAGTCTTTGCCCTTTCATAAAAATCCTCAAACCTATATAATAAATAATAATGGATTATTCATTAAAAAAAATTCAGTCTATGCTTAAAAATTGGATATGGCAGATTTTTGAAGCTTTCTGGAATGGCATTGAACAGTTTTACACTTACAAAAAGAAAAGTCTTTTGTGTGTTTGAATAATTGTAACGGTGAGTAATCAAGTTATTTCTTGTGTTGTGAGTATGTATCACCCCCTGTATAGTGAAGTTTTCCAAATTATTTTTCACATAGATCAAACATTGTAAAACAAAGAGGGAAGGTAGGGTCAAAATTTGAAGCATTCCATGTGGAAATATAATAATTTCCCCGGGCCCCTGGACCCACTATTCGATTTTGGTTACTATTCCTTACTTGAAAAACTTTTAGGAGAAATATTGTATGCAATTCGCGCGTGAAGCTTCTTTATCGCTCTCGCAATAGTTTCTCGCCAATGTTTTGGCTCGAGCGATAAAGTCGCGCTTCACGCTCTTAATAAAAAAAAAACTATTCACTCATTAGTCAGTTAAAATTAGCTGACTATATAGCCAATTTTTTTTTAACCGATTTATTTTGAAAATTTATTATTTTTGCCTATTAAATTTAATTGTGTTGTGAGTATAACGTTATTATTCTGTAGCTTTCTTAGGTTTATTATTATTAATGTTATTATTCTGTAGCTTTTCTAAAGTTTTTATGATTTTTTAGCCAACCAAAATAAGTGTTTATATTAAGAGTAAAATTGTCAAGGTATGTAATGCTAGGATAAGTTGATTGATGATAATCACAGCGTTGTAAGATAATCACAGCGTATTAGCAACGATAACATTGAATGCTTTTTTATTTATTGCCTAATTTTTGTGTTAAATAATGAACTTAATTGTAATATTTAAATAATATTTATTTTTTTAAGTTTTTCATCTCATAATTTGTAGTAAATTTCTGTTTGTAAAGCACCTTTTTCAATTACAGTTCCACGACAGTTTTTATTGAAAGTATCTTTGTTATCTATCAAAAAAGTATTATAATATAATTCCATTCACAATGTAAGCTCTCCAATAATGTAATCATATTTTATGATTAAGATGCAGTATATGGAACAATCGCAAGAATTTCCTATGAAGAAAAATTTGTTTCCTTTGTTTGACACAAGAGCTCATAAGCAAGTGATATCAGGAAAAACATTTAGTAGTTATTTTCTCAACGAATTCAAAAATGTAGTTGGTGATTATAGAATAATTAAGATAAAGTGTATTTATTCAGTCAGAGAACGAATTTGCTGAAGAAGTCAGTATTGTCAGATAAATTATAGTCAGTCAGACAAATGTAGAGTAGGTAACACAAATCGATAGTAAATGTTAAAAGTGCATATTCGTTTAAAGCTGATGATGCACACATGAGTCCGAGACTTGTGCGTGGAAAATGAGGTGAATGATAACACATAAATGCCAGATGGAGGAGCGGGATTCGAACCCACGACCGCTGAACGACAGCAAGCTGAAGTTGCGACGCACCAATCAACTGCGCTAAGCGGCCCGCCAAATAAGTGCAATTATGTGTCTTTCAAAGTGCACCAAGATAAAAAAAAGCTAAAATTGATGGAAACAAAATGATAATTATTATTTTGCTTTTTTTCTCATTTTTATTTTATACTTTTATACTAAGATCATTTCGTTATGAAATTGTATTTTATTTTATAGTACGGTATATGTTCACATATTTTTTTGTTGAAACTGATTTTAAAATGTGAAGATATGTATGTGATAAGTTGATTGATGAATTGTAGCCTATAATAATCACAGCAAGTTACCAAAGACGATGACATTGAATGTTCGTCTGTGGCAATAGGTAATTAATATTTACGCGGACGTTATTTCAAGATGTGAAGTTGAAATCCGCTATGGTTACACCACCCAGATGCAGGTAAAACAGCTTAGATGCTAATAACATTTTACATCTAAGACTGAAATGAAAAATGTTTTTTCTTCATTGCCTAATTTTTGTGTTAAATAATATAACACAATTATAATATTGAGTATAATAATATACTACTCAATTGTAATATTTATATTTTCTTTTTTTAGTATTTCATCTCATCATTTGTAGTAAATTTCTGTTTGTAGAGCAACTTTTTCAATTACACTTCTACTACAGTTTTCGTTGGAAGCCTATTTATGATCTATCAAAGAAGTCCTACAATATTATTATAATCCCATTCACTATGTAAATTACCCAATAAACCATAATGTAAATCACAAGAGTAAGGTACCGTAGATGGGGGTTACTTTGGCAATTATTCAACTTCAAAATGATACTATTCATATACTGACAATATATTTCTGTTCCTAGCCCAATCAGATTATGAGTCTACACTTGTTATTTAATATTATATCTGTAATTTCAAGAAATAAAAATAATTACTATTTAAATATAGGAAATATAAGGTTGGTCAAAGTAACCCCACAGGGTGGGGTTACTTTAACCAGGCATCTAAATCACTATGAAATGAATGTAAATGTTAAAGTTACCAAGCTGTGGGTTAACTTTAACAATTTAAAAAGAACACCAGAGGTAAATATGATGTAAAAATAGACTAATATGAATTAAGAAATGTATTAAGTAATAAAATTAAGGACATTGTATCACTACCAAGTCAAAAATATTAATGTAAACTACTTCAAGTCAAAAGGGAATGTAAATCTCCCTCTTACTACATTTGTAGGTTTTACCAGTTGGAAAATCTTGTCTCTTTTCACCTCCATAATGTCCTCAACTAATGGGAAAACATACACAGAACCAGATTACTTCAAACTTTTCCGTAGAAACTTAAGACTAATTGTGTCATTAATAATGTTCTTCTCTTGTACTTTAGCATAAAATAGCTTTTTTGATTCTTTCTTAGTGTCTTTATCAAATAATAGCTCAACAATAACAAAAACTTCTTCTTCATCTGGAATTTCATCCATTTTCACTTCACTTTTCTTGAGCTGCTCAATTTTTGAAGCGGTCTTCTCCTGGACTACATCATCGAAATTGTCACTGCTTGAAGAACTTAAATCAAGGTCCAAGTCAGAATCACATAAGGATAGAGGGGAATCATCTGAGGTAACACTTGAATCATTGGCATGCTTTCTCTTTTGTTGCTTCCTCATGGAGACTGCAGGTGGTCCAACTGGCTGGGCAACAATTTCTTGCATTGCTTCAATACCAACACCTCTTCCAGCAGGAACATTTAATTTCTTCTTACTTGGCTTTCTCAAAGGTTGTGTCTCTTTCATTCGACATTCTTTCATGTAAGTTTTGAAAGTGTTGACCCATGCACTGCTGCTATCATTCTGCTGTGTTGTCGATACTTGTTGAGGTAGTCTCTTTAGAACTTGATTTCTATCAAGTGGCATTATTCCTGCTCCAGAGAATCCACTTAGGACATTTTTTGTTATGTTTTCTTCGCCAATTCCATCAATACATTTCCTGAGCAAACGTGGAAATGTGTCTTTTGGAATACTTCCACGATTTGTATTTTTCCAGTCTTCTAGGGTTCTTCGCCAATGATGTTTGAGGGGTCGAAAAAAACTCACATCTAGAGGTTGTGTAAGACCAGTACTGTTTGCTGGAAGTAGAATGAATTTGATGTTCATCTCCTGACACTGTTCGATGATCCATGGGGAAATATGACTTGATAGGTTATCACCGATTATAGCTTTAGTCACAGAGGAGTCAACTTTCCTGAAATAGGGAACAATGATTGCCCTGAACCAGTCTTCAAAAATATCCAAGTTAAACCATCCACTCTTTGACCGGTTATACTCCCTATATTGCTCCTTTTGGACCATTTTCCACCCAAGAAGTGTAGAGGTGTTCTGCTTTATAGACAATATATGGTGGCAATAATGTCCCATCAGCCACACAAGAAAACATCACTGATGTACTGGACTTTGTGCTGTCAATAACTCTCTCAGGATGCCGGCTTCCTCTTCTGACAATAACTTTTTTTCGTCCAGGATCATCTGTGATGTTGGTTTCATCATAGTTTACTATATGTTCTGGTTTAACTCCATCTAGTGTTTTGCCCAATTCATCAAAATATTCATTGAGTATGATTTCATCTACCATGGCCCTGCTTCTTTTAATATTTTGACACATTTTATTTGATAAAACATTTTTATGTCTTGCAAGGAAATTCAACACAAAGTCCCTACCAGGTAAATTATTTTTGAATGTTTTTATTGTACGTCCTGAACGATCAAGAAATCCTTTCACTACAAGCCTCACATCTAAGGTCGTTAGAGGGAAGCCCCAGTCTCCAGCAACACTCAAACATTGTGCTAACTTCTCCTGCTCCTCATCAGTCAACACATATGGTTTTCCAACTTTCCCAGTTTTTCCTCCTTTCAGTAGTTTAGTAATAGTAGCTCTAGATGGGCCAAACTCAAGAGATGCTTGCCTCACAGATGCACCATTTCTCACAGCTTCAATAGCTTTCTGTAAGCATTCTTCTGAATAGTCCTTGTACTTACGTGATCCAGGAACTCTTTTGTAGGTACGTGCCATGTCTCTCTACCTGAAAAAAATGTATATTTGTATTATATTATTATTATAGGCTATAATATTATCATATAATTCACAAATTATATTTTTCAAAGACTATACACATCATAAAGTATAGCATTTACAAATGTGGGGTTACTTCGACCACTATGTCAAATGTGGGTTTACTTTGGCCACTATGTCATTTTAACATTAGACACAAAAAATTAGGTTGGCACTAGAAAATATTAAGTTGGTAAGACTACTTTCTGCATGTGATATTCTCACAAGAAAACATTTAGGTTAGTTATAAAGCATGTATTGTTGTTTTAAAATAAGTGGTACAATGTACAGAACAGAAGTTGTAACAACATTGATAATTAGGTGGATTCAAATCTTAAATTAAACAATCTGTTAATAACTTACCTTTAAAGAGAAAAAGCTAGCAAACCATCCAGTTAAAATCTTCACTTCTTGCAGAACAACAGAGCACTCTTGTTTGCAGGAAAACAGACAACAGGGCTGCCACATCACAAAATAAAAATTAACCTACTGATTCTGTCAAAGTAACCCCATAGGCCAAAGTAGCCCCCATCTACGGTACAATATATGGAACAATCGCAAAAATCTTATAAATAAAGAAAAATTCGGTTCCTTCCTTCGGACACAATTTGGCATTTGTTTGTTTGAGAGAAAACGAATGAGGGTGAAAGAGAGTGATATAGCTGAAAGGAAATGTGAACGCTACTGGAGACGTGTCATTCAAAGCAATTATTTTTGTCGATCGCATAATTATTCAAGAACTGCAAATAAAATCCATCCGGTAGACAGGCGAGTGCCGGTGTTGCGCGTGAGGGAGCATTGATAAGGGCGAGTGAGTGATGAACGAATATGATTCAAACTGGCAACATAGCAAGTCCTTGCATATGTGTGAGTGAACGTGCTTGCGCATTCGCATGAGGAAGTTGACTCTGTAAAACTGAAGAGAATCCAAGAAAACTTTGGGGCAACGTAGCTACCCAACGATTCAATTTGGATTTACAATAATTTTTCTATTACTAGAAGGGATATCAGGGATTTCAATGACATATTTTGTATTTCAATCGGGAATATAGTTTTTCTGTAATTAAGGTTTCAAAAAAATGATTTTTTTTAAAAATGAAAATTTTGAAAAATGAAATACCTCATTACAAAAACAATAATTTGTTACATTGATCCTGGAAATTACACTTTTCTATTCACAACCGTTCATGATACTGGTTGCCCCCAAAAATTAACTTTAAGTGCTCATATCTCAGAAAATAATTGATGAATTTTTTTTTTTATTTATTGCAATAGACTACATTTCAGTAGCCTAATAATCTCCAGTCAAAGAGACTTTGAAAAAAAAATATGACCAAAACCCTATTGCACAGCCTTAACACTTCAAATAAAACAAATACCTCTTCTATAGATAATAGAAGGGGGGTCCAGGGGTTTACCCCCGGAGGAAAATAGAAAATAGTCCTCTCAAGGGCTTTTAGACACAAACTCATTCATCTTCACCATAATCTTTGGTAGAAAGATGCAATTGATTCTTTAGTGCTGGAGAATTGAGTGACTCAATTTGAATCGTGGCAAATGTCTGGGAGCACCTCAACTTTCTTGACTACAGACTCACCGTAAACGGTTTAGTGCAAAATATGTAAAAAGCACCTACAAGACCTACGGTATACCACTGTATAACAAATTTGTTACTTGATAGATTATTATACTCCTGGATTTCTTGTTCCATGACGAACTGCGTTGTTAATATTAACTTTTCACCAAGTTAATATTAAATTATACTATGCCTTGAAATCGAATTAAATGACTTTATGACGACTTGTTTTTCATGAATCAAACTAATAATTTTTATAAAACTCTTTCATGTAGGCTACCTTCACAGTCGGCCGATAACTCAAAATATTTAGGTGTCTTTTCACAACTTTGACGAGATATATGGCTTTTTTGTTTCAATATGACTCTCTTCTTAATGAGGTCCTCTCCCAGGAAAATTGAAAATAAACTCTCTAAAATAGCATTTGAGCGTTTCTATGCATAAATCCTACCACATTATTGTTTTAACCCATATCTCAATATTAGCCGACCCAAAAAGACTTAGCTCTCATCCAAAAAGCCATACACCATTCATGTAAACCCTGTATTTCAACCCACATTATGGATCAAATTCTATTATGTGCTTGAGTTATCGCTAATGGAGGGTGTCCTTACCCGAGGACGCCCCTTGGCTACGCTCCTGACACCTGCACCGCAAAACAAATTCACTATCTTATTCTCTGAGGGTGAATGGCAGTGGCAGTAGTAGAACAGAACAAATTTCTTCAAATACAGGAATGAAAATAAATTTAGCTGATAAGTATAACCATTGATCAGGGATAGTTCGTCTATCTTGATGGTTCGTCTATGGTATAACCCCTGTGTCACACATTTCGACACTCACTGCTCCTGTACCGTCATGCACCCGTATGACTAAATTGCTCTCCTCTATTCAATCGCCTGTCATGTCACCCAAAACCAGAACATTTTTTCTCTACTATTTATTAGAAAAAATTATCTATTAAAAAACATTCAATACCTTTTAAAGCCTTATTGGATCTGGTTTTGGCACCCCCTCCGCAACACTTTGCTACGCCACTGCCTTCAGATGCATTTTATTTATTTATCTATTCATTAATTAATAATTTATTTTACTTTTTTTTTTAATTTAATTATAAATTTTTCGGGGGGGGGGCGGTAGTGGACCTTACTGTTGGGTGTGGAATACCTCCAAAATCCCCCTCCCAAATAATCCTGGGTACGGCTTTGATGGTGAGGTAGTACAATACCGTACTATGATATTACAATAATATTATTTCAGTAGTATTCAAAGTAATTCAAAAATGAATTAAAAAAAAAGAATATTTTTGAGTATTAAAACAATATTTCTAATTGATGAAGTCCCTGTAGCGCAGCGGATAGCGCGTTGGACTTCTAATCCAAAGGTCGTGGGTTCGATCCCCACCAGGGATGATATTTTTTTTTTGGAAAATACACTACAGAAGCATTTTTATATTTTCTATTTAATTTTATTTTTTCATTGTTATTCTTTTTGAAAACTTTGAGCAGATGAACTTCGTACAATATAAAATTAAAAGCAATCTATATCTATCTATATTACTGTATCTATATACCTCATATGGTACGAGCATTGCAATGTACGCTACAATAGAATAGAACAATTGCAATGAAATATACTACATGTACATGTATCCAAAGTCATAATTACCACACTACTGTATCAGTATTTTTTTAATGAAAAATAATCAAAAGTAGGTATTCTGACATCCATTGGGGATTCGTAGTCGGGCTGTTGTGCCGGCCGGTTGTGTTTTCGCTTCTGCTCAGATAAGAAAACCGTTTGCATCTACCTGTCTGTAGCAACTTTGTAATAACCTAACAACGTAAGGTAACTCTATAACTAACACAATTTATTGTAATTTACTCTACTAGACTTATGGGTTGTAGTTATATAAAACTAACAATAAAGTTAAAACTTATAAATTAGTCTAATTGCTGCTCAAACACCATACTCATAACATACAATAATAAAATAATTCAAAATGATGCATTTTCTTCTCTTTATCGTTTAAAAAACTTTTAATTAAAACTATAAATTTGTTCTTTTCTTTTCAACTCAGCTTCAGATCGAACAAATTTATTCTTGAATATTTCACGTCAGATTGCTCAATTCTTCAGCTTGTCCTCTTTTTTTAGTTTATTTCTGTAGGTATAATGAAACCGTTTCCTTTTATGTAGATTTTGTATAACCTACCGTAAAACCAAATTGGCTGCTACCTATTTTCTGTTTTATCCTTTATTTTTTCTATTCGAACTTATTGAGTGGCGAATATTTATTTGTTTGTGATCTTGGCTGTCCTTGTAAGCACTTTGCGGCGTTGGAAAATTGTGAACCTCGCAAAGCCTTGCTCTGGTCAAATCGGGCTTGTTCTGGGTGTGGACAGAATACGCCGGATGTGAGGCAGTATAAATTCCTATGAACACCATATTATTTCAGTAGTATAAACTTTGGAATAAATAGTAATCTGACCTTTCAGCTTTGCTAACTCTCAACTAAAAAATTAATTAGTCGCCACCATCATCTTTTTTTTAATAATATTGTAATTTCGGGACTAACAAAGTATAATATTGTGCCTTTAAATATAAATATTGTGTTTATAAATATTTTAATAAAAATAAAATATTTGTGTTTCATTTAACTTATCATTGACTAATCCTTATAAAATTAATCTTAAATCTTGTAATTTTGTTGTACAGTGCTTTGTAATTTTGTTTTATATAATTATCAGCTAGTAAATAGAACAAAATTGTTTAATTATTGTATAATATTAATTTTCATTTTAAGATTTATTGAAAATTAAGATTTGAAAACGAAATTGAAAGAAACTACCACCAATAATATCCTGCAGTCATACTAGGAAACAATAAATTTAGAAAAGATAGGATTTCTTTCTTCAACGGGTCATATAACTTGGAGATGCTTGAACAAGACCTGTAACATTTCAATAAGAACAGACTTAACATAATCTCTTCTGATTAGTCCTGTCATCAAGCACAGTCATCCACCAAATGCCTCTGACTATACAAACAAAGATAACTCTTTATCTTTAAACGATGCAACTATAGCCAGATTCCAGATAACGACGCTGTAGTTACTTGACAGATCCTCAAACTCTTTTAATGATACCGCTGATATTATGTCTACTGTTCCTGGATTATTCAATAAATCTAACGTAAGTGGCACCCCAAATAGTTTGAATTCACCCGTGAGTTCTATTCGGAGTGACCGACATAATGATCGTGACGCAACCATTGTATCTTTAAGAAAAGAAATAGACTTAATTGAAAAGATGACTATACTGAAGCAACAGTTGAATGATGCGGTAAGCAATTCCATTGATGTAGAAAAGATTTTAATTGATTGTATAACAACGATGGATCAAATGAAAGTAAGTATCGAGGTTTTGGAGGCAGAAAATTCGGTCCTGAAAAGCGAGAAGAAATTCTAAGAAATAGAGCTTCAAGATCTTATACATAACTTAAACGATAATAATCAATAGACACATCATTTTAAAGCTTATTAAATTATCTATAAGTTTTGTAAGGAACAGAACAACCAATAACGCAATACTAAAAAAGATATGATCAGTTGAAGTTGATTTTTGTGGTTCGTGGTGACATTTTTTTCTATAAACTAAATTTTTACTGAAAAACTAGGCTATCTACATAGAAAATGTATATAACATATCTTTTAGAGAATAGTTTAAAGTATTAAATGAGATGAGAATCACAACGATAGGATTTTATAGGATTTCTTGAATGCAAAATTAGACCTGGAAATGCTATTATCACATGAAAACACAAACGTCGACGTCCTGTGTCTGACTGAACATTGACTTATAGTGACAGCGAATTATTGAAAGTCTTCTCATTACCCGGTTACAGACAGAAGGCTCAGTTCAGTGGGAATGTTAAAACTGGAGGTGGCTCATGCATTTTCGTAAGGGAGGAGTCTATTAAATGTTGTAACGATAGGAATGATTTAAATTCTCTGGCAGTGGAAAGTGTCTTTGAAATCTCAGCCATAGAATTATAACTCATAACAATGGCCGCGAAAATGATATTTTTATGCGTTTACAGAGCTCCAAATTCAAATAATGTTTTCATTGAGTTACTCAGAATTGTACTCTCCAAAGCCACAAAAGAGAAAGGGAAAATCGTGTGCCTTTGCGAAGATTTTAACATCGATTATAGTAAAGACGATAAAAACAGAAACTTACTGAAAAACCCGCTTTCAACATTTATAACTTAAATAAAATAACGAAGGGTCCTACACGAATAACAGCTACTAATGCACCAGAAATCGATTACATAATAACGAATTATATACAGCCCCTTTATGTGAAAGCGAAACGATTTCTAGTTCTTTCTCAGATCATGAAGGAAGTAGCGCGAAGTTTCTAATCGAAAACTCAAAATCCCATGCACGCAAAACAAGTAATTTAAATAAAGGAGAAAGAAAAAAATATCGAGTCATCAATATGTATCTAATTTAGAAGCTTTAAATCAGGGTTTGTCATACGAAAATTGGCATGCTATTTATAATAGCAATAATGTTGAGGAAATGTTTAATAACTTATCTTGTCCACATATATTAATCATTGTAACTGCTCAGTTCCTGAAAAGCCAGCAAATGCGGTAAAAAGATGTCAGCTGCCTCGGGTTATGCCTGTACTGGTATAAGGGTCACTCGGGAAAGATTAAAAACGTTGAATTCTTTATTATTAATAAACGCATTTATGAGAGGCTCTGTAATCCACATTAAT
Organism: Conomelus anceps; assembly: GCA_948455865.1. Lineage (NCBI taxonomy): Eukaryota > Metazoa > Arthropoda > Insecta > Hemiptera > Delphacidae > Conomelus > Conomelus anceps. The sequence goes on from OX418222.1 coordinate 39,052,992, forward strand.
ACAAAGGCAGGCATACAATACTTTAGCATTACAACATATTATAAGATATACAAGAGTACGGTATTTACAGGAGGATTCTAAAAGCAGTCAAAAAAATGCAGCCAGTAATTTTATAGTCATTAAGAATGCAGCCATTAGTGAATAAGTTAATTCAATGGGGTTTCCTGCATACTGTACAATATTGATGTCTAATTTTATTGTCATGGGATAATTTAAGATACGTCCATTTTTAATTTAATTTAAGATACATCCATTTTCTACCAAACCAGATCACTTCGGTGGTGAGCGCGGTATCCGTTCATTTAGATAAGATAAGTAACAAGCGCACAAGACAGTACTTGTGTGGGTGACCAAGCAGGGCTGACACTTATCTGCTTTAAAATCACTTCCCGGTGGTTCGAAGCCCACCCAGTGGCGTAACGTACACCCCCGCAGACCCCGTGGCGCGGGGGGGCCCGGGCTATGAGGGGGCCCGGAATGAAAATTTATTTTTTCAAAAAATGGCCCGTGCCCGGACTAAAATTTCAAAAGAAATAAAACTGAATCACTGATGGAAGAAAGAAAAAATGAATACTAGGCTAAATATTGTCGGGTCAATGTTTATTGTTCACTTAATCAATTCGCAGATAGCTTTAGTGAAGGAATTCAGAAGCAGGATGTTGTGACTTCAGGAATGGAGACATACCGAGTACTGAGGACAAAACACTCTTCAAACAAACTTATCTAGACTGTTATAAATCATGACGACTATGTCTCCATAGTGCAAATATTAGAGGAAATTAATATTACTTTCCCATTGAATTCCTCGATGTTTATTAGCATATACGAAGTAATGGAAAGTGGTGGGTTGAGTAGAAATCAAAGTCAATATTATTTATCATACACATACAGTATTTTGAATTCAGTCTCTTTTGAAGCGTCCAGTTAGATGCATGTAGGCCTACACGTGTCCGGTAAATTGGCCTAGAGTAAACCGTATGTTTAATTAATTGAGTTCAAGATCGTGAGTTTTATTATTTGGAGTGCCATTTTTTCATTTCTATTCTATTTTCAACATGCTGCGTTTATGGTATTGTGATGTTGTACGGTCATGTTTTAGTTATTTCTATTTTTTATGGACTAGTACATTTTTAAACAATGATCAGCAGGAATGTTTTTCCCTTAATATATCGGATAAATTACGCGTGATTATTGTATAAGTATATACATAATAGTTTTAGTTCAATTGTGTCAGTTCTCCCAACGCAGTTGAAATTGTTTTTAAATAATAGATCAAGTACTGTTTACGTTTTCTCTCTTCTGCCTAAAAAGAATAAATGTCTTAAATTTTTTCTCTTTTCCTGACTTAGTAATTTCGCGGTAATTTATATAAAATGCCTTTTTATTAAAAATTGAACCTGATGTGTCCCGGTCTGCAAACGAGGCGAATTCTGAAAGAACACATTTTCTGGGAAAAGGAGCGACGATGCTAACAAGGAGGATGTGAATGTGGATTCTATGGAAGACATCAGTTTCAAGGTTTCTAGGTTTCAAGATTAATTATTTATAATATAATCAACTCTCAACTATTTCCATCTTTCAGGAGCCCGTAGGCTACAGCCAAAATCATTAGACTAGCCCCCTTGAAACGTGATTGAATTTTAAAATTTAATATAAGTTATAAAAAGGTGTTTAGTTCTTGCATAATTATAACTGCCCACAAAATAATTATGCAAGTTTTTCAGGGAGGGGTGACAAGGGTGAGGGGGGATATTTATATGATTTTGAGGAGAGGGGCCCGGAAAATCGGTTGCGGGGGGGGCCTGATTGGAAAACGTTACGCCACTGTACTGAACCCACCTAAAACTGTAGGTCTATCTCATCACTCATCATCATCAACTCATTTCCACGCACAAGTCTACGATTCATGTAGGCATCACCTTCAAAAAATTCTTGAACGAGGGTTTTTATACTCTGTTGTTTACATTATTAGACCCTATTAATCCACTCTTGCAATTGCACTCTTACAGGAACATTTCAGCGAGGCATCGAAAAATTGAAGGCAGCATAAGTTGAGTCAGATTTATCGACTGATATAGACAGTAAGAAAAAAGAAGCAGATTTGTCAGGGCAAAAAACGAATACTTTCATCATCCGATGAAGATGACGTGCAAGAGGAGAATGTTTTGGATGTTTTTCCACCCGAAATCGGCAAATGCGTGCAAGCTGCCAGCACAATCAATTGATGTTGGCATGCCTGCCAGTACATCGCTTCAAAGTTCATCTGCTAATTCATTGCGTCCAAGGCCACACAGTACTGCATCTCCAAGGCATCTTCAATCAAATGTGAATTTTTCAAAAGCAGGCAAGTTTAGTGAAAACTTTGAATAATGTAATAATTTCATGGTAATAATTATCATTGTGTAATTTGTAGTGTCAAAAAAATGATTTGAGATTTCGGCCTATATTTACATATTTAAGTTGATTAAGTTGATTAATTTGTATTGTGGTTTATCCAAAAATATTATTTATCAGCATAACCACTATTTTATAAACATTTATGTTCACTGGGAAAGACTATATGTGAGGACGGAGGCTATGGAAATTGTTTTTAATGATAATTTAATTATGAAAGGATCGTGTATGCCGGAAATGTTCGTGCTTTATGCTTTAAAGTTTCTGATGAGAATTTATAAGATTTCCTCAACTATTTCAATATGTCTGACACAGCAACCTCTGTTTAGAAAACGTTTAGGTAGTGTGTTAATTATATACAATTTTTTCTTTGTAAAGAAAAGTTATAAAACATTGCCATTGAGTGTACAATATTTTTAATATTTATTCCAGATGTAGAAGACAAAGACATGCTCAGAAGAGAAGTTACATTGAATTCCATTAATCAGCATCAAATTGAAATATTAATCCGCTTACAAACCCTTGAAGTCACTGTGTAGCGGGTAACAACTATAATAGTAGGATATGATGATGAAATGGAAAATGAAAGGGATTTCTTTCCATTGAGCCATGATGAAGACCTTCAGTCCATAGAGAACAGACTCAAATAAGATCCTCAATACAGAAAAAAGGTGGTATGTTGCCACAGTTTACCTAACTCTTGGCCTATTTATTATGTTACTACTAATTTCAAGTTCTCGTTTTAGAAATTATGCAATTTACAGTTTTAAGCCTACTACAGATGTCATTCAAGTTTAAATGACATGCTTTCCACCAAATTCTCCTGAGTATGAGGATGAAGCCCACATGGGTCAGAGACCTGTGCATGGGTAATGAGTTGGATCTACAGTTTTTATGTGGGTTCCAAACCAACTCACACTGGAAAGTGATTTTACAGCAGAGAAGTGAGTTTTTTGCTGGGCAATGAGAAGTCGGTCACTCTTACGACAAGGCCCCTAGTACTCGTGACTTATCTTATCTGAACGAACAGATACAAGCCACGCCACATGGCTATTACTTCCCTAATATCAACTTCAAACAGATTAGAACCACTTTAATTCATCAACAATGGTTTGGTGCTTTAGTCAATGTGACACTCCTATTTGTGATAGAATCTCACTTTTATGAAGTAACATTTGTATTTTATAATTTCCAGTTTCAATTTGTTTGCAGGTGAAAGAATTTACTAAATTAGGTGTAGTGAATATTAAGCAAAAATTGTACAACCTCATGCCACGTCTAATAAGCAACGATGTTGCTGACCGGTATAGCTGATGGTTTGGCACCAAAGGAAACAGATATTTTCAACGTTGAATATTGTAACTGTTATTCAAGGTAAAGTAATAATAAAAGCACTAGAAGACTATCCAATAGAACTAACAATAGCATTCATATCCAATTTCAAAATAGTTATTTTCAAATGGCTGAAATTATTACTGGAATGCATGTGGAGAGTGATAAAGATTTGTTACTCGGTTCAAAAACTATCATTACTTTAAAAAAAAAACCGAATTTATTAATTTTGAATACCTCAGAGTGCACTAAAGACTTCTGCAATGGTGGATATTGACAACAGCATTGAATAGCTGATGGAAATCGATGAATGCTACTGTACAAAAATATCAGTCACCGCCGGGAATCGAGCCGCAGACCTCCCAATTGCCGGTCGCTTGTCTAGACCAGAGTGGCCTTCTAGACCACTGTCTAGACCACTAGACCAGAGTGGCCCTTCTGGACAGTAGCACTCATTTTTTTAAATTTGGCCATATCGGCTCGTATCTCACAAGTTAGTTTGAAGAAACTGAATATTTAACATACTGATATACATATAGAAACAGTATTAATTAATTTCGAATTCATCACAGTGCTATTAATTTCAGAGTGCTGTTTCTGATGTATATTTGTCAGTTTCTTCAAACTATTTTTTTTTTTTAATTTGATAACATTCTATTGTTTCAATATATCATTTTTATTTGATTTATTATTATTATTTTTTATTTTGGCTTTCAGACACAGTATGGGAAACAGTGAAAACTGCATCAAATGCTGAGATGAAGGTGATAATAAATAAGAAATGGCTATCGAAGGCTAAGGAGATAAAATATAGAGAAACAAAGTAAGTTGATGCTATAGTCATTTTGATTCACCTTGAAAGCGTATAAACAAAATATTGTAATCCCACTCAATATATGAATAACTTTACTATAGCAAACTCACTCTGCTCTTGAACTCACTTAACTCGTTTACACGGACAATAGAGAAAGTTTTAAATGTAGAAACTATAACTGTAAATGTATGGGTTAAAAGTTATATCAGTATACTGCTTGTCTGGATCATTACATATCATGCTGATGAATAATTGTGTTTTCTGTCTTTTAAATTCAAAATGAGATTCGCCCTCGCAAGGTGTAATCTACACAGAGCGTCACATCAGGCCAGACACCATATGGGTGCTCAACTGTCTTTTAAGTGGCGGCGATCGTCTTTTAGCGGAAATTTCACAAAATATCAGCGTGGTCGTAGGTGTACACAACAATTTTTTGTGAAAAATTGTTCACATGCTTGCATATGCATGGTTCAGGGTCCTCAGCTGTTTATCATGATAGCTTTTTTAATTATATTTATATGATTGCCTTGTCTTAAAAATGATCGATTTTCTGTAATTGTAATTTTCCAACCAGCAATATCTATTAAAGGGGCCAATTACATTTGAAACGATTGTTTTTATTCATTTAATTTTCATAGTCCCTATCCACCAACGGTGACCCCCCTTCATCACCCTCTAATTTACAACGAATTTAAAAATCTCCTCTTTTTTGGTGATATGGCAACCCTATACATGTATTCTCCTTTATTACTTCACTTACCGTTCTCAATATTTCTCTTTTAGAATTATTCTCACAAAATTTTACCCACACTGGCTTTAATGTCAATATTATCATGACATTTAATAATAAATTAATGAATAAACAATAATAAATAAAATGTAATACGTTCACAATAGCAATTGTTGATGGAAGCTCATGACATGTGTTAAGTACGTTTGAGGTTATATTAAGTATGTAAACATAAACTACACTCAGGTTTATCTAAGTTATGTTGCTATTGTTTGCACCATGACTCAGCTCGCTTATTATCTGAGTAGGCCCGGCAGACAATCGGCCACCACTTTCCATCGTCCAACTAGACTTCCAACTATCCAATTCACATTCTGAAATTGGATCCAATATTAAAAGTTGGATCACAAATCGGAACGTGAATTCCCAGCTTAAACAATTGAAACCTGTTCCAGAGGAATGCGCATGCATAAAACACTGTTGTCAATTAACATTTTCTAAACTCAAATTTCCTATATTGGTCTTTGATTCCTTAAAAAAAGACCAGCTGTTATTTGGATTTGTCTTTAGATTTTTTGGTAGTGGCCTGACATATATTCTTATTAATTTATGATGAATTATGCATTCATATATAATATTATATAGTATATCATAACCATTAATTCTTATAATCGTTTGATACTTTGTAACGTGCTGGTAATGAGATTTCTGCAAAAACTGAATCCTACTACACGCCAGCATTTATGCCAACAATGCTTCACTGCAGTGTCTGGATTCTGTGAAACTTGTTCAGAAGGTTTTAGATAATTGATGTGAATACCCATTTTTGTGAACTGCAATATATAACTATTAATATATAGAATCTTGCTGTGCAGAATTGACCTTTTTGTGTCGCGGCGGACGCGTTTCGAACTATGTGGTTCTTATTAGGCGCTTGGTTGCAGACTGCAACCAAAGCGCCGAAGAAAAACCACATAGTTCGAAATGCGTCCGCCGCGACACAAAAAGGTCAGTTCTGCACAGCAAGATTCTACATATTAATAGTTTTAGATAATTTTTATTGGCAACAGTTTTTTTTTACATGTCTCTGGAACTGGCTTGGTAGATATTGTTTTCATTTTGTATCACAACTTCTATCCATGGAAACAGACCTTTATGATATATACAGACCTTTACAGACTGCACTGATATGATTGTTATTTACATATTTCAAAGTGTCTAATAATGTTAACGTGCAGTTTAATTATTGGGTTTTACAATCTATTATTGTTTTTCCAGAAAACGAACGGCCTGCGACCAAGGAGATTTGGGAATGATGGGTGCCACTGATGGATAATTAATTATGGGACATCATGGATAATTAATTATTGTATATATTTTTATATTAAAGTTGACTATGATCATAATATTTTAATTTTTTAATTTCGTGTAAATAATTATTTGTGGATAATTAACTATTGTATATATTTTTATATTGAAGTCATAATATTTTTTTATTTTTATTTTGTGTAAATAATTTTTTTGTAAATCTAAGACACAAAAGTTTCATTAATTCACTTGATTTTATCTTCTACATAAAATGTTTCATAATTTTAGTAATTTGATAAGACAAACCAAACCTGCCATTATTATGAATTAATAATTAACACTAACTACAAGGTTAATCATTAATCCATGGCTTGCACCTGCATATATGTGGCATTTTTGTACTCCCTACCACCTAGCTAGCACCTTTATTAACACTATATATATTAAATAACTTTAAACTTTGGTTAAAGTTCTTGAAACATGTCCTATATCCTTTGGATATTCAAAAAGTATATTGCTAGAATATCCTAAGGGGGTGTTCACATGATTTCCTTGAGATATGACAGAATATTCTTAAATGGATATCACCAGTATATCCTGGGGGTGTGACCAGATGATTTCCTAGGGATTTTCTTAGTACATCCTTGGGATATGCCAGGATATACTAGAGGAATATCACTAGTATACCCTGGGGGTGTGACCAGATGATTTCCTTAAGACATCCTTGGGATATGGTAGGAAATCATCTGGTCACACCCCCAGGATATACTAGAGGGATATCCCCAGGATCGGGATATTTGTGGACATTCACATGTTCTGGGGACATCCTGAGGATATTCTATTCATATCCCACAATGGGATCTCCTCATGATATTCCTGTCATCCCTTTGGCACATTCTCAGGATATGCCAGGGATATTCTTGTGCTGTGTGGGAAAGAGTTCTATCAACCAAACAAAAGCAATCTGGACAGTAGTCAGAACGTAAACAGCAAAGGACAAGAACTTAAAATCAGAGACTCTTATGGTTTCTGACAATGGAATCATTAAAACTGGAAAAGAAGCTGCAGACACCTTAAATAACTATTTTATCAACACTCCACTTAAGACAGAGCAAACTCGTTCACAAAAAAACAATACACACAATTATTTCAATTTATTAAACAACACACAGGAAAAGGTTGCCATTAAAAATGTTTGAGCCATTGACTATTAAAGAAATTTGAGAAACTATATTTTCCCTAAAAAACAAAAAAATTATGACTGCTATAACATATCCAACTACTTAATAAAAAAAATAGCTAAGCCAATTTTAAAGCCATTATTTTCAATAGATCAATGCAAACAGGGTATGTACCTTCTAAGCTAAAGCTGTCAAAATTTGTTACAATTTATAAAAAAAGGGGATAAGGTCCTTCCAGAAAATTACCAACCAGTTGCTAATCCTCCAATGTTTTTAAAATCTTTTTTTTATCTGTTTTTTAATATCTTTGAATACGAGTTTCGTAAAACATTATGTGACTGATTGTGTTGTCAGAAATAATTGTTCAAATCACCTACAAGCTAATGAACTGACTGACTCAATGGGCGAAAGCTCAATACAATTGATAGAGGAGTGTTCAATTCATTTGCAAGAGAATAATAATAATCTGACTGATTTGATAGATGAAAGCCTCCAACGTCCCACACTTTTGTCTCCCATTTTGCGAAATTCATGTCCTCAGTCACTCATACATTCCCTGAACATTGATGAGAATAATTTTTTAGAAGTAAGTCCTATCCTGAACCAAACTGTCTAAACAGTCATATTAACATTTTACATCAATGGTTTGAATCATACCTTTTAAATAGACGTTTTTTCGTTCAAGTAAACCATTTGAATAAAAAAAGATTTAAAAATACTTATAATTCCGAAATGAGAACAAGTAAATTTGGAGTACCCCAGGGTTCCATCTTAGGTCCCATCCTATTCATTTGCTATCTCAAGGGTTTGCCACAGCTTAACGGTAACAGTGAACTGGTTCTGTATGCAGATGATGCAAACTTGAAAATATCTGCGAAATCCCAAGTAGAAATTGAGAAACAATCAGAAATAAACCTTTTACTTTTGACAAAACACTTAGAAGGAAATAATCTGATAATAAACCCAAACAGAACAAACTTTTTAACTTTTACAACACAACAAGGGAAACCGTTTAAGCCTGTAATTGAAATTGATAATAGAATAATAGCACAGTCTAGCTCTTCTAAGTTTTTAGGTTTAGCCATCGACCAGCACTTAAATTGGACAGATCATGTTGCAAAGGTGTTGTCAAGAATATCGAGTGGTGTGTATGCTCTTATAGAAGGATGTCTTTTTTTTGTAATCCAGAAACCCTCAAAACTATTTACTTCGCATATATTCATTCAATTATTTCTTTTGGAATTTGTCTATATGGAGCGACCACCAACAAAAATATGGACTCAATTTTAAAAATTCAAAAACAAGCTATAAGAATAATATTACGATTAAACTATAATGAAACTGTAAAAGAACATTTTTCCTCTTTAAAAATAATGACCGTATATAGTCTTTATGTATTTGAAACTATTTTGTACGTCAAACAAGACCTAGACAATATTCAAAAACTAGGACACTATCATAAATATCAGACAAGAAACAGGGATAAACTGTTCTTGGACAAACATAAACTAGAATTTTATAAGAAAAAGCCGTCCTACATTGGGGCCAAATGTCACAATTGTTTGCCACCCGAAATTCAAGGAGAGGCAAATTATGTTAAGTTTAAGAACAGATTGAAAGATTTCCTAACAGAAAAAGCTCTCTATAGTGTTGACGAGTTTTATGAATGATCTCTGGTTTGCATATTTTTAAACTGTTTATCCATCTGAGGATTTTATATCAATTTAGTTTTATTAATTTTATTTTGTGTAATTGATCATTCGATTTAATTTAGGCTATATATTTATTTTATCTATATAATTATTACTTATAGTGATTGTTCACTGTATTAGTGTGACACTATTCAATGTACAATGTATATTACATGAATAAAGAGAATTGAATTGAATTGAAAATGCTATCCTGGGGCGATTGAGGAAATATATGAATCAATTGGATTTGCTGCCTCCAAAGCAATATGCATTTAGACCTGGCTTTTCTACAAGTGATGCGTTGTTTTCTCTAATGGACGAGGTATTGACTTCTGTTGACAGCAGACCCAAGGTGTGTGGTTTAATAGTAGCTAGATTTATCCAAGGCATTTTCAAATTCAAATTCTTCTTTATTCAAAAATTATTAAAAAAAGTCATACAGGCAATTTTTTATGAATATACTCCCCGCTTGGATGATTTGTCCGTGTGCGGAGAGGAGTCGCATACTACTGACATTATTGAATAAAAAATAACAAACATATTAGAATAGTTATTATAGTAAATTAATACCACAAAACTCTTATATACTACGTTATGTACTCTATATAATGCTAATATTCATATTAGATTAATTTTAAATTTAAAAATCAGATTGATATTATCACATTTTTATAATATTAGCATAAAACAAATAAATTTTACAAAAAGAAAAAACGAAGAAAAGAAAGAAAAATTGATGTGTGAAGTCAAGATATGAAATTGAAAAGAAAATTCACTATTGACTTGATACAAGACTGCATTCAGGTAGCTCATCACATAAGTTAGGTACTAGGTTACTAAAAAAGAAAAAAAAGGTAGGTTGCTGGCCACAAAAAAAAATTAATATTATTAATTAATTAATATTGATCAGTCATGAAACAGAGGATGAAAGTAGAAAATATATAAGTTAGAGAAGAAATAAAGAATGGAATATAAATGATTTAAGAATAAATAAGCATTTGAACGTTATATATAAATTTAAAGATGGCAGATAATAAAAAATAGTTAGGTATAAGGCGACTCTAGCAGTGCCTCAGCAGCATCTGCACCCATGTGAAGCAACCACCTGCCCACTCTTTGCTTGTAAACGGCAACACTGCAACCCTCATTTGGTCTAATTTCAGCAGGAATATTGCGGTAAAGCCAGTGTGCTAAATGGAAGGAATTTGATAGTTGAGTAGAGTTATCCATTCGGGGAAATTGTATGTTACTATGTAATCTGTTTCTAGTCAAGTAATTATGTTGTATTTCAGTGAAAATTAAATTATTTTTATGTAGTATCAGTAGATTTTTTATGTACAATTGTTTTACATTAAGAACAGGAAATTCCTGGAAAAGTAAATGTGTGGGATATCTGTAGTTTTTGACCAGTAAAGTTTTAATTAATGCTCTCTGGGTAACAGCAAGAGGCTGCAGGACGCCAGATGAGGCCCCACCCCATGCCAAGATGCCATACTCGAGCAAAGACTGAACATAAGCAGAATAAATGGACCTGCAGTGTCTTGTACCCAGAACTTGTCCCAGCTGGCCAAAAGCATAGATCAATTTCCTCAGTCTTTGCCTGAGAAACTGCACATGAGCCGCCCAGCCCAACCTATGGTCCAAAACAATGCCAAGATACTTGTACTGAGCCACCTGTTCAATACATTCACAGCCACAGGAGTCCGACCTATGGTCACCGCAAGAGTGCATCCTGAGCACCCTGGGTCCAGGGCCACTTCGCAGAAAAACTGGAAGACACTTAGTTTTTCCAACATTAATTGACAAGAACATTGTCGTCAAACCAATTCCTCAGTTTGACAAGGTCCAAAGAAGCCCGTTCGTATGTTTCTGTCCATGAACAACCTGTTGACACAAGAGCTGTGTCATCGGCAAACAGGAACAGACGCCCATGGAGGTTTAATTTGATATATTATTAATATAAATAAGGAAAAGAAGAGGACCCAGGGTGCTTCCCTGCACAACACCATAATCAACATTTACCGTATCACTCTCAGTGCCATTTATAGAAATTGTTTGTTTCCTATTTTCAAAATAGCTTTTAAACCATTTAAGGGTGATATTTTTGAAACCTATTGCTTCAAGCTTTGTGAAAAGTCGATTTCTGTCAATGGATACGAAAGCTTTAGCAAGATCTAGCAATGTGATTAAAACCTGATTTTTACCAGTTTGAGTTGTTATGTACTTTGTCATGTCATAGAGAGCGTTAGTTGTATTTTTAGAACTCCTAAAGCCATACTGGTTATTTGAAATAATATTATTCTCATTTAAAAAAATATTAACTTGAATTTTCACACATTTTTCGAGGATTTTAGCCAAGGTAATTAGGAGAGAAATAGGTCTGAAGTTACTTATGGAGGATTTTGTACCGGATTTGTAAATGGGAATTACTTCAGCAATTTTATATGAATTTGGAAATTTACCTGTTCTGATACTCAAATTTGTTATGTGTAAGATTGGGGTAAGCAGCTCATGCACATTATCCTTTATCAGCTGTGTTGGAATAAAATCCCAGCCCGGGGCAGATCGTCCCTTCATACCGCTGACAATATGTAGGAGCTCATGCTCAGTAACAGGACGAAGCCCAAATACAGCATCAGTGACATGGTCGGAATCCCTCACCCCCGGCGGACCAGAGGGGCGAATCGCCGCAGCCAACCGCTCCCCCACAGAAGCAAAGTAGCTATTGAAAGAGTTTGATATTTCTTTGATCTTCAATGGGGTCACAGGGGGATGCCATCACTGAAAGCTCCAACTGGGAACTGATTCCTGTTTGAGGGTCGGCCAGCAATCTCACTCACAACTGACCAAAATTTCCGAGGGTCTCCCTCTGCCGAATTAATTTTATTTTTATAATAACTGAATTTAGCGCGTTTAATGGTTGAGTGCAGTACGTTCCTATATCGGATGTATCTTTCTCAAAGGTTGATATTGAATGGTTGATTTTGTGACACTTTCCTAAGTTTATCGCGTTTGCGGATTGAATTAACAATACTTTCTGTGATCCACGGTTTAATTCTTGAACACCTAGCGTTTTGCACAACTTCAACGGTATTGGATGAAATTATGCCACGCAAAGTATCAATGAAGGTAATAGCAGATTTATCAACATCTCTAACACTTGTAACGTGGTCCCAGTTTATGATTTAATATAGAAGTTTTTATATTGCTCCAATTTCGTTTAATTTTTATCTCCCTCTGGCGAGACTTTTGATTTTTATTAGAATAAAGGATAAGGCATGTTGCGAAATGATCAGTTATTGATGATTCTATTACGACAGACTTTGCAGGAGTATGATTAGGTTTTTTCAAGAAAATATGGTCTAAACAACTACTGCTGTCCGGCCTCGTAATTTTATCAATGCATGATATCATATTAGCCTCGCACAGCGTATCCAAGTAATGGTCGCGTAAAGGATTTTGGGTGAGTTGTAAAATGACGGTTATCATTACTGTAGTAAGAAGAGAGACCCTCAATGAAATGTGGAAAGTCGGAATTTGGACTGCGATAAACAGCCAAAAGATCGCATTCCACTCCCTCCCAGGCGAAAGTGAGAGATAAGCTTGTGGCCACTCCACCCAGTAACAGCTGGCTGCAGGTAACCGATAGACTGCTATCAATATAAATAACAATGCCATCGCTGCTATTCAAGTTATTATATGATCTGTATAAATTGTATCCGGGAATGTTAATTAGATCACTTTCATCCCCAAGCCATGCTTCAGTGAGAATTAAACAATGAAATTTGACCTGCAAACCTTCTAATAAAACTAAGAAAGAATCAAAATTCTTTTTATAACTACGAATGTTTTGATGAACCACCCTAAACGCCGTGGAACTATTCGTCTCAACTTCAGCGAAATCCTTCATATCCTGACAACGTACACATTCCACTAAGGGAATATCATACACATCAGACGTAGGTATCATAGATAGGAAAAAGAGAAAAAAGAATATACAGTGTCGTTTGTCACTCTATTGTACCGAAAGAGTTAAAAAAAAATAAAGTTAAACCGCAATAAATCTTTAATAAATGATGAGCTCGACTACGGTAATATGATGTTTTTTCATGAGATTAAAATGAAAGTGATTAATAAGATAATTAGACAACAAATTGAATAATTCCCTAGAACTGCCAAACAGTTAAACTTCAAACTGTGTAAAAAAGAATGAAGAAAAAAAATGCGTTGGCAAAATTGTTCAAATAAAGTGAATGATAATAATATCCGATAACAGATGATTTATTCATAAAAAAAAATAATATTCATGGAAAAAATAATTAAAAAATCATTTTGCCTGCGTTCTTCCACCCTCATATCCCTTCCTTCCTTTTTAGTCTTTAGTAATTAAGAAAGTCATTAACAAATCAATAATTGTCTAGTTATTTACTCAATAATATATCTATCATAAGAAATAATAACTGGGTCAATGAAAATTCAATGTAATTGGAATAACAATTTATAATAATGAATAATTTAATTTATTCACTTAACAAGCCATTTGGTTACCAATCTATTCAGAGGCTGTAACTGAGATCGTCAATCTTATTCAATCGTTCAGTTAAGGCTCTATATGATTATATACTCTAAATGTGTTATGGTAGCCCATTTAATCAACATTTATCAAGTAGAGAAAAAATATTGAAATGAAAGTGGAGGAAAAAAAGCAGAGATCTTACCGAACCCGTGTGAAAAAAAAGAAAAAATAGGTTTCACTTTACCCATATTGCACCGGGTATAAACTTATGTGAGAAAAATTGGTTCAGTCTCACTCATTCAAGGCGGGAACTTGTAATTGTGAACTATACGTCTGCGTGGTCCAGTCGTTCATCTGGTCGATTGATGTGATTCGAGTAACCGGGCTAGTTGGGCTCTTTTTAACTAGTACTCTTCCATCACTGATCCAAACGCTTGACAGCTTCCCAGCCTTCTAAAGAACTCTAGCGCGATTGAATATGGCCCGTGTGTGGGGTGCTAAGTGTTCATTGATATAGATCACAGTCTCTGGAAACTGAACGTAAAGATCTCTAGCAGAAAGGGTTTTCCTCTGTCTTCTCGCGTGCAGCCACTCCGCCTTGACAGCCCGTGATACAAAACATAATACGACGATTGACGGTGGATTGTTGTCACCTTTCCTACTGGGCAGTCTGTGGGCGGCCGAAATATCATACTTGTTAAATCGAATGTTCAGCAAGCTCGCGAGGTTTTGGAGGATAGCGCATATATTTTCTCCCGTTGTCTTAGGTATACCCGAAATCAGGATGTTATTATTTCGGGTATGTTGCTGCAAATCTGCGACTTCCAATTTCAGGTCTTTTATAACAGTGTTGAGACGTGAGTTTTCAACAGCCAGTTTATCTATGTCTTCGGAATTTTTAATACACTTCGCTTTCACCTCACTAAACTGTAGTTTTAAATCACTAACATCGACGCTGACCACACTCAAATCCGCCTGCACTCTATCCAGTTTGGCGTTGGATTCCTTACGGAAAGCGTTTATTGCTTCTAGAATAGTGGATGACGGATCCTGTTCGACGTCTTGACGGTTACTTGTTTGCGTATTGGGTACACATTGTTCACATTTCCAGTTTTTACGTAGGCTAGTTTTCTTATTTACTGAATGCAGATCTGTCTACACAAGTCGGGTGGAAAACACTGCTGCAGGCAGTACACTTGACACTTTCCTTAACTTGAACAACATCGTTGCATTTTTTACATTTATCTGCCATTATAATAGATGCAACGAATTAGCCGAAATTAAATTGAAACTACGGTAGGCGTAACGGCACTGAGCAACAAACAACGACCGGTTAACTAGGTACTGATAAAGAGACGACTACGAGATGTTTACTCATCGGCTGACCGATTACGACTGGATATAATGTGAACCATTTGATCTTGTCAATATAGAAATTCTATTAAATAAACTTGAATTTTATGGTTTTGAAGGTTCAGTGATCAAATGGTTCACATTATATTTTGATGAAAGATATCAAAAGGTTGTAATAGAATCTGAACATTATACATACAACCAGGGGTTAATTTCAGTGGGGACGCAAAGGAACGGCGTTCCCTTACCTCCCAAGAGTGCCGGAACGCAAGGGAACGCACAGTTTTCACCGATCTGATTCCGAAGGTGTCTATAATCTCGCTATTTATTCAGATAATCATGCGAAATATTGCAAATAATAATAAAGTACAGTAGCTTAGTGCGAAGCTGGATCTGTGCGCGTGTATAGGGCTAGCCGCTTGCGGACGAAGCCCAAGAAACAGTGCTCTGTGTCATCCTTGCCTGCGCCACACAGGCTGCGTTCAGACTATCCTTACTTTCTGAAGCAGTTTTTCGGGGGAAACCGTGTTATCTATTAGATAAGAAAAGCTGTTCAGACTGTCCCCACGCAGACGAGCTGAAAGATTTTGTGGGCAGCTAGCGCGCTGATAGAATCCATCTGCAGTGGCATAATGTATGACTCATTATCTCCCATACTCTCCACCAAAACCTAAATCGCTTAAAAATGGTGATAGAGAAATTGTGATTTTAGATTTCGGATTCAGCGCTCTAATTTAATAATTAGGCTATTGAACCTTTTCATTTGTCTGCCTGTTGTCCTTATAAACATTTCCTTTCTTTTTCAAAAAGTGGGTTTATTTTGAAGGTATAAAAATTTTCCTCACTTTTCAAGATAGGCGAGATGTTATTGTAGAATATAAAAAATACAGTTCAAGCTGTGACATTAAAAATAGATTATAAGCACAGACGACTTACTAGGTTTTCAGAAAATATTCAAAAACATTTGTTTATATACTGATATGTATTATTACTACTGTAAGTTACTGTATAGACCTATAAATAAAAATGTAAAGAAGCAGTGTGCTAAAACTAGAGTCGGCCATGAAAGAAGGCTCTATTTGTTTTTACTTTGCCATTCATTAAAAAAGTATATTGGTTTTGGACTTTTGGAAATTGCGCTCCATACAAAATGGTTGGTGCAAATCGAAAAAAGTTTATAGGAAATTTAGAGTAGGCACCAAGATATTAACGGTGTTGGGGGGGGGGGGGGAGGTAATGTTTAACTAGGACTTATATTTTAGAAAATGAGAAGAATAAATGAGCGTTCCCACACCTAAAATTTTAGAAATTAAGCACTGCATACAACTCAGAATGGCAAGAAATGGAGTCCCTCAAGGTTCTGTGCTGGGCCCCTTGCTTTTTCTCTTGTATGTAAATGACTTCCCTTCATACCTCTGGAGCCCGCACATTGTGTTTTGTATGTCGACGATGTGAGCATCTTGCTGAGAAACGCCACTCAGTCGAATATGGAGTTGCAATGCAGAAATACTTTCAATAAATTAGATAAATGGCTAACTGCTAATATGTTGACCTTAAAAAACTATAACAAAACTAAAGAAATTCCATTTAGAACATCAAAAGAAGTGGACTTGAAGATAAGACTATACTATAGAGTCTGTAGAAGAAATTAACGTTCTTGGAGTGGTGATAGACTCCGAACCTTTCTGGAAACCACATATGGAATATCTGAGAAATAAATTAAATTCAGCAGTTTTCGTACTCAGAAATGTAAAATTACTTTTTCCTACAACTGCTCGTAAAGTAGTTCTTTACGTACTGAAAACTAATTGTAAAATGCCTCTTTACTGCTCAGCAAGCGGTAAAGTACTTTACGCTCGCCAGCTGTTTTCTTTACGCTTCTGTTTTGATTTTGATGTCTTCTCATTGGTGGATCGCGGAATCCGTGAATTCACATAACCTCAAAATGGCGCACGCTAACCAAATCCGCGCACGGTCTGTGATGTTACAAACTACAAGTTTTTATTGTGTTGTAATCCAGAACTGCAGTTGTAGGAAAAATATTGTATGCAATTCGCGCGTGAAGCTTCTTTATCGCTCTCGCAAAATTACTGCGCTCCGCTATGCGTCGCGCAGTAAATGTTTTGGCTCAAGCGATAAAGTCGCGCTTCACGCTCTTAATACATAAATAACTATTAGATGACAGAGCCCTGAGACAGGATTTACTTTGCAACTTTCCGCTCCTTACTGGCATATGGTATAGTTTTCTGGGGAAATTCAAGCCACGTAATCGAACTTTTCAAATTACAGAAGTGGGCATTGAGAGTATATGTAATGGTAGGTGAATAATCCGTTAGAACTAGCTGTCGACCGTATTTCAGAAAAATAGAAATTCTCCCACTACCATGCTTGTTTATACTCGAAGCCATCTGCTTCATAAAGAAACATGAACATAAATTTAATACAGGTGAAATATTTCATAATTATGGAACGAGATACAGGAGTATAACTTGAGGGACAATCAACACCAGACATCCATGTATGAGCGAGGGGTAAAAAGTTCGGGTATAGGCCTACGGATGTACAATTTATTACCAGCAATGCGTCTGAAGGAACTCACGTGTGACAAATTAAGAAGTAAATTGAAAAGGGAGCTACTGGAGATATGTGTGCTTATTCAAGTGAAGAATTTAGAGCGCATTATGAGAGACAAAGCAACTGACTCAAAATCTTGACAACCTAAGTTTTATCATTTAACTTAAATCAACGATAAATCTATATATAACCATATCCATATATAATCCATAAATAACATACGCACCCCTTTCATAGAAGGTCAGAGGATGCTAATATAAATAAATTAAAAAAATTGTGCCCGTCCGGTTAACGAAAATTAACTAAAATAGACCTTTGTACAACAGAAATAAACCCGTTACACTTACGACGGTTAATTAACTGATATTTAAACTCCTTATTTAATTGGCTTTCGTGCAACCGGCCGTCAATGTTTAAAAAAGGACCGCTTATGTTTTCCAAGCTTCACCGTTTTATGTAAACACATGTATTAGATTATCATTAATTAATCTCATTGACTTTACTGATAAATAAGTAGTTCTCACTTCAGTAATGTCTTAAATAGCATCATCTACGATGTGATGTTTGATATTGTTTTTAAAAATGTATACACAAATGTGTAGATTTACATAAATAAAGTAATATATAGTCTCTCGAAAGTAGCATTTCTTTTCAAATAACTGTTCATTTTATTGCAGTGAATAAAAAATTTAAGAGCAGCAATTATTTGGAAGCATGATTCAAAATAATTGACTGCAATATGAGATTATACTATATTATCTGAGTAGGTGGAGCAGGTAACAGTCTCTAGATGAATTTTCTGTAGACAAGACGGTTGTATTGACAATGTGTGTTGCATCAAATTTTTTTAGGCAAAAAACGCAATTCAAGAAAAAATGCACTGCATATAAATCATTCATACTACAAAAACTATATAATGGTAAAATAAATGCCGACCAGAATAATGATTCCTGGATATAAGGCTCGCAATGAAAGTGTTGAAAAATTAAAAATAATCTATAAGTAAACTCACCAATTTTCCAAACACAAGTAGACTGTTGAAAAATATTCTCGTAGATCTTATTATTTACAGTTAACAAACAGTGTTCACTTCACTTTCACAGTTTTTCAGTAAAAATCATAATGTTTTTATTTTGGAAAGAGAATGGAATTAATAAATAAAATGTCATATCTCTAGGCAGTTTCCCAGTTGTAGCAGTCATTAGTATAACTTATAATAAATTTCATTAGTATTACAATAGATCACTTCTTCACTGTATTTATAAATTTGTTTGCAATATTGCAAATGAGTTTGTAAAATAGCGGTACCATACAGTAATTGAAAAACTTCTATCAAACAATAACAAAGTTTATTTTTTAAGTTTGCCTCCTAATCCCAATCACCTCTTTTTTACAGCTAAGAACTTTTCAACTATTTCATTGATATTGATTTTCTGAGTTTCTTCATGTTCAATGCTTAGTAAAGCCAAGTCGTTCAACCGAGTTTGGGCCATGATACTTCTCAAGTATGACTTAAATAATTTACTTAATTAATTTATGTTTATGTCATACCGAAATGAAGTCATGACTTAACTAAATTAAATCATTTCACTACCGAAATTGTGTTATACTTTTGAAAATCTAAACAACAAACAAAATAAAACTATGAGTAAAGTAACATAAAACTTATACAATACTACTTAATTCCGTCACGCGTGTAGTGAAAACTACTGAGAACTGAAACTGATTGTTGCAGTAACATACATAAACGCCCAACATTGGGCTTTGTTTACGTATTCCGGAATTGTTATCTCCTCATGGCCGTTGGGTGACTCATCGGAGCACCGAATAGGCTTCTTGGCTCACTCATTAGACATTAGTTTTTCACTCGTACTCGTATTTGAATTCAAAGTGTATCCATAAAATTTCTACCAACAATGTTTATCACAGATAAACAACAAAACTGAAATTGGCATAAAGTTTTTTTCGCTTTTTCGATAGCCTGAGATGGCCATTCGTCCTCGAGCAACAATATTGATTCGGACAATCGACGCTATACGTACTGTATTTCGGTAGAAGATCTATTCAAACTACACTGCAATTTTTACCGTAGCTCTATAATATCTAAAACTTATTTATTAATTTTACTTATTTGCTATGCTATGGTACATTATTTAGCCTATATTTCACATTTTTTAACTTTGGAATTCTCTAAAATATGACAAAATCTCCCAATTACAACTCGTTATTTTTTCGCTCGGCCTGAGGGCCCCATTGAGCAGGGGCCCATCCGCGCCGCGGGGTCTGCGGGGGCCTTATCGGCGCCACTAGTGGGGGGGAGCTCGTTGATGGAGGAAGGTGGAAAGGTACAACTTTTGGTTTTTTGCTTATAAATCAGAAACGATAACTCAAATTGATTTTTTGTTCCTATCAAAGTAAAAGCTGATATAATTCTGTACAATAATGATTCTGTTTGTAGAACCTATACCACAAGCGCCTTACGGGCTTCCCAAATATAGGCGAGGGAGCAGGTTGTTCCCTTCAAATAAGGAAGTGAGGCTTGATGACCACTTCGACCACTTTTCCAAAAATTGTGGTTATTGACATAGGCCTATAGCTGTTCAGGCTCTTGATCACCCTTATTGAAGACAGAAACAGTTCTTTAAGTCTTCATGAAATCAGGGGAATTGCCAGCCCTCAAGCAATCAATTGACCGCCACAGCAAGGGGGTCAATTACAACCTCCTTAAGCATTTAAGCTGACATCTTATATACATGAGGGCTCCTAAATTATTTGGAAAAGCATATGATTTCTTCAAGACTGGTATGGAGTGTTTGGGAGGAAGAAAGAGAGGTAATCACCTGCAGGCTGAGTTCTTGCTGTCAACATCCGGATGAGGGATCTGCAACAGTGATCAGGGCACCCACAATATTATTAACAGACTCAATGGGTCATCATCGACTTATTTGATTTTTATTGCCGTGATTTTTTATTATTGATTATCATTATTTATAATAATTATTGATTAAGTGATTATTAAATCACTATTAATCATTGTGGTATTACAATAGAAGTGATAGCCGAGTGCCTTAGCAGGTATCTGATCAATCAGAGATAATAAGCTACGAGGACTCCTAGGAGTTCTTTGTAAGGGTGACCGATTGGATTGGCCAGCATAGAAGACTCTGTTCTCTGCTGTAAAATCACTTCCCGGTGGTTCGGAACCCACCTAAAACTGTAGGTCCAACTCATCAATCACAATCATCCAAAATTCATTACCCACGCACAGGTCTCAGACCTATGTGGGCTTCATCCTCAAAAAAAAAAATATATATATATATGTAGGATAACTCTTGAATTAAAATCAAAATCACTTTTTGTAATTCATTCTTTTATTTCTTTTCACAGTAGTACTTTTTCAACTTACGTGTGGAGCTTATTCTATCAAACTAAACTGTTTATTAGTTCAGTTTCCAATGGTATCTAAGGAAACTAACTCATATGTAATAACACGATCACATGTTTGAATGTTTGCTGAAATGACCTACCCTACATTCGGCCATTCTGACAAGTGGCTTGTAATCATAACAAGAAAAATAAAAATAAAAACGTACAAAACAAGAATCGTGCAAAATATAGAAGAGCGCAATAACATAAAAATCACATGGATTTCCATGGCTTCATGTATTCAGCACAAGTGGTGGTTTTCAATGGTCCTTCATGGTCACCAACTCGCTCTACGTCATAGGTGTCGTTTGTTTTGGCTTTAATTATCTTGTATGGACCTAAAAACATTCATTTTAATTTTCTTCCAGGGCCAATTTGTGTCCTCTTTATTGCAACGTTGTTTCCAACGTTATATTTTAATGGCTTACGACGTCGTCTATATGAAAGATTGGAACTTCTTCTTTCAATATTATGGTCATTTTCACACCGGTGGTTCTTGATTTCTTAGGCTTATAACTCATTAAAATATTTTGTATGGCATCGCGGACTGGAAGATCTTTTATGTGACTAAGATCAAGTTCTCCTACCTTTTCAATAACGTCTATTTGATATAGGCCTATGTGCAAAAATTGTGGTACTTCATCGGGCTTGATGGAATCCTTCACTTTATTTTCTGCATTAATGCTTTGAGAAGAATAATTTAATTTTGCTGAATTTGTATTTATGTGACTTATATATCTCACTTGGTGAATGTTCTCGTTTTCAGAATCTTGCCTCTGCTTAGACAACTTAATGTCTAATTGTCCAATAACATTTGAACCAACTATTATCTCTGGAGTTTTCAAGAACAAACACTTTAACAGGAATTGTGTTAGCGTTCCCATCGAATAATATTTAGGTGATAAAATAGCCAATAGGCGACTGCTCCTCATCTCCAAGACCCAGTAATGATGTAGAGTCTGAATTCAAAGCAGGTGAACCAAGATACTCATAGAATTTCTTGTTAATAAGGGTAACAGTACTCCCAGTGTCCAAGATAGCATCTGTACTTTTCCCATGAATCTTGACATTGAAATAAATTTTCCATCATGACTAACCGAACTTTTAATTTCAATTTTATTAACGTTTCTTTGATTTCCAGAGTTTGTTGTGCCTTCTTTCTTTTGTCGACATTCCGTTGACTTATGTCCAATTTCATTACAATTAAAACATTTGAAACTTGATCTGGGGAAACTTTGTTGGTTTTGTGCCTGAGATTGATATTTGTCAGATTCCTTGAAAACGGGTTTTTTGCTTCTATTGGTACTTACTTGAGAAGGTTTGGTTTGAGAAATATCCTTCTTCGAATCCTTTCTAAAATTGTATCTGGATGCCTCGTATTCATCCAATTTGTTCACAAGTTCATCTGTCTTTATAATTTTGGATAGGTCATCAATAAAATGTTCACGCATTTTGCTTGGCATCTTTCGTCTTATTTGATCAACTACTATAAGCTCTTTTAGGTCTTCATAATTGAGTACTTTTAAGCCTTCAATCCATTCAGTTAAAAAGTTGTTTAGATCAAATGCAAAATCTCGCCATGTAGATAAAGTGTCTTTTTTGTGGAAAACAAATTTCAGTCGAAATTGTTCTGGGCTGAGTTTAAATCGTTTGAGAAGCACACTTTTTATATGGTCATAATTTATTATTAGCTTGTGCATCAGGCTCTCTTGCAATGAAATTCACGATTTCTAGCGGTAATAATCCCATTAAATATGCAACCCAATTTTCTTTTGGAATATTATTTCTACCTATTTGTCTCTCAAACAAAGCTAGTAGATACCGATATCACCATCCATATTGAAACGTTTCATTAGTTTTAAAAATTCATTACTCTTAGGTATACTGTTATTGGATGGCTCACCATCCGTCCTTGTTGAAATTTCAATCTCTAATTTTCTCAAATCAAATTCCTTTTCTAATCTGTCTCTTTTGAGTTTCTCCTCACGTTCAAACTTTTCTTTTTCAAATTCTAACTTTTCTCTTTCTAGTTGAAGTCTCTCTTCACGTTCCAACTTTTCTTTTTCAAGTCTCTCTTCTCGTTCCTCTTCATGTTTACGTTCAGTGATAATATTTTCTAATAGACTCTTAGTGAACTCTTCATCATAGTCTTCAGATTCAGCAATCAACTTACATAACTGAACGACTCTAGGATTGTTAGGTAGAACAATATTCAATTCTTCAGCTAGAATCAATAAATCAGCCTTTTTTGACTTTGCTAGGTATGCCATTTTCAAAATTAGTTTTCTTAAAGTTGTTATCCTACCTAGAAACTAGGATACTTACAACTGTTTTTGGAGAGTGTTCTGTCAATATTCTTCAATATTCTATCAATGTTTTCTCACTTTCTGAAGTCCATCCCGGACGAGCCCCCAAAATCGTAGGATAACTACTGAATTATAATCAAAATCACTTTTCGTAATTCATTCTTTTATTTCTTTTCACAGTAGTACTTTTTCAACTTACGTGTGGAGCTTATTCTATCAAACTAAACTGTTTATTATTTCAGTTTCCAATGGTATCTAAGGAAACTTACTCATATGTAATAACACGATCACATGTTTGAATGTTTACTGAAATAACCTACCCTATATATATATATATATATATATATATATACCGAAAAAATATATAATAATAATATAGTCTAGTCATAGCACGGTAGTGTCCATAGAACGGTAGTTTGAAAGATTCCGCCATTGATGTGTATACTACAGCAGCTGTTGATGTTTTCACCTTGAAAATTTGACTTGATTAGAAATAATAAATCATCATACAAGCAAGTTTTCCGTGAAAGACATGATAATATTATTATATTAGAAATGAAGAATGTTTACTTTAATATTTCTTCTTTGATTTGGCGGAATTTATACAGTTTTCTATAAGTCAACAAGTTTGTGTTGGCACTTCTGATAATTCATCCTATTCTTACACATATCTACATACTCTACATTACAATTACATACATATTATCTTCAGCCTTCAGGTTCAGCTTCACATCACACATAGTACGGTTACGGTAGCACGTACATATACTACAGATTTGATAATAAATATGGTTTATATCCATAGATAATAGGCCTACTGTTACTGTATTTCGTGTTTCGTAATTTCTTCTTGGTTACTCAGTCCGTGTCATTCGGGTGTCTGGTCCTTTGGTCTGATCAGTGCTCTTCATTATATTTTATGGTTCAGTTCCTTTAGTATTTTAAGCAATATAATATGATGCATTTCATTTTATTGTCAATTAGTTTTTCTCTGTCTCCAGCTTTTTCAAATCCTTGAATTATAATTATTATTTTTTAAACAAGGGAGCTCTACTGATTAATCATGTCAGAAACAGATTATGAATATGAATGCATGAGGGCGGAATTACTTGGCCTACCCAAACCAGACAAAGAAGAGTTTTCAGTCAAAAGAAATGATGTGCAAATTGAAGATGGTTCAGGTGTTGAGGGCAATCCTGAAGAAGTAAGTTTAAAATTTTCCATTTCTAAAACTACATACCCTCTGAAGAATTTGCTATTTAGATCACAGAGTTGTAACCTAAAATTAATATAAGTTAAGATCGAACAACTTTGAAAGAGTAGAACCTTTCAGTATTCACTTAGACCCACCAGTAATTTTAGGAGTGTACTCTATCTTATGCATAAGTTACTGCTCATTAGGCTAATCTGAAAAGCTCTAAAGCCTAAATTTAATACTGTACAGTATATTTCAGAATGTATTCTATTTTTTAAAATTCGTTAGTATTTTTATTGAGTTTTAAATACCGTTGTAATAGACTACTTCATTTATGTCCCTGTAGCGCAGTGGATAGCGCGTTGGACTTCTAATCCAAAGGTCGTGGGTTCGATCCCCACCAGGGATGTTTTTTTTTAGTTTTGATTTCTTCTTATAGAGTAAATTTCTTTTCGCTCAACAATAATATCTCTCATCGATTTTTCTGTCATTGCTGATTTTAAAATATGCTGTATAAAAAAAAGTTAGTAATCATATGAAAAAAGAGTAATCTTATTGATACTTGAATGTTGAAGTGCTTAGTTTAACAAAAGACAACGATGAAAAAAGTTCGACATAGAAAGTTAACTTCTATTGAATTGGAAATAAACTAATCTACAATTTCCATATCAATTTTCAAAAACATTTTTCTTCCAAGAAATTAATTAAATTTCCGAAATCTATACAAATGAATCAATCAAAACCTTCACTATTAAATTTTTTCAGGCTGATTTGACCAATAAGTTGTAGGAGAAATGTTTCCGTTTTTTGTAATCAGAGTAACACAAACTGACAGAAGAAATTTTGATAAGAAGAGATCTATTGAAACCCTGTAAATTATTATCCATTTTTTATTTTTATTTCAAATTAGTTGGATTTGGTATTGTATTTTACCATTGATATTTCACTCTTTGTTTTCCTAGGAGTTAGGCGTTCAAGATGAACAAATAAAAAATGTAGCAGGTGGACTTGATGAGATCAATAGCATCTTACAAACAACTCAGAAAAAAATCAACAAATTCAAAGTGAGTGTCACTATTTTTAAAATTTGTATCTTAGTAAAATTATGCTCTCTACCTTTCAAGAATGTACCGTAATATAATTCTGCATAAAATTTCATTTTTAATGGAGAATAAATGAGTTAGTTGGCTCAAGTTCTATCAGTGAAGGTTTGAATAGATTTTGTAATAAAGCTCATGTTGCAAATTCAAAATAGTGGTACTGCACTCCTAGAGGAGGGTGCTTGTACACGGGAGCATCCAATACCAAAGGATAATCACCATCGCAAAATGAAACACATAGCCTACTGTGGAATGTTAGTATTCACATTGCTCAAATCTACAGCATGTAATTTGATTTTGCTTTGGTGATGATACTTTGGTACACTGTGCAAGCACCCCAAGGCATTGGAAAGTGCTTGCCATTTATTTCATCACTAGCATGTTGCCCAATCCAATTGAACCAGGTTTTTCTCGCCTTCCATCTTGCACCTAGTTCATTTGTTGTCACATAGAGCGCTAGAGTTAAGTGGACAGAGGACAGCATGTAGACGTCTTTGCGAGTATATTAGGTATAATATAGTAATGAATTTTCTCCAACCGTATCATTGCCTCCATACCATGTTTAGCTTTATTAATTTGTCTCCAAAAAAATTTGATTTCGAAGAAAAAATTTCTAGAAAGTTTATTTCCATAAATAAACAACAAAATTAATGATTTTTACTGAGTTAGCTTTTTTATTTTCTGTTCTTTTTTCAGTTGTTTTGATTATTTGGCTATTACAAATGGGAGTAAGCAGAATCTAAAAATGGCATTGAGTTGATTATTTTGGCTGGTTTTTGTAGTTTTGGGTGAGTTAATTTTATCATCGTTATTTGTAGTCACAGCTTTGAATGTATAAAGAAACAATTTTTCTTTAAAGTTTTCTTTCTGCAATTTTTGCAGAAAGACCTGCACGAAAACAATTTTTTATATTATAGTGCTCCTAACTATGGCAGCTCTTGCCTGTGTTTGCTGATTCCTTAAGACCTGCTTCTCAACATTTTTGTTTTCTATTACAGTCTGGATTATTAGATTCATATATTCATTGTATAGTATAACAACTACTAACTCGTAGCATGAGAGGAAAATATCAATTTGTTGAAATTTATTTGAGTACTGTACATAGTACTGTACCTAACATATGCAATCTCAAACTATTATCTTTTTTTAACACCATTTTCCATACTATACTATGGAGAATTTGAGCAAAACTACGCTAAAGATAACGCTTATTCTAACCGGACCACTCTGTCTCAGGTTGCTCTATAGCATCTTGCATTTAAAGTAAGCAGAGGCGTAGAGTGGTCAGGTTTTGTAGTTTTGCGCAAAATCTATTACTGTATATAGCAAACATTAAACAGGAATATTTCTCTGTATTTTCATTCATTTATAATAGTGATATCAGAATTTTTTTATCATTACATCACGCGCTTCAAAAGAGTGTAATGAAAGTAATGAAACTGAAAATATCTGTATTCAATCACATTATGCTTAGGTCTAAATTATAATTTAACTTTATATTTATTCCCATGTGTCAATTTATATATTTTTAGTCAATTTATATATTTTTAGTCAATTATATTGGAGAATCTTGATGAGAAATATACTAGTGTGCATATTCTTGTGACAAACAGTTATGTGGATGCTAGAATCTGTCATGACCAACAACAAACACCGTCAAATTTTATTATTGTAATGATGTTGGGAGGGGGTGATAGGGCCAGGTCAGTTCAGTAAAGATAATAAAATCATGCTCTCAATTGCCGTGAGTAAATGCTACCGAACAGGACATTGTGTGTTTTGTAGTTTCGTGAAAACAAAAATCGGTTACAGTATAATGGACGTCATAATTTGCAATATTTATTTATTAATTTATTGAAAATACAAATCTGAGAGAGCACCAGGATGATCTTATTATTGCCCTAATGACACCAATTATAATTTAATACAAATTGTCATAAATGTGGCCATGTTATCTCTATAGGCCTTCTGGAAATTTGTTGATAAACCCCGGTTGATCAACGAGGAAGTTGTCCCAACAATGGTGCTCATGTAGGAATTTATTAAACCAGTCATTTTTTTGTAAATTGGACTGTTGAAATTGTTTTTTTAATAATTCCTTATGCACTTTTTTTATTCATCCATGAAATGCGCTTATCATTTTATGCTTACAATTTAACGTTTGTTTTTAAAATTGTTTATTTCTTTTGAAATGTTTAAAAATGTTCGTTTGAATGGCATTTGAAAACAAACTAAACTTAATGAATTTAACAAGTTAATATAGGCTACTGTTTTAGCGCGTGAATAATGTGATTGGCAATATTGCAGGCCGTGTTTGGAAGTGTCACTACCTTACTGAAGACACGTGTAACCGCTGGAGAATCATCTTCTGAAACTAGCAGCGTTACTGGTGCTGATGATAAGCCAGGTAGTTTCGTATAGTTGGTTTTATATTTGATGTTTTAGTTGTTGCTAATAGTCAAGTATTATCCTATTATCTAGTTATCCTTTTTTTCTGTACTTGTTTTCTGAATAGTTGCTGCTCTTTAAATTTTTCATGTTTTCTAATAGCTGCCGTTCTTTCTTTCATTCTTTTTTTCTTCTTGTTCTGCTGGTTAAACTTGGATTGCATTTAAAATAATGAATTGTTATGAATAACCTTGGATAAGTTTGTATAAGTGACTTGAGTCTATATGAAAATTTATTTGAATTTATTTTTATTGAGTATGATTTGACTTCTATTGCCCATGTTAAAAAACGTTATTATGACATGAAAATAGGCCTACAGTCATGAACTATTATAAAAACGACCCTCCTCACACACAGACCTGTGTCTAGGTGAGGAGTATATTCATAGTTTGTTGTTTTTTTCTCACTTGTATCTTGTTTTTGATTTTTTGAGAATAATAAATATATTTCATTTCATTTCATATTCTATTTTTACGAATATATTTATTTAAATACAGTAGATAAGTTTTAAATTCTATTCTTTCAAGGCTTTGGTTTTCTTGGTAATTTGTCTCACGCATCAAACGGTTTCTTTAGCGTTTTCCATGATCCTTTTCAATCTCTTGAAGTCGTTTACTCGAGGGTCTTCTTTCTTGCTACCTGTTCCTTCCAGTATTTTTGATCGGCATGTGTGTGAGAGGCATTCTTCAGACATACCTAATCCAAGGACACTTCCGAGACACAATAAAGACTAATTTTGGTATTGTCTTTTCTTACCGTATCTAATGTTCAAAAAATATTAATTTTGTGAAAAATTTTGCCACATTTTGAGTATCAGCTGAACAATCTAATATTATAACTGACACTGTATTTCACTTTTAAAGAATGTTTTACTCACATATATTGGAGATGCTTGAGGAATGCATTTCACTTCTGAAAAGAAGCTTCGTCAGCCTTTTCAGAAGTGAAATGCATTCCTCAAGCATCTCCAATATATGTGAGTAAAACATTATTTAAAAGTGAAATACAGTGTCAGTTATAATATTAGATTGTTCATTAAGTATTTCGTCATGGAAAACATCACAGATATCAGCTGAACTTGTAAAGCCTCTAAGTTTTTACCTATTACCTCTATTTTTTACCTCTAAGTTTGTGAGAAATGGTGATGAAAGTCAGTCAGATCAATGAGATTGAATGGTATTTGGATTATTTAGTCTGCATCTATAAAATATATTAAAAGTTGTATAATGTTGATCAGATAGAATATTTTATTAAGCCAAACAGGTTGTTCATGTTGATATGTAATACACATAAGCATAGGCAAGTCAACAGATAAGAATTAGATGTCACTGCCAACTTAAAGATCTTCTTTGAATTTCAATACTTTGGATATAGCTGGCAAGGTTAGGTTATGCGAAGCTTGCATAACTTGTTTGAGAGGGAGCGAGCTATTGTTCAATTCTGATACATTGAATATTTATTACATCGTATTGATAGAATAGGTCGCTTCGCTTGCAAACAAGCTATGCGCGTTTCAACTCACTGGAATTCTTGAATATGAGAAAATATATTTTTGAAAGACTGTAGGAACTTGAACATAAACAAAGCATTGAATGATCGAGCAAAGTGACGCAAGTCTGTCAGAATTACCATGTAATTTGAAAGGCAATAAATAATATTGCAAAGCTATTAAAATATGAAGTTTACCAACTTTATTCAGTAAACTTTCTTCAAAGCAGTTGATTGGTGTTATCACAGAAAATAATATATGTCTCATTTGAGGTGAGGATAAGAATTTAATGATAATTTAACCGTCACGGCACTGGACGGGTTCATTCGCCTACTATCAGGCAGCCCCCACCACTGACCAGGGTATGGCCAGTGCCACATGCAACGACAATAGCTCTAAACATCAGACTTGTGTAGTGCCGGTGTGGCTTGTAACTGGCAACGTATTTTCAATAATATTACAATTATCCCTCATCAATCCTCTCATATTCAGAAATTCCGTGCTCCTACCGATGAACCGATTTCACTTTCAACAAATTTGAAATTCAATTGGAGTGAGAAAAAAAGATGGTGACCATAACCTCGAAAACATAACTTTGAATGAATTTTTGAGCATTTGCGACACATATTTTTCTGCTTCAAGGGTAAACCTACCAATTATCGGTCTGTTTAGCATAAGTTTGACTTACGTTTTCTTGAGTCGTTCTCAACATTTGAAATGAAGAAAACCCTCAAAAATTTATTTTAATACTTATTTTTTCAACTTATGCCCATTATTTATTTATTACTACATACCTGTCATGAATAGTAATAAATACCACATTGTCAATTGAAATGAAATATCTATTGTTCCTTTACAAATACAGCAGATACAAAACATCCAAGCAGTACAATAATTGAATTTTTGAAATTAAAAATTATATTACAAGTACATATCAGAAGAGCCCATAGCATAAGTTCAAGACTGGAATGCCCTGCCTGAATGTACAATTAAAAAATAGAATAATAATAATATAGTACAGAATTACTATAATATTAGTTATTTTAGGAAACTTGGTTCTGAAGGTAAAAAACCTGCGAGAGATGGCAATAAATTATTAAAGTTACCGCTCGGTGGAAAATAGGGGTTGATGCCGACTAATTTATTTAAAACACAGTAGTATCGTGCTGGAGGTTTGAAAATTTAGCAATTTGGCTTTGAATATAGGCTATGTTCTACATATGACTCAAACTTTTATTCTAAAACTCATAGGTACTTCACTTTTCCTTTAATTTACTTTATCTCCAAGTGTTTTGAAAAAAATATCAACGTTCTCAATTTCCAGTAAAAAGATCTTGGCACTTTTAAGGAATTTTGATCGCTCTACACATTGGCGTATTTCTAAGGGCAGTAAGTAATAGAACTTAGGTGCTAGATATGAGAAAAAAATCATAAAATGCCTTATTCGGTTTAGGTACGCAGACTTTCAATTTACATCTCAAAATGGTTTTCTCTAAGTTAGCATTACCGTTATTTCCACTTCGATCAAGGAAATGTCTTAGAACTGTATAAATGTAAAGGTTCCTCAAAGGAAGAATAGCAAATTGTTTGAAGAGAGGGGCTGAATGTTCCATTTTTGACTTCCAAGCTAAAATACAAATACAAAATTTTTGTAGTACATCTATCGACTTCAAGGTCGTGAAGTATGCATCAGTTGCTGATTGTTTTTAAATGTTCATATTTATTTTGAAAACCTGAATTAGTCTTCTAATCAAAACTGTCGATATAATAATAATACCAGTAATAATAAAAATAATAATTGTAAAGTTGTAGTAATAATAATGATGATAATAATTTAAATTTGAATAAACTGATAAAAACTCAGATAACCACCTGTGTGTGTTGTGAATGATTTAATTTCACCAACAACATGAATGATTGGCCAACTAGCACAGCACTAATATTATAAGTATTAGGCTGCCTGTAAATACTAAATATTTGAGAACCTTTAAGTAACTATAAAATACCGCACATAATAATTATTATACAAGTACCTAGTGCTAAGGCTATAAACTACAGATTACAGGACCGATGGTAATAATGCAAACCACAATTGGTTTACAGCGAATGCTTACAAATGAACTCGGTCTGATCAATGATTATTCCAAGTCAAAAACGAACTTATTATGCCATCGTGCCTTCCAAGTTTGTCCTACTGCCAGGTAGATGTTTGCTTGCATATGATCACAACAATAGCATAGCTGCCAGAGAATGTCAAAATTTTGAGAATAATTAAAAAATAGCATGGACTTTACCATACTGCAAGCTAGAAGTGTAGATTCTGTTCCGTTGGTGACGTCACAGCTCCCACTCATCCCCACTTTTTGAAGACGGTCGGCACGAGCCTCTTTACAAAGGAATGTCCTCGCTCTTTACTATACCGTTCTAACATTCACTGCACTGAAGTCTCGCTTGCCGGGTTCCTACCGATTTAGAGCACAGTTTGCATTTATCACTCATTCTAAAACAGAAAAAGAATGATTCATAGAAAGAAGTTTTACGAGTTTCAAATCCATGACAGTATTCTAGAAACAACATGGTTATCCTGTTATTGACTACAGATAATAGCGGTCGACCTCAGCACGTCTCTCCGACACGAGCGTTCGATCATTACTGTAATTGTTATACAAAACTAAAACAAATAGCTACATAGAGATTACAATAATCAAACAATATTCCTAAATCCTTATCAAAACTAACATACATTTTATCTCTACATTTTTACAGATTTAACATTCAAAAAAGTTTTTCCAACCATGGAAACATTTCTCTATAAGCCATTCTTTTAACCCATTCCTGAACACGTCCAGAGATTGAGTACTCCTTAAATTACTAGGTAGCGAGCTGAATGCGTTCTTACTAATGTAATTAGGATTCAGTTCATAAAAGATAGTTCGGTGCTGTTCTACTGTAATTGAATCTCTATATCTCGTATTATGGTTATGAATTCCTGCTCATGTTGTCCAATCATCCTTTGATTAGTATGCAAATTTCAC
The DNA here is from genome assembly GCA_948455865.1 of Conomelus anceps. Taxonomy (NCBI): domain Eukaryota; kingdom Metazoa; phylum Arthropoda; class Insecta; order Hemiptera; family Delphacidae; genus Conomelus; species Conomelus anceps. The sequence goes on from OX418222.1 coordinate 39,085,884, forward strand.
AGATTGTAAATATAGAGACTAGGAACTGTCAACATTCTATACTCCTTGAATAGAGACCTACATGAAAATCGGGGCAACTTTCTGAACATCAGCCTCAGGAGTCTTTTTTGATCTCGAAATATGGACATTGAATATCTAGAGCCTCCCCACAACAATATCCCATATGAGAATGAGAGCAATGACTCATAATACTCATAGTATGCTGTGATAGCATCCTGCACTAATACCTTCGTTAGCCTCGATATTGCATATGTTGCTGAGTTTAATCTCTTTAAGAGAGATTCAATATGAGGGGACCTTGTCAAGCCCTGGTCCATGGCTAACCCTAAAAAGTTGCTAACACCAGAGGGTAACATCTCACTGCCTTCAATCCTAAATTGGAATTGATCAATATTGGTTAGTTGATGAATTGAGAACTGAATAAAATTTGATTTTTGTATATTGACTATTAACTTATTTGCAGAGCACCATTTTGAAATTTCTGCAAGATCAGCAATTCCCACAATCTGTATCTCATCAAAGTCACTCGCTGATATTAGAAAATTCGCATCATCAGTAAAGAACACAGACTTTGCTAGGATTCATAGTTTCCTTCTTCATCAGGTTTCCGATGGCATTTGACTTATTATTCGAATAACTGATGAGCCGCTTTGAATAACCGGCTTTTAGAGAGTTAGTAAGGGCTCTTATATCTGGTGAAATCAGTCTGAACAGTATTATATAAGACTCATTTTGAGGATCGTCTCTGAGAAACAGCTCTAAATATTTTTTCCTATCACAGAGACTCTCCAATTGAGGACTCGACCATGGTGCTTGCCTGACACTAGTTCTTACCCTTACTTCATCAATGGAAAAGCCTGATTAAAGGCACAACTATAATAATTCTGCATAAAGCAATCAATCTTGTCATCCAAGTAATTTTGGTCAAGATGGAGGAGACTCAACAACCAAGGAGAAGATTTGAGAACTTGTAGAAGCCAAGTCAAAATAATTAGTAGAAATAAAACCATTATCCAAAAGATGAATGAGATGTCACACGAGTCCGTTAACCATAATCAACCCCTGCAGGCCATGTGAGTTAAAAAAAGAATCGAACTCCAGTCTTGAATTGGAATTCACTAAAAAATCATCATTAAAATTGCCAACAATGAGTGTACCCTTAAATCTTTTAAATTTAGATATTGGAAGGTTATCAAGATGTCTTGAGAAGACCTCAATATCACTATAATAGGTGTCCTATTATATAAACAACTGAAAAAAAAACTAATTAACAATCAATGCTGAAGCTTCGAAATCAGTTTCACACACTCCAGCCAGAGAGAAGTCAGCCGTTGAAATACCTTGTCTGACATATATAGCTACACCACCGCCTTTTCTTGTATTTCTGAAAAAATAGCAAATAAGACGAAAGTCATCAATACCAACGGTCTCATGGTCATTTAATCAAGTTCCAGATAAACACACGAAATCAGCTCCATTCAATATGTTCTCTTCCTGAAGTCTCTCTAAGAGGATAGCCAGCTCATCATTCTTGTTTCTAATATTGTAATGCAATATATTCAAAGTTTTATTAGTCAAAGAGGGTGCTCTTTGATGGGCCCTGCCTCCATCCTCAAAAAGACTGGAGGTTTGAGATGGCCGATCTCTCCTCCTAAAAAATCCTCTGTCTGTTGCAAGTAAGAATTGGTATTTCCTGACCACAATTCTGCATCTGATGATTAAGGGCATTAGAAAAATCAGGTACAACATCAACAAGTGTGTCACCCTCCACATTATTTCCACTGAAGAGATCATCAGTCCGAGAAAAAGCAACATGATCATCACCTAAGATTTGGTCTTCTGCTATGTCTATTGTATATGACTGATTTCCGAGAATTGGACCTAGAGAAGATTTGTCAATCATTTCCATTATTTTTTTGTTGTATTCTGCAAAGAATTTTGTTTTTTTCTTGAAAAGGGAAAATGTTTAAACAAATTTTATGAAATATTTGTTGAAATATATGTATTAATTGTTTCTATTCTTACTTCTGCACCTAGGTGCCAGACTGACCCAACTCACAAATTTGGAATTTTTCAGGAGAGCTGAAAACACGAGCGGCTTCAGATATTTTTGTTCTGATCGTACTATTCCTCATCAATTTATAGATCTGATGAATTTTATAATTCTTATTAATCATTTACTCGACTACCGCATTAGTTATTTTTCTTGAAATTTTGTATTATTAATTTTAGTGGACTTGGGTTTTTATGGCTCTAAACGTTTTCCCTAAAAGTGGAGTAATTATTTTATGAACATAATACATAAAACACCGGATTCTCTTCAACCTACCTTTTATTGTTGAAACAGTTAATGAATAATAAGACGAAATTGTCACAACCACATTTATTAAAACTTTGAAACTAGTTTCGGTTGTTACACCATTATCAAAGTTTTAATAAATGTGGTTGTGACAATTTCGTCTTATTATTCATTATGGATACCTTCCAAAATATCACCTTCACCACTACAAAGAAAAAAAAATTAAAGTGCGTGTCCATCTCTAACTTTGCTGTTGCATAACTCAACAGTTATAACAAATTGTATTTGATTTCTATATTTGATTTTATGTCTGTTAGAAACAGCTCTTCAATACGGTATAGAGTATAGATATAACTTCGTTCATTTATATGATTTAGTTAAGCTTTGAGTTATCTTACAATAAAATTACGAGTAGAAGGGCTCTATTTCAAAATAAACTTATTCAATACCTTACTAAATTAAGGCATCTGAAAACTACTCAAAACAATGTTTTGGACCCCATTTTATGAGCTTGCTCCTCATCTTTCTTGAGATTTGTTCCACACTCGTCAAAGTAATTACTAATATTATTAAATAGCATAGGAAGTTCAAATTGAAAGTACACAATTAATTGAATTATCGCTGCCAAATAGACTTAAATTTCTATCCTTTCTAAGTCCTAAAAAGTCTTAATGTCCCTTCTAAATAGACATTAATGCCACACATTTTTTAAAATTGATGCATTTTTTCTATTTATTTAACTTTAATCTATTCATTTCGTTCGTTTTTTCTTTACATTTTTAACATAAATACATTTTCTAAAAATGTTATGATTAGCCTGCCAACATTCTAAAGGATTGCAACATGTAATTAATTTTTTTTTTTTTTATTGCTGATGATGCCCACATGAGTCCGTGACTTGTGCGTGGGTAATGAGGTGAATGATTACATATAAATGCCTGACGGTGGAGCGGGATTCGAACCCACGACCACTTGGACGACAGCAAGCTGAAGTTGCGACGCCCCAACCAACTGCGCCAAGCGGCCAATTGTGTGGAGCTAAGCATGACCAAAATACAGTTGTAAAATGTAGTTGACCATTGCATTCGTAAGACATTTGAAATCAAATGAAGACACACTTGAAATCCAAACATTTTAGAAAAAATATCATTCCATGATGAGAAAATTTCGTAGCTGCCTTGTGAATAAATAAAAAATTAACTACTATTTTGTCATACTCCTGTGTGTGGGGGGAAGGGGGGTTGACAAGTTGACATACCGCTCCGGGTACCACAAGACCTTTCTATGCCACTGGACATGTTGCCATATGTTAAAATAAAAAAAGAAGATAAATTAGGTTGTGGGAGACCTCATTAAAGGCGCGTTGTCCTAGCTGCGGAATGTGAAATGCGGAGAATGGAGAGCGTAATGCGCAGACCACTGGTTACACGGCTTTCCGTAAGGGTGTTGTCCTAGACAACGGACAACGCACTCTTCCGGCGGAGCGTGAACTGCGGAAACGAGCCACTGCTCAAGAAGCAGTCATTTCCGTAGTCGGTTGCGAAGTAATGACGTAGCAGTTGATAAACTGGTTTCGCACATGCGCACATCGCAGTACTTGCTCACAAGGTCATTTCTCCCCGCCGGAAATCGAGTCCTAGCTCCGCAGCTTGGACAACGATGCTCCATCATCAGCTGCGGAGTGAGCTCCGCAGCCCACTCACCGCATCCCGCAGTGTAGAACATTCCGTAGCTAGGACAACGCGCCTTAACCTAAAATTTGAACAAACACTGAGCCAAACAGACGAAAGATCCATTGACTTGGGTCACCAATATCTTTAATTGAGTAGCATTTCTTGTGATCTATCAATGAAATAAATCTATGAAAAGTATCTATCTACAACTGCGCTATGAATTACTTATTAGAGTTTGAAAAGGTACGTTGACTTTATTCGCGCCTTATTAAAATCATTGCATAATGAAGGTATTATGACACGGGAGTTACTTTTCTGTATAGGATCCAGAGCAGTAAGAATTCAGCATTCGTCACAATTAGTGTTGTAATGAAAATTATCTAATACTTGCATCAGCTGATATGAAACTTTCGCAATGAAATTCTGTTTGTTCAGATTGTGTGGTTCTAAATTTATCGTCAACAATAAAGCATTCTAGACTATGTGAGTTTCAGTAATTTATCCATAGTGAGTGACAGTTTGTTCGAACTCTGTATATTGGTAGTCATAGTCATAGATAAAATAAATAAAAGTGTATGCAACGATTAGATTGAGCTTTCAAGCCACCTTCCCGCCTTAATTATTGATCAAAATGAGTTACAGCATATGATTGATATGCAGTCATCTTATTTGTACATTGTCAATTTCTACTCTAGAAAATCTCATTTTTATAATTTTTACAAAAACTTTTTTCAGATGGAGGGCTTCAAGTAATGGTCGATTCTGGAGAGCCATCTTCTGTGCAGGCAAATGATAATGTACAGCAACTTCCTATTAAAGATCCCAAGAGTATGGATGTTGCAGAAATGGTTGGTAGTCATATATCGACTTTGGACTCGATGATTTACAAAGCAGATGAGATAAATGCAAAAATGAGTCATCAGAACAAGCAAATGAGAATTTTCATCAATAAGTAAAATGTTGTTATCCATTTCTAAACTATCTATAAATACTGTCATTACTATCGATATCATTATAATACCGACGTTGACTATCATCTATACCCTTTTTATAACTATCATTGCTATGTAATAATATTCAACTCTAAACTATGTTTAACTTCACAGTAGAACCTTGATAAATCGAAATCCTATATATTCTCATCTTTTATTCTACCTTGAGTCATAGAATTTTTTCGGATGATGCTCATATCAGTCTTGTGACTTGTTCATGGTAAAAGATGACAAAACATATCCAAGCCTGAACGTGTTCGAACTCGAGACCACAGAAACAGCAGCCAGACAGTCTTATTTAATCAGAGACAAGCGCTCCAACTTACAATCACCGCGGTCTATAGTCGAGAACATCGAATACATTATTTGAATTCCAATGTCTTCACTGGAAGCGTGAGTTTAGCCTGAGTAGTAATTTAGCATGCAATAGTAATTGTTAAACAATTTAACAAAAAGGTCTTAAGCAGAACAGTTTTTTCATTGTTATTTCTAGAGCTTTGAAACGAATGTGTTAGGAATCAGTAAATTTGAGTATTTCAAAATGGACCTTGATCTTTGTAATCTCAATAATGCAAAATACTCGATAATATGAAAATTGTATGTTTCCCCTGATATTCGATTTATTAAGATTCCTCTGTAGAATGTCACTATATTGTTATAATTGAAAATATTCCTTCAATATGAAATCATATTTGACTATTCAGCTACTATGTGTGCTTTCTGCTTTCTCTTGTCTGAAGCATTTCGGGTGTTTGAAACCTGTAGGATAACATAAAACGTATTATTTGGCATCAATTGTAAACTTCAATTCTATTATACATGCTTTCCTTTTTGCCTGCAAGTTCAATTTTAGATTGAAACACTTAATCCTTTCTGTGCTTAGTAAGAACTCTTTCCACTGTTAAGAGGAAATCTTACCAGTCTTTAGCCTAATGTCCATTAACTTCCAACTTGCCATCAACTAATCCTGATGGTAGAGCTGCACGTTTACAAGTATTTTAAAATCTAATTTCGCTTCTAAAATTGTTATTCCAATGCAACGATTTTTGTGACAATAGCCGCGCTGCTATGGTCGTGGCTGTCGGTGCACATGGGAATTAAACCGTAATTGAAGCACTTTTTGTCAGCACATTTTTAAGAAAATAATATCGAAATGTTATTCTCGAAAAATAATTGCTGTCAAATAAATATTATTATTATTATGTCCCCACAAAGAATTTTAGGGTGCCCGGCCATTGAAAAATGTGTTGAGTTGCGCTGTGCGACAACAGCTTTTAAAACAGAACCAATGGCTTTCAATGAACCACTGGAAGTTGTGCTGCGCTATGCAAGTTGCCGGGCGTTTATTAAAAACCATTGGCTCGGGTATTGAAAACCCTTCTGAAAAGTTTATCCGATTTTTTAACAAAGCTTTATTTCTACTTGAGTAAAGGAAGTATTATGTCCTTATACAGTTCGTTCATTAAGTCACGCATATCCAAATAAACGTCTGTAAATAGTAGATTTTTTATATTCTAGTGGCTACCGCAAGATAGCACCACTGGTAATATAAACAACAGATGTTAAGCCCATTATTGTGTGTACAGGTTACAACAGGTCTGCAGTAAATTTAGATTACGATAAGGTAAACATGTCATTTTCCCAAGAGCAACGAGTGTTCCTTCTTGAACAGTATTTTACCAGTATTTAACGCCTCCAGATTTTTTCCTGTAGGGGTTATCTTAAAAGAAGGGTTTACAAAAATAGGCCTCATACACTGAATGAACTGAAAATGAACATTACAAGGAGAATAACAATATTAGTGTAGGCGTACTCCATCCACAAAGTGTCAACAAACGTGGTAAAACTAATTCATGCATGTATTAATGAACAAGGCAGCCATTTTGAACATATGTCATGAGACATAAAATGTTGGAAATAAGTATATAATGTTAGTATATAAGTATATATATTTATATGTTTATAAAATTTATAACAATAATAAATAAATAATATACATTACTTCACAACCTTTTTGATGTGCGTGACTTAATGAACGCACTGTAGAACCTTTTTCTTACATTGAAGAAGTACGAATTATCGTATTTGATATTATATTGCTCAACATTTGAAAATAATATTGATTCGTAATTTCCAATAAAGAGTCGCCTTCTTTCCATCCAATAATAATAAGAGTCCCTTCTTATTATTATACATCATATTATTATGCACAGGCTATCATGAAACACTACAATATGAACTGTGTTTAATGAACGTTCAATGGTATTGATTTAAACAGATCCCAATAAATTCTTTATTATACAATAAATAAACTTCATACGATATTACGTGACGTCTGAGTTCATATAAATCTTTGTCATTGATAAAAGCATCTTGTTGATGCTCATTTTCGAACAAATTGAAGGAGGTTTAACTGTTCTTTTTCATATTTTGAAATGTTTTCTCCTATTGAAATATTATTCATCAATACTAAATTCAGTGATAAAAACAGGCTTTTATGCATTGAAAATACTCAGAGATATTGAAAGATTGTTTTCAATAAATTTATTAATTGTATCAAAAACTAATCTTACATTTGTATTATTTATAAGAATGATGCAATATGTGTAATATTTTATTATATTTACCAAAATTTGCTATGTACATTATATTGCAACATTTTCATAAATATTATTTATCAAAATATTTATGGAATGAATCAGCTTCAGTATGTAGTGCTTACTATAGAATATCAAATAATCTACGCTAATCCAGTATCAAAATAACAATATTTCACTTTACTATGATTGTAATACAAATATAATTGGGTACTGTAGCTGAAGCTAGTATATTGAACTATATCTGATTGTGGCTTTGAAATCAATCTTTATTGTATTAGAAAATGTCAATATTTATAACAATCAATGATGACGAGAAATGCTTTTATCGATATTTCCAGATTGACTGCGATCAAATTCAATGGCTTGAATTATTGTGATATTTAAATATAGTTATAAGTTGAGATAGCAATAAAAAAATGTTGAACATTGTTATTTTTTGTGTTTTCAACTAATATCCTTTCAAGTATTTATATTTTATTTTAGTGTGTTTAGAATCCAAAATATCTACCACTACTAGTTCGATTACGGGGAAATAATAGGTGAGAAAACACTACATAATTTTCGATCTGCCTTGGATCAATTACCTGCGCTCAGGCTTGGCCTTTGCAGGTTATTTTCTCTTTCTAAAAAAAAATTTTACTTAAATATAATTGGATTCTTGGATTTCTTGTTCCATAACGATCTGCGTTTTTAATATTAACTTTTTATTGTAAATTCAATGACTTGCAGTCAATTTTATATTACTAATAAAAAATAGAAATAATTACTAAAATAAAATATTTATAAATAAATATTTAAAAAATAAAATACAGTATTTAAAATAAATATTTATTCAAAATTAAAATTGACTGCAAGTCGCTAAGTTTACAATAAAAAGTTCATTACAATTGGACTTGTATTCAATTAATATTTCTCTCGCGCGGAATATTACACTTGGAACTGAAATTGCATACATAGTCTTCTATATTTGCTATTTCACTAATATAATATTTAATTATTAAAGAATATCAAAAGATTGAAACATTTGTCTCAACATTCTGCGGTGCGAGGAGCAGGTCCCACTGAACTACGTGCATTAAGACAGGATAAAAACAAGTCCCTTCTGCTCAAAGGAATGGGTCTCATCCAGGTGCACGCACTGTTGCTGCTCCAAGCAATTGTTTGGAGAGTTCATATCTGCCAGCAGTTGAACCCTACACTCAATAGCTTCATGGTCACTTAAAAAATAATTGATAGGCGTGCTGCAAACACCATCATCCAGCCTCAGGCTAGCAACAACTCTATAAAGGCAGGTCTCAAACCTTGTAGGCTGCCAATTTGCAGGATAATGGACTTGGCAAAATAATGTAAAAATTTTCCACAAAAAGAGCGACAAGGAAATTCTTGGAGGATGGACGATGGTTCTGGAGCGATGAGTCCAATGCCACATGGACCAACTATACAGAGTGATTCAGCAAAAAAGCACCCTTCATATACCCCACTCCTTCAACACTTACTTCGAGTTAATTGCCATTTATAGCGTCATTCTTAAAGTAGTGTCTTCTAGTTCGTGGAGGGACCAAGTAAATACATTGAAATCTTGAAATTTGGTGAATATATTGGTTGCCATATGGCCTCCTCTAGCCGCCAGTGCATGATCGGATGATGATCAGAATTAATGATCATTGAAACTTGGTTGAGACTCATATCCTCAACATCATGGAACTAACTCTCAGGGATAAATTTAATTAACGTAGGCCTACTATAACATCTAATAAGTTGCGGCGGTAAGATTGGGGCTATGACGCGAAAATATCCAGGAGCCCTTCAATTCCCCCCCAAGTCAGTTCCAGCTATGGACCCGTAAAAGTTATGGTTGAAGACCCCACCACGCACCACGAGTCTGTTATTAGCATTAATGCACCTAATAGATTAGTACTGTATTATAAGCTAATCGTTCAATTATGCAGTAAGTTAATAGTAAATTTAAAGGGCCTACTCAAGATTAATCAACTCAACTGATGGTGTGAGGGTGAAGATAAGGTTTTGATAACAGCTATTCATCAATAAGCAAAGTAAATAATAAATTCATTGATCCGCAACTTTATACTGTGCAATGTGCATTGTGGGCAAATACATTATGCTGATGATTATTATTATTATCAGGATTATGAACATTCGAGCAAGTTTCAAGTTTTGCCAACTTTTACATTATAATTTCAAACTTTTGACCAGAGATTGATATCACAAAGTAAACAATGATGTATCGTATTTCATAAATTTGTCTCTTTTAAAACCCATTGATACTTTCTTACAAGAACATTTATCAATAAAGACTCTTATTTCAAACCTATTCGCTTGATTCTCAAAGTTTCTAATTACAGAAAGTTTCGATAATGTAGTTTTGGTAATCGGTCATTATAACCTCTCGTTGTAAGCTTGACTTTCAACAGAAAAATACTGCTGTTTGGAGCAGAATACCATGAAGTGAATTTTTGCTGAGCTTAATTGAGTATTTTGAAGGTAATTTGCTATTTTTTTTATTTTAAAGTTTTTATTTTTTTAACATTTTTTTCTTACTTTCATTCATCTAGAGAGCTGTGGTTGACATTATTGATTTTTCTGAAACATCTTGGCAACCAATCACAAGTAGTCAGATTTTTCCCGTAGAGAGAGCTTTTTTTAATGTCAATAGTTTTTACTGTAACATGTAAATTGTATTTTGTCGTGAAGTACCGAATTACAGGCAGTTCTCTGTTTGGTGATCTAAATATCGAATTAGTGGTGTAACGTACAGTTTCAAAATGCAGGTTGCAACTCTGTTTAGGGAAACAGCCACGCTTCTCGGAGCTTCAATGGAAGCATCAGAAGGGCCTGGCCTTAAAATGTGAGTAATATAATGTTATTTTTGTATGCAATACAAGTCTTTATAATATGATTTGTTTTATTGATTAACTGTGTCTGAAAGTTCCGAAATGATTTTCTTGAATTTGCATTATTTAGCGTACTGCATACATATAACCTTAGATGTCCCACAGTTATATTTATAGTATTGGCCTTTATGTACCAGTTCAAATATCATTTCCTCCCTTGAATACATGAGTTTGACTTTATCGTGGGATTAAAAATAATGCCGTATTGCCTATCTTCTCCAACGGTTTATCCATAATTTACGATAACATTGTTTATCGAATTCATTGTAGCCTATTCCAATGTTAGCCTCCTCAAATATCCCAGTTTTTATTTGCCTAGTTGAAGGTTACTGATACGGTAACTGATTCATATGTTATCATAGCTACTGTTTTCATATATTGAAGTCAGAAAATTATTGAGTTTTTCTCGATGTTTACCTGTAAGCCTACAGTATTTACTTAGCACTTATCTAAATATCAGCATGACTGTGATATCGATCTGTCCAACTACATGTTCGCCAAAAGTTGCAATTTCACTGCACTGCATGCATTTATGTAAATTGATATTTTATTGAGTCTTTTCTATATTGATTATCCAATATCTATTAATAGATTATATATCTATAAAATTACAGGAAGTTGCTGGCTGTATTCACTGCCATCGGCTTTTTGTCATCCCGTTAGTTCGGACTCCACCTAATCTGTATGTCCACCGTATTGACATTGGTCGATTGGCAAGATGGAATTGCTTAAAACACTCATTTACAAGTGCAATTAGTTTTAACACGCGTTTTTCAAACAAAGCCTAATACTGACCTAAACCGTGACTAAGTTACTAACAAAACTAGATTTTGATTTGATTTTTTTATTAATTGATGATCTAATATCATTGAGATCTAGAGAATTGCGCCGATGTTTCGCTAATATTTCAGGAGAGAATGGATAAATTATGATTTCGATATATCGTGAAGTCGAAGGAGTGCCCAGCATGGGTACCTCACCAATGAAAGCCATACACTTGTAAAGAATCAAACGAATTAATTTGATGTATATTCCCTATTGGGCAGGAATGATTGAAATTTCGATAACAAACGATCATTTTTATAATAAAAAACAATTCGTTATAAGTTAGATCTAGTAATAAAACGATTAGTGGACAAACAAAAAATACGAATAATGCTGCCTTTCCTTCATAATGTATCAGAAACCAGAATTATTTTTCTTATGTAGCCCTAGAAATATGTATTGTCAATTGATGTTTAAAACATCATTCTGTCAGGTTAGGAAACCGAAGAAGTCGCTTTCGGTAACAGCATTTTAATCGGTAGGGATCTTATATCTGACTGACTGCACATCTTATGGTCAGGGGTTTGTTTCCCATCTAGCCTGGCATATTAAAATTTATGTTATTGTCATTTTCAAAAAAAAATAAAATAAGCATTGCATAGTTGCTGTATAGAAGTATAAAACGTTCTAAAGGCATTTGATCATTAATCAGGAAGTATTAACAGTAGCCTACTGTATAATGGAACATTACATGTAACTAATGAAATTTGTTTATCTAATACCGATTTGGTTAAACGTTTGAAGAATTCTGCAGAAAGGAGGATTTTCAAAAACCTAAAGTTGGACTTTTATTTGAATTGAAAATACATTTTAAAGAATGCTTTATGTTCCCAATTTTAGACCTCGTTTTCAAAAATGTTCTTGGCGAGGGCTCTGCTTACTGAACAAGAGTCACTCGCATCTACAAAGTTGAATGTTTGTCTAATTTTTTTAGTTTTATACTGAGGCTCGTATTTATGAACTTAACTCGAGGTTTCCTTCAGAGAAAGAGCGTTTCAAGTTTCCTATTAGATAGGAAGCTTCAAGGTCAATTCATAAATACTGCCTTTAGTGTTGAAACAATTTGATTCTGTTTCCCAACATTTGATTTAAGGGAATGAATCATTTACAAAATTCAGATTAGTTCAGCCACATCTTTGGAGATTAAAAGCTGTTCTGTTTTTAGTATTTGGTGCTCAGGGTTGCCCGTAATAGTGAAAGTCCTAATAGTTCCTTTTTTTAGTGTAACTCAACAGTACAAACACCAATGAAAGTACTTTTTTGTAGATTACGTCTTGTAGACTCCAGTAGAGGAGTATAAGACAAGTCAGATTAAGAATTATACAATCTTATACACTAGTTACCATAGCCTAATTACTATATCAATTAGTTGAGGTGAGACTTGATTTTGATGCGAAAGGAACTCTTGTATACTAGAAAAAGCTTCAACTAAATATTTTTTCATTTGTTTTTTTAATATTTCTATATTTTGAAGACTTTAAAAACTGCGGTAGCTTGTTGTAGAGTTTCCTACCAATATAACTAGGTTTTTGTTTGAATCAACTACTATTGTGACACACTAAGTGATAATCTCCTAGGCTTCTTGTATTATAATCGTGTACGTCAAGATTTTGGTTAATATCACTCTTTTTTACATGTAAAGTAGCTTCATACACATATAAAGCAGGGTACAGCTAGGAGACTTCTCTTGAACAGCGACCTACATGAATCACAATATCTTTAAAAAGTAACTTTAGCAAAGTAACTAATAGCATACCTCACATGAATCTAATCTATTTACTCTTTCCATACACCTAACAGCTTTCTTTTGGATCTTAAACACCCTATCAAGGTTTTGTTTTGATGAATTACCCCATACTAAGACTGCATATTATATGTGACAGCAAGAGCCCATGGTAAGCTGTAAAAATTAACTTTTTGTCATTTAATCTAGCAAGCTGTCGCAGGACAAATACCTCAGATGAAATTTTACAACATTATTTTCTCAATGTATGGAGCCCAGGTCAATCGTCTATCCAACAAAACTCCTAGAAATGCAATGTTTCTGGTCTAGTTGATTACCGTTTACAAACACGTTTATAGCCCTATCTTCATAATGGAGTTATGTGTGTATTACGGCCTTTAATTTAAAAAGACTATGCACATGTATACAGTGCATAATCCTTAAAACAAGAAAATCATGATTCATGTTTATCAATCATATACATTTTTCTTTGAAAAAGTAATTTACTTTCTGGTGGTCCAGCTTTCACACTGTGTTATTCTGCTCTTTTTGTTGTTTTTTTTTCAAGTCCGTTATAATGGAGTACATTACAAAGGCGTTCTACTGTTTTCGGTGTAATCCACTATCAACATCTCAATTGAACCATACAAGAAAGCCATGCATTCAACGTATTGCCCCAGTATCAATCTCTAAACTAAACTCTCATACTAAATCATAATATTAACTCTCTTACTAAACTAATGATTTTCTATTTCAGGAACTGTGGAAATGAAGAGTGGCAACAACAGCAGCAGCAGCAACAACAAGCAAAGTAAGTTTGTTCACTATAAATTATATGAATGTGTATGCATGTAGATTTCTTGCATGTTTACTACCCTAAACATTCCAGTGCATTAATACAGTAATATACTTGCGATTAATAATTTTATCTCAATATCTTTGAGATTTTAGAAAAACCTTGCATTTATTTGTAAAAAAAGCCATTAAATTTAAACAGTTCTACTGTATTTGCCTCGCGAAAAGACACGTGTGTTACACTGAAGGACATTATTTTATTAAAAGCTCAGTGTCCGTCATTTACATATCTTACAACTAAGTTTTACCGGGTGAGAGGGTGACCTTGAACAGGTCTGTGCATAATAGAGAAATATCAAATGACAAGGACTTGAAATAAAATACCAAATGTTTTATGTTGAAACTAAAAGACGTTTTAACAGCAAAGGTGGAGTGCAGTAGTTTATTTGGGTTAGCTGCATTTAGTAGTGTGGCTCTTCCCTTTAGGGTTCAACGCCTAATTATAGGCATTTGAATGATATTGTTTCATTCTCAATATACTGAAAGTAGATACATTCAAGATGATTCAATTAATGGAAAGTAATCGATTCCAGTAACACTGCAAACCAGTTCAAAATGAAATAACAATTTTATTGTTTTAATTGTATAAAATTTAAACATAATACCAGACTTCCTTCCAATCTAAGTCAAAAAAGAATAATTAATGAGACTCGAGTGAGTAGATTTGAAGAATATTGCATAATTGTTAAAACACGAAACCATGATTTCAGTGCGCTTTAAAAAAATAAACGCCATCACATCGAAGTATTCTGATGAGCGTCCGTTGTTCATGGCATAAATATTTGAAGCTTATCCAAGTTACTGTATAATGGTTTGCAGTGATTATTAAGTGTATAATTACTGTTTTATTCACATTGGTTCATAAATTGAATTAGATTATAAATAATGAATTTATTTCCATTTCAAAAAACATAGCAAAGCACATGAAAAAAAAGAAAGGCCTGGAAAAATAACTGACCTCTCTGACCAAGTGTGCAACGAAAATATTTTTCCTCTAAAACTAATAATAATAATAGCACCTTTTCTTTTTAGGCTTGTTATACAAAGGATTAGCCCTATTTGTACATTTTTTTGTACATTTCATTTGTACATTTTTATTTGTAAATTTGTACATTTATTTGTACATTTTTACATATAGTTGTACATTTCATTTGTGTTATCTCCAAAAGGTAGTGTTCAATAGTGAACGAATTTTGTTCAAACTTCGCCGTTTTATGTAAATGTATTACTAATTATTATCATTTGCGTTACCTATGATACTTTCATAAAACTACCGTTTTATGTGAATGCATTACTAATTATTATCATTTGCGTTACCGATTTGATCATAATCATTCATACGTTCAAACTTTTTTTAAATAGCACCATCTACAATCCATGTGATATTGATACTACTGTTGTTTTTATTAAATTTAGTAAACAAATTAAGTTCAGTAGAACCCCTATCGTCCGCCTTCGGATGATCCGACCACGCCAAGCTCGCAAGCTTGTTTGCGTTTTTGACATTTTTTAAATACAAACGGCAGCTTTATTGCAAAATAATTAGTTCACTTTAAAGTATTGTTTACTTTGGTGAATAATATAGCCGTTTTTTGTTCAAATATTGCATATTTTACTGTAAAAATGTGTTTTTATGTATGCAATAAAAATAATAATGACTTTTCTGATAATCCGATCTTTTATGCGTTCCGGCCATACCCCTAGTCCCGACAGTGACGGATTAGAGGGGTTCTACTGTAATTTATTAGTAAAGTAGTAGTCAAGGCCATAATTTTCAGAAATGAGAATTTTTCTACACGTGTTTTCCTGAATTGAAGATAATGAAATTTGCACGATATTTTATTGTCAGTAAGTTTTAAGCATTGCTAAATTTAGCCCAATGTTTATGCATTGAACTGGCCTTCAGTTCAGTTCAGGTGGCATGGTGGCAAGAGACTGATGTTTCAAAACTTTATTTCTCAAAGGTCTACATAGTAGTAGTATTAATAATAATAATAATAATAATAATAATTGAAGCTAAGTAATTGTTAATTGTTATTAATAATAATAATTATTATTATTATTATTATTATTATTATTATTATTATTTGGAGCGCTGAATTCGCATTTTTCACCTCGTGAGGGCGTGGCTTCACTCCCAAAAAAAAATTATTTTTGGACTGTTTTCAGGTCTACTATTATCTCAAAAGATCAGTTTTTCGCGATACTAATCTCTATATATTTGAAGACGATAAAATATCCTACAAAATAATCCTAAATTTGATTCTCTAAGTAGTGGTTCCTGAGTTAGAACGTGTCAAAAAGGCTATTTTTCAAAATTGCCAAAACCTCCCGATTTTTCTGTAAATATTTCGAAATATAGGGTTGCGATTTATTAAATCTCTTATATCATGTGAAAGAAAAATCAATTCTGAACTAGATTCATTTTTGACTTTACAGTTTATCATGAGGGGAGGAGGAATTAGTGAAAAAACAGATTCTATGTTCTACAGCCCAACCCTTCCCTCCCACTCGCCATTTCTAGCCACTCCTAAGCAATAAACTCACTGATTTTAGCAATCATTCTTGGAAAACGGCTACTGAACACTTGAAAATTTAAACAGGGGGTGGTAAAACTTCTTACACCCCTCTCCACTTCCTCTCTAATCAGTGGCGTACCGATAATGGAGCGAGTGGAGCAGTCGCTCCAGGGCGCAAGGCTCTGAGGGGCGCACCGTTCTTAAGAGAAAATTGCCTTTTACTTACAAAAAATGTATTACTATAATGAAGGCCAAAAGGGGAAAATGCAACACAATTTAAAAAAACCGTATGTAGCCTATACATCGCTGCGCATTACTAAAAGGAACATTCATGTCAAATGAATGAAATCGGTTCATTGAATGAAAGAAATCGGTTCAATGAATGAAAGAAATTGGTTCATGAGTTTAGCCGTAAATGCTTTACTAACAGACAGAATGCAAAACGGTCGAATCAAAAGTAGTAAATAGTCTAAAGTAGCAAAGCCAAAACATTTTATATTGGGTGACAAAAGGTATAACAATTTCAAGTAATTGAATGAAGACGGAATTTATTCTGAAAAAATAAATCCACTAGAAGTTCAATGGTTTTTATATTAACAAGAACAGGACTGAAATACTTCACTTTTGAATCCTACTTCCAAAATGAAAGAACATTTTTATAGGAATGACAAAATTCTAGAAAAATAACTGCAAATAAAATGATAGAAAAATGAAAAAAATCAAAAACAAGATGTTTGGAAATTGATTAAAGTAGAATCTGGCCTGGCAAAAAATCCTTCATCGGAGATTCGTATGTCTGACAAATACGGCGTAGTTAGAGGCGGGATTATTTAAATGACCACTATATTAAAAACAGTCCAATCGGGTGGTTGAGTGTGAGACCGATTTTTTTGTGGGGTGGGGGGGGCATCGTAAGGCACTTCCGCTCCAGGGCGCTTGAAACCTCGGTACGCCACTGTCTCTAATCCACTATTCACAGATAAGCAGGGGTGACAACAGTGATTTGAAAGAGGATTGACGTACTTTATTTTGCTCTTGATTTTCTCTGTTCTTTCGTGGGGTTTTATCATCAGATCAGTGTTATTTTTGGAACTATCTGCGGAAACGTGTTATCTTTGCGGTTGTTGAATGTTATTGTGATCCTACACATTCTTAGGACAGATAGATTCCGTGAACATGTTCTCTTCACCATCTAAAACTAGAAGCAATGCAAAAGGCCAGGCTGTAAAGATAAGGCTGCCAACGATAAGACGCTGGCTACAACAGACGACTGTCGACCTTCTTCCGCCCAATCATCCAGTGGAGTATGCCGATGGTGGTGAGGAGTGAAGGAGGGCTTGTCAACAACGAATTTCTTGATAAGTTGGCAGAGTGTGTTGCTGATAGGTTATTCGATAGACTTTCTGATATCACTTCACGATTTATGGCTGATATTGAATCGCGAATACAAGCGATGGAGATGAAAATAGAGACCCTTGTTGTGGAGGTTGACGTGATACTTGAGGAGGCGGCTGCCCGTGAGAGGTCGCTGGAGAGCGGAATTGGCGGCCAGGAACAATATCAGCGACGTAATAACGTCCGGATTTTTGTGCCGGTGGTCAACGGCGAGGATGTGACAGTCGTCGTCACCGGCCTGTTCCGTGAAAATCTGAACCTTGTTGACTCCAAGCTTATTGACCGATGTCACCACGTCGGCCGGGTCTCAACGCCAGGCGAGCCGCAGCGCAGACCGCGCGCACTTCTGGTAAAATTTATAAGTTATCAGACTCGGTAGGATCTCCTCTCTGTGAGACGTCGGCTCAAGGGCTCTTCCATCGCTGTGCGTGAGGACCTCACCAGGAGGAGAAATCAATTCTATCGAGAAGTCGCGGAGCGAGTCGGATTTAAAAATGTTAAGACAGTTGATGGGAAAATCCTATGGAGGGAAGAGTGGAGGATCCTATCAAGTGATAATGTATGATAGTATGATGGACTTATGATATTTATCACTATTATCAGTCCAATCATATAAGTTTCATATGAGTAATGAGCGTTGATTTAGGCCAGAGTGATCTTGTGTAGTGTCTGATGTGGTTTTCTAAGGTAATTGTGAGTTGCGTTATTTTTTTCTCCTTTTTTCTATGTATGTTTGTGCATTTATGTATGTATGTTACGGTTGTGTGAGTGTGTTTGTATGTGGTAGGGTGCATATCTTTTTTTTAAGGATGTATGTATGCATGTATGTGTGTATATATACAATTATATAATATTGATATATTTATAAATATTTAATATTTACATATAACAAATTATTTGTATAATTTTTTCCCAAATTGATTTTCATTTTTTTCTCTTTCTCTTCATTATTTTTTAACAAGTTCTTTTTATTTATTTATTTTATCTTTGTTATTTTTTCAATTTATTCATTTATTTATTTCTAATTGATATAATATCTATATTTTCATATCTATCTTCCAACTGGATGACATTTCTCATTTAAATTGTTTAGAGTGATATTCTGAGTGCTAGGTGCGTGTGTGATATGGATACATCATTCATGAATTGTATGGATGTATATTTACTGGGAAAGTTGTGTCTGCTCTCATATCTATATTTCGTGAAGTCATGTGTCAGTACACTATATATGAATGTGGATGTATTTTACATGTGCAAAGTCTTTTTGGCTATTTTCATGTTTAATCTATCTTCATTTTCGATTGAATCTGGATCCGTTACCATCCCTAATTCATGTTTATCTAGCCTAATTATTTAATCGAATGGCAGATAACAGTGATTGACAATTGCTGATAGACCTTTTAGTTTGAATAGGCAGTTTGATTAATCAATACTTGTGTATAAAAGTTGCTCTTATCGGTTTAATCCTTCTCTCTCTCTCTCTCTCTCTCGCGCGCGCTCACTTCTCTCTCTATCTCTTTGCTCTTATTCTTTCTGTTTATCATTTGTTTTTCACATAGTCTTCTCAGTGATGACATTTCCCTCTTCACTTGGTAGGAACCAAATTACTCAGGCACGATCAATGAAATTGGTCATTAAAAAACAATATATAGCGTTGTGCTCAAAATTAGTGATTTTTTCTCCCTTTTTTATATATGTAAATTGTTTTAGATTAATTTTTCAATATCTTTATTTTGTCAGAATGAATGTGGTTATGGTTGTGTTTAATTTCAATGTGATGCCTTCTATTATTATGCCGCGTCGGTTCACCTCCCTCTCCGACGCCAATTTATCTATCTATTTATAAGCAAAAAAATCAATCAGTCACTCTTACATACATAATACAGTAATTTAGAGCCCCTATATATTTCTTACTATTGAGGTGTTGATCGTTGATCAATCCCGTACCCACTCTAAAGAGACTCAATATTATCTCTTCTTTAGCAGAGTGCCTGTATTAATTTCATTATTGTTCGTAGTGATCGTGAATGAATATATATTTATATTTGTCCATTTTATTATCATTCAATCTATGTATATCTTCTGTTGATGCCATAGTTTAGTCTTTTGGCCTCTAAACTCTTGATAATTAGAGCCGCGGGCCGCTTAGCGCAGTTGGTTGGGGCGTCACAACTTCAGTTTGCTGTCGTTTAAGCGGTCGTAGGTTCGAATCCCGCTCCACCGTCAGGCATTTATGTGTAATCATTCACCTCATTACCCACGTACAAGTCTCGGACTCATGTGGGCATCATCAGCAAAAAAAAAAAAAAAATAATAGTAAAAAATAGCCTAAGAATGCGCCATTTAACGAAATTAATTTTTACAATTTCCGGGGGCAGGGGAACCATACTGGAATGTTAACCATACCCCCAAGGGCCCCCCTCCCCCGTGCTTTGACCCCCTTCTCCAGAAATTTTCTCTGGGTACGGCCTTGATAGCAGTGTAGTGAAAAGTGCAGTTTTGGGCTCTGTCGAATCCACACTTTGTATTTTTTTAACGAAATTGAAATGAACTAATCTAATCCATCGCCATAATTACACCACTAGATTAGCCCATATGGCCCATCAGCAATAATAGGCATATTTTTATTCAATGAAAGACTAGATATCCATCTTGGTTTTTTCAATCTGTTATAATATAAATGATTAGAAGTGTAGAGTTTATTGTCCCAATAATTTCATCTTGCATGGTACATTGCTTGATAAATATAACAGGTACATTTTATTATGTCTATACAGAGCATTGCTGCTCTATATTTCTATTCTATATTAGCTTAAAATTTTATTATGGTTTGTAAAGCATTCGCCCAAGATTTTAGACGTATGTCATTGGTTAATAATTTTCATCCAGTCATACCCACTGTTTCACCTCCTCGTATTTTTTTGGTCTGGAGCTTGCGGGGCAAATAAATTGTAAAAATAAATGATATAACTATCCATAAATATACAGTTTAGCCGGAAGATCAAATTATTAATCCGAGTTAATAAAGTAATTAATCGGAGTGACTAAAATAATTAATCCGTGTAATAATATGCACTTTTTAGTAATTAACAAAAATACCTTATTTTCCGTTTTCAATTTGACAATTTGGTAATCATTTTTCACTTAACTTTGAATATAAGCACAGATTATTTTAGTATGCTTATTTGAATTTTTCTTCTTTGAGATATTTTCAGTAACGAACTAACTGTACAGCTCATTGAAGAATTATTCAACCAATGTTTGTAGAGATAACCTGCAACAACTCGCATATGAAGTAATTCTAATAGGAAAAACTGTGAAAACTCCATAAATGAGTCGAAGAAAACTTGGGAAACGAAACGTGCTTATTCTTCTATAAAAAAGAATATGAAGATAGTGCGACTACTTGCTAAATTTGTCACTTTTAAAAATGCTGTTTCTATCTGCGGAAATGTCTATAGTCTGCGATTATTCGTTTTTATGGATATACTATCTTATTTTCTTGATATGTTTCTCAGTTTTGAAACAGGTATGAATGAAAGGAGTTTCAATAGCTTTACAACACTTGAATTATGACGTAATTTTACGTCAACACGACATAATATCCATCTGAGCTCACTTAGTTCACAGCTGTCATGCCGTTCACATGTGCCTCAAGTGCGCACTGAACTTTAATTTGAGTTTCAAACTTGATAAGAGTGAAAATTTGATGAAAAATGTATTAAAGCATTTCGGGGAAGTGATAGCCGAGTGCCGTAGCAGGCTGTTCAATCAGAGATAAGCTACGAAACTCCTGGGCGCTCTTTGTAAAGGTGACCGATTGGATTGGCCAACAAAAAAGACTTCTCTGGTGTAAAATCACTTTCCGGTTTTCGGAACCCACCTAAAATTGTAGGTCCAACTCATCAATCACCATCATCCAATTCATTACCCACGCACAGGTCTCAGACCTATGTGGGCTTCATCCTCTGAAAAGAACCGGGTTGAGTAGTATTGTTGTAAGTTTTACAATTTTTCAAAGAACAATGATGTGAATGAAAAGAACGTATTTCGATGGAACTTTTGTCGAGTTCAATCGAATTGTACAGGTGTGCGAGTTGCCTGTGAGTGTACATATTGAAAAGCTATAGTAAACAGATTTGAGTGAAAATAATCATATTTTATGATTTATTTAATGCCCTACGAGAAAAAGACACTAATGGTTAATTGATATAAAGAAAGAAAGGAACCCCACTGTTTATTTCTGAAATATTTCTTAGTTTGGAAGGGCTGCATAGCTTTATTCATTTCTACTATTCATTTTTACTCAATTCAATGGGACATTACATAAATTATTTACATTTATGTAGAGTGTAGGGATTCAGTTATAATTATATAGATGAAAAAAGATATTCGAGTTCGCTTCTTGATGAATGACGAGGACAGAAAACAGCAGAATAGTTGACTGCTTGGAAAAAGAGAACTTGACAACAAATGGGGTTGCCAACGCTTTTTACAAAGGAAGTTGTTACAAAGAAGAACAAAATGATGATAATAATAAATGAGAAGAAGATAAGAAAATGATAACGAAAAGAAGATGAGAAAATGAGAAGAAGAAAGGCTTGGCCGAAGAAGAGATGGCTCGATGATCTCGAGGATGACCTGCGCACCGTGTGAGAGTGAGAGAAGTTGGAGGTGGTGAGCATGGAGAACGAGGTAAGAGGAGGGACTAGATGTTGGAGGCCAGGTCCTACGATAGGCTGTAGCGCCGGATCGTAAAGAAAGGTTATTTTGTTAACAAAACCAGAAAAACATGAAGAAAACTACAGTTATATAAATATTCAGTCTCCGGAAAAATTGGATAGGTGTCATGTAAAATGAACTAAAAAAAAAAAAAAAAAACATTTTGTCTGTCTGTTAATACAAAGGCAAATTTTTACGATTGCAATGATCAACAAAATAAGAAAAATATGAATACCGAGCTGACTAGCCCATGTTATTTTTCCAAACATAAACTCTGTTCAATGTGTAAACATCTGGTAATATTTTCAAATAGACCGTCTATATTTCCAAACAAAATCAATCCTGAGAGCCGTGAGTCGTATCTGTTCAGATAGAGATACGCTGCGTTCTCCTGGGATCTCTTTGTAAGGGTGACCGATTAGATTAGCGAGCAAAAAGGACACTGTTCTCTGCTGTAAAATCACTTGCGGGTGTTTCGGAACCCACCTAAAATTGTAGGTCCAACTCATCAATCGCCATCATCCAACTCATTACCCACGCACAGGTCTCAGACCTATGTGGGCTTTATCCTAAAAAAAAGAAAAAAGAATGGCGTAAAAAACCGATTCCACTTCACGATTCAACTATTTCAACCACTACCAGATCATGAGATCGAGGTTTTCTCGATCGAAGCAATCTGCTCAAAATTGTTTTTGAACTGCCTTTTCGTAATAGAATTCAGATTCTGTCTGGACATTCAACTCATTTTGTGATTTTTGAATAAAATTGAATTAGGAGTGTGTTTTATCATTTAGAGTTTTAGCTTGTTCTTCATTAAGTTTTGATAGGAATTTCTACCGATTTGTTGATTATTCGAAAATGTTTACTACTGTAATCCTAAAGACATGGATTTAGACAAATTTTCTGTATATTATTCAATATTACTGCAGTCATAATGGTTTTATCGGGTTCATCGGTTATCTCTGACTGCTTCTCCTGCGGTCACGGGTTGGACTCCCTTTTGACCTAGCATAATATGTGTCATCATTCATCTTATGGCCCACGCACAAAACTCAGATTCATGTGGGCAACATCAACAAGAAAGTATCTACAGACTACAGACTTTGTAATATGCTCTTTATGTTACAAAAAACTAAAACTCTAAATTTTATTGGTAGCCTACGTCACATATTTTTTTGTGCAATTTTTAAAAATACAGACTTTTTAATAAAAATATATTCTGTGTTACCAAAAACCAAAACGGCCAAATTTTGTTAGTATCGAAATTTTTTTTTTTTTTTTTTTTTTGAGGATGAAGCCCACATGGGTCTGAGACCTGTGCGTGGGTAATGAGTTGGATGATGGTGATTGATGAGTTGGACCTACAGTTTTAGGTGGGTTCCGAACCACCGGGAAGTGATTTTCAGCAGAGAACATTGTCTTTTTTGCTGGCCAATCTAATCGGTCACCGTTACAAACAGGACCTACGAGAACGCAGCTTATCTATCTGATTGAACAGATACCTGCTACGGCTCGCGGCTATCAAAGAATTGATTCTTTTTTTAAATGTCATGAAATATGTAATAGCAGGCTGTATTTATGAACCTATTTTGAGACGTCCTTAACACGAGATTGACTTGAAAAGCATTTTGGGTAAGGGCTCCCTTGAGATGAGGAATTCTCAATGTCTGTTCATGAATTCGAGCTGTATTCTGTTATTTTTTCTTGTTAATTTGTAATTTTATTGAGAAAAATCTTTTATAATTTTATCGAGAAAAACAATCTTTCCAATCTCATTATTATTTATCTAGTTTCTTTCGTCCTTCGCGAATTCGGCTCGATATCAGTGTTTTTTTTTTTTTTTTGTAGATTACGTCTTGGAGTGTTCAGTTAAGGAGTATAAGACAAGTCAGATGAACAATTCTACAATCTTGTACACTAGTTACCATAATTACTATATCTATTAGTCGAGTTGAGGCTTAATTTTGATGTGAAAGGAACTCTTGTACACTATAAAAAGTTTTATCAACTAAATATTTTTTCAATTGTTTTTTAAATATTTCTATATTTTCAAGACTCTTTAAAAACTACGTTAGCTTGTTGCAGAGTTTCCTACCAATATAACTAGGTTTTTGTTTGAATAAGCTACTATTGTGACACACTAAGTGATAATCTCCTAGGCTTCTTGTATTATAATCGTGTACGTCAAGATTTTGGTTAATATCACTCTTTTTTACATGTAAAGTAGCTTCATACACATATAAAGCAGGGTACAGCTAGGAGACGTCTCTTAAACACCGGCCTACGTGAATCACATATCTTTAAAAAGTAACTTTAGCAAAGTAACTAATAGCACACCTCACATGAAACTAATCTATTTACTCTTTCCACACACCTAACAGCTTTCTTTTGGATCTTAAACACCCTATCAAGGTTTTGTTTTGATGAATTACACCATACTAAGATAGCATACCTAATATGTGACAGTAAGAGCCCGTGGTATGCTGTAAAAAGTAACTTTTTGTCATTTAAGCAAGCTGTCGCAGGACAAATACCTCAGATGAAATTTTACAACATATTTTCTCAATGTGTGGAGGCCAGGTCAATCGTCTATCCAATAAAACTCCAATAAACTAGAAATGCAATGTTTTCTTCCTGGTCTAGTTGATTATCGTTTACAAACACGTTTATAGCCCACGTTTACAGCAGAGCCCTATCTTCATTTGAATTATGTTTCTTTTTAAATTGAAGGTATTTGCATTTGTAGTGTAGTCGACCAATAAGATGCACGAGTGAAGCCCGCATATATCTGAGACCTGTGTGTGGGTAATGAGTTGGATGATGTTGATTGATGAGTTGGACCTACAGTTGTAGGTGGGTTCCGAACCACCGGGAAGTGATTCTACAGCAGAGAACAGAGAAGTTTAGAACATGAAGTTGTTAGGGAAGTCTGGCCTAAACCTCACGTACTCTACTTTCATAACGCTCGTTGACTGAAGATTTTGCATTAAATGTTATTCATTAACAGCTAGCCTCGTACAGACAGCGCCACCTGGACACTGGCTAATCTCATACAGGGTGTTTGTCTACTGCGCACCCAGAAACTTACCATAGTAACTAAAACATTGGCCGATCTATGTACAATTAACTTATTAAACTACAATATTTAATTACCTTTTTTACTACACTGTCTAATTAACGACAGTATCACATAATTAAAAGTAGGAGGCTAATAGTGGTGCTGGCCCAAACCAGGCGGCTCTGGTGGCGTACTTGATTGGAGCGCTTGTCTGTGATCTTGTCAGTTTCCTGTAGTCTTCAGTTTGGTCTTTGCAGTTCAGTAGTCTTTAGTTTTCATCTCATTCAGCCATGGATGTTTCTCATCATTCACTCATTCACCTCATTACTCACGCACAAGTCTCCGGACTCATGTGGGCATCATCTGGCAAAAAAAAACAATGAAGAATGGTTTAAATTTGAAGCGTATGTGCTGTTTTATTCAATTTCTAAATAGTTTGATATATTTTCATTCAAATTATTTATTATTCCAATTTATTGAAACTATAGTCTATCTACAAAATATTTGCTATTGTTCAATTAATGGGGTACAAATACCATACATGAATTTATGCGTTTATAAATTCTAGGTGTGTTTTTTCTATTGGGTTACTAGAGATTTTATCTTTAGATTGAAATTTTTCTTCAGATTGTATACGTGACCGATTAGATTGGTCATCAAAAAATACTCTGTTCTCTGCTGTAAATTCACTTTCCAGTGGCTCGGAACCCACCTAAAACTGAAGGACCAACTCTCATAATCAATCACCATCATAAAGCTCATTGGGTGTCCTCTACAATACTGGTATCCGTAGGTACGTACAGGTCTGACTCTATGTAGGCATCTTCCTCCGGAAAAAAGAAGAAAAATAATGCTTATGTTTTGTTAGGAAAACATACAGGCATATAATGACAATTAACACAGTTAATTCAATTCAAACTTAAAAAAAAAGCATGCTTTGTGAGTCATACTTGTTTTATTCTATTTTTTAAGCTTATAAGAAAATGTAGACTGCCAAATAATCTGTAATGTACCTAAGCAAATAAAATCCATAAATTTGATTGGATTTAAGTCTAGATAATGATTAGATTTAAATTTTAAACTAATACAATTTTAAAATTGGATTTAAGTCTAGATAATGATTAGATTTAAATTTTAAACTAATACAATTTTAAAATAAAAAATCAAGAGCTACATTAGTTTGCCAATCTAATATAACATTATCTAATGTTCCAAAAATGTATAATGTACTACTAATTTAAACTAGTAATGTGATTAAACAAGAGCAATCTAAAGCAATCTACATTAAAGCACCTAACGTATTGAGCGAATACAATTATTTTTATGAAAATCCAGGTCTAAAATAAAACTATATAAAGGTAATAAATGAAAATAAAGCTCACGCATCAACCTAGATTTCATATAAAATATTGATTTTGCGTTTAGGATATTGTAGGATTCGTCTAGATCTAGGTGGGTAGGTTGATAGCTTCGTAGAAATCATTGATAGCATTACTGTTTACGTGAATCCTATAGACCTGTAACAGTCATTGTAAATACGTAGCACAGGTAATAAATGCTTCTAATTATCAAATTATTCTACACGTTGTAACTCATGAGTTGTGATATTCAAGTGCCTTGAGAGTAAGCCTCATGTTGACCTATCACAACACAGAACTAGTGAAATAAGTCTAACCTTACTTGGTTGTCAGCTATCAAGTTGGCTCCGCAAAGTTTGAAAAAGCTTCAAAACAAACTTTCACTTTGGGGAAGTTGCACGATGGAATATTTCAAGGGGAAACGATTCCCATTAGATGGAACTAACCAACAAAATCTTCCAACTTTCATTACGTTGCGTTTGTGCTCTTACTCCATCGATTTTCAACTGCTTCATTGAAATGAATTCATTGCTGAATCAAGATCTATGTATGATGAAGAAAGCATCCATCATTTGTAGGTCACTATAGTTTTCGAAAATAATATTAAATTCGTAATACTGTTTCAAGGACTATTTATTGAAACAATTCTGAAATAAAAGTAAAGTATATAATTGCGAATTGGTTAATAGAAATTAAATTAATTAAATTTATTAAATTTAATTTATATTCGTTATCTGAAACTTGATGAATTTATTGGTATTTTACAAAATGAAATAATTACTCTAATAATAATCCTTACTCTTGCAATAGATCGACCATTTCTGTAGAATTATCTTCTGACCAGATATTTCAGCTGTTCCTTGAGCTATTTCTTTATAATTTCAGGAAATATGTGGGTATTCACTCCTATAGTAAGATTTACTGTCGAATAGATGAATTTTTTCAGGGGTGTTTTTTCTCCACCCCTGGAATTACATTGGAACTTTGTTGAACCAAAGAACTTATATTTGTTTGGTGTTTCATCAATGTGCAGGATAGTTGAAATTATGATTTATTTTAAACTTATCTATGTAAGCCAGGATTTTGCTGAACTAAACAGGATGTAGGATAATAATGATATGGTGTAGTCTGTCTATGGTGTGGTCTGGTGTCAGAGTTTTCAGGTTAACGTTCAGAGCCTCTGACGTGACTTTACGATCGTGATGAACTGTATACCGTACGTACAATAGTCCAATTCCTATGCTTCCACATGATATTCTCGCATGCAGTTCATCTTAGATATACTTACGAGAGCCCATAATTTGAGGTTGATGGTACCTCGGATTATTCACAAAAGCGCGGATAAAATAAGCCAGACTGAATTTGCGGATATAAGAGAGTTTTCGCTTAATTAAACCGTAGCAATACTCAATCGGGTCAGTTCTGCGCATGGGCAGGTTTGATGAGTAGAGCCATCGGAATTACAGAGCATAAGTTTTGCTCAAACTCTTACATACCCATACTAATTTTAATGGGTTTTACAAACTATTCAATTTTCAATAATACAGTATTTTGAGCCAGTGGAATTACATATCATAAGTTTTGCTCGAACTCTATCAAGGTAAACTCACATAGGCATACTAATCTTAATGGATTTTATAAATGATTCAATATTATTTTGAGGAAATTCTCAAGCATTTGTTTCACCTGTGATTATAATAATTTTCGTGTGATAATTAATTTTTGACAGTGTAATATTATGACGACAGTATTGCTCCTGAATACCTTAAAAACTGCTGCAATAAAATATTTATTCAAGTGCTTCAATTGAAGATCTTTTATTTCAAAATGTATCAATAAAAAAATGCTCAGTTTTAGACAACAGCCTAAATTTGGACAATTTTATATGATGAAACAAATCATTGTGGACCCACAACATGGCTAAACGGTGAGGTTGGAACTACCTGTAAGGGTCTCTCCACCATCAAAAGCCATACACTAATAATAATAATTTTTTTAATTGATTTATTATTGTTTGCTTGTGATTTGTATAATTTAGGTTTTGTTCAAACTCATATTACACGGGACTGACGAACCTCAGTCTACTGAATACTTCTTTTAATTTATTCTCATTTAACAAAATATTGTGTTAACTAGCATATTTTCGAGCAAAAATTAATCGCACTGTCATTGTATCCAATAAATAATGATGTTTATCGTTATAACGGATTTTTGCAGAACTATAATTAATAAACGCGTGACCAATCACGCCAGTGTTTCGCAATTTGATCTATTCATGGGCTGTGGAAAGAAAAAACTGTTGGGCTGGCTTGCAAAAGAAACTTTTTTGTTCTCGTACGAAATTATTTCTATTCTATTTGTGGTGAAGTTTGTTGGCTGTGGAGTGTTGTGACGGTCGGACCCAGCGACGACGCATGGGCTGGGGCCGTGGCTGAGGGGTTTAGGTGGGCGGGGAGGAGTGTCGGGTTGGCAGGGTAGCCAGTGTTGCCACGTTCTTCTTTCTCGCTGGAAATGTCGGTATTTTTAGTGAGGAAAAATGCCGAAAAAACCTCTTTTACTGCTGGCCAACCGGTTTTCTTATGTTATGCACTTTGAGGATGCTTTTATCGTATGTGTCATCATCTGTCGTGTGAGGCATGGACAGGTCGTAATGTGTATGTGAGAGTGAGTGAATGAGATTGCATGTTTGTGTGAGTGAGAGGAGCGACAGAGCCCTGACGACGTTTCTTTTCGTATTGATCGGACCGCTCAGCTCTTTCTGCCCCCCCCCCCCCCCTCTCACTCCCTCTGGCTCCTTTTGTGTTTTTGCCGAGTACGAAAAAAATGCACACTTTCTGGAAACAGCGTGCAACTGCACCGAATCCCGGCCCTGTGTGCCCTCATTTGTTCTCCCAGTTCCCTGACCTGAGCAGTGAGCACACACTCTCAATTCACAACTAATTGTCAATTATTTTTAACTATAGATATTGAAAAAATACGTTCTCCAAAAATGAATGTACTTTGTTATTAAATAATCAATTTAATACACTCGCCGTAACTAGGCTGGGGTAGTCGAAGGGGCCCAAAGGGCTCAAACTTGCAAAAGTCATATACTTGGAAAAAGGGGTCCCCCGAAAAACTTACATCCTGCCCCGATGCCCCCAGACAAACTAGCAGAAAAAAGTCATGCACTTGAAAAACGATGGCCCCCAAATTTACTTTCTGTCCCAGGGACACCATAGACTGTTTGACCGCAATAATAGGACCCGTCTCTCCAAAATAGAAAACACAAAGAATTATATATTCGAAGAATTTCTGAACTCCAGGAGGAAGATACTTTACAAATATTATTAATGCATTAATGGAATGCAATACACTTGACCACAACAATTTGACCAGTATCGAAACTAGAAAAGTTTTATCTTCAACTGTGTTATTAAATTTTAAATAAACTTCAATAATTTAACCACTTATCCCCCCGGGGAATAAAGGCTCATAGAGATTCCACTAAAAAATCACGGAATTGGCAAATAGAAGATATCAAAAATATTATTCCTTAGAGAAGTCTGTTATCTGCAGTATTTAAATGTATTCCTTTTAATGCTAATAATAGATCCAAGACGAATGGAAACTCACAATAAATTATCGTAAGAGGAGACTAAAAACTATTGAGAAAGTCTATCTTAACTTTGAACCAATCGAAAACAAAAATAACCAATAGATTCTAAGAATGCCAAATAAAACCAAAATTATATACTTTTTATAATTATATATACACTTATAAAACAATGTAAGTTTATACAGTGACGCACGATGTGATCCAACATTTATTTTGATTTTAATATTTTTGGTTGATAACTATTGATGTGTTTCATGTTGGCGTACGTGACAACACTTCATGGAAGTTAGTTGATTCTAGACCGAATAATTCCTTCTTTCAAATATTCGTTCAAAGATGGCCGTCAGAGTCAGAGGAAGACTATCTGTTGACCAGTGACTGAAAATTTTAGTGGAGTAAATCGTATTGTGAGGAGCTGATGTCAAGAAAAGCCAAAATCATTTCAAAAATTGGTAGCAGAACACATTTCCTGGCGATCTGTGTAAATGTCAAAGACTGAATTGTATTTGTATCCGTACAAAATTACAGTATCATCCGAATATCGACGGATGAGTTTCCTTTGTAACAAATAATTTAATGAATGAATCATTAGTTCATGAAGGATTTAATTTCCATGGAGTGCTGTCACGTATGTCAACATGAAACATCAACACCAACCTAAATAATTATTAGCTAGATCATTACATTGGAAATTAAATGCTGGATCATTTCATGCGCTACCCTACAGTGGAATCAAGGTTAAAAATTATATACATGTATTTAAAAATATAGGAAGAGCCGTGCCCAAATCTGGATTACTCAAGATTTCATGTATTATGGGGAGAGATGGTGAAGAAAGTAACAAGTGTCGTAACAATTGAACAGCGTGCCGAAATGTGAAGGGATTTCAAAGGGAGTAAGTTGAGTGAACTGAAGGGAGAGAGCAAACTTCTCAAGTTTTGAAATCTTTTCGAAGCGACCTTGAAGACCAGTGACTAACAGTACTGTATCAAAATGGGGGCAGTTCCTTTTATTTTCAAGAGGTTTTTATTGAATGTGTAGGATATATAAGCTACGTTTTATTAATAAAAGATACTCAAGCATTGTGCAAAGCCCAAGATTAAATTAAATAAAACAATCGTATATTGAATTGAAGACTGTGACTGAACAAATTCACGTCAATTTAGAATTCGTCTAAACCAGGCCCTAAAACGATAGGGTAGATGGCAAACATTCAAAGTCTGGCTTGAGTGAAAAATACATCTCAAACTCAGCTTTCAAGAATTTCTAGTCATATTAAGTGTGATCTGTGAAGTTAACTAGCCATGCAAACGAAAAAGTAATATTTTCATCCCTGTTATATACTTTCGATATTTGCGTGATAAATGAATAGATTGATCGGATTCCACCGTATGACAAATTTATATAGCAATCATTATTTATAAAAAATAAAAATTGCACGATTTGCAAGAAACTCACTGCAAGCAATTTGGTGGAGTAAGTGATCATGATTACGTTTATTTTTTGTTTCTTTATTAATGTGAATTATTTAACATTGCCTTATCTATGTTTGCTGAACTAGATCCTCCCTTGAATCACACTAGAAGAGTTGTTATGCAATGTGTGAATCTGAAAATGATTATTTCGTTTGATATTCGGGTTTAGATATTTGTATTTGTGATGTATATTCATAATGTATAATATTTGATTTTATCACAGCCCTAACTCATTATTAAAAAACGTTTTGGCAGTTACACCATTTTTAATCTTAATGACAATTAAAATAAAATATCCAGCAGGTACATTTATTCCCTATTTTAAAATGATACCAACGGAACAAAGCCTCTGATTGGCTGAACTGCAATACTAAAAACTATTATGATTTGCCAAAAAGAAGACAACTCCACTAAATTAGCAGTAAGTTTATAAATATATTAGAAAGCGAATTTCCACCAAATAATTTCCGAAACATAAAGCACAGAAAAAGAGCCATTAACTCATGGCTAAAGTTAAATTATTTTTCATCATTGAGCTTCATATAATGGTAAACTTTATGAATGACTTTGTATACGGTTATAGTAATGTCAGTAATGATGACACAGAGATGATATTCATGATTGTTTTGTTACAATGAAATTTAGAATAGGCCTGAGATAATTTTAGTTTCTCTATTTTATTGTATCAATAATTGGTAATTATGGTACATGGCTGATTTTGTTTTTTATAAGTTTTAGTGTGGCAGTCTATTCATTTTGTAGAGTTTGTTTGTAATAATTTTTGGCAAATAAATAAATTCATTCATTCATTCATTATGATTTGCGGATCTCAGCCCATCACTTTGTGCAGCCAATGAGAGTTCAGCAAATGGCTCTGTTGACTAATAGTAGCATTCGATGCAGGATATAGATGTAACTGCTGCACATTAGTATGATTGTGATCGGTGGTAATGCCGGAACTATAGTATCAAGCTTTTTATAATAAATGTGGTTTCATAGTAAATGTGGTTTATAATATTCTTCTTGGTTTCAAATGCAGATTTAACGTCAAACTTCTGCCTCAGACAACTTGAATCTTATCCAAATTGCGTGTTAAACTATATCTGTATCGATCAGTTATTTCTAATCAATATAGGTATATAATCAATATAGCCTAGTGTCTATAATTAATTTTCAATTTCAATTTGTAATATGTGATGCTTTCCTAGAAAAAAACTCATTAAACAATATTTTATAGAGTGACACTATTTCTTTCAAGTGTAGTAGTTGAAAATTCCTTAAAAATCTTAGTAAAATCAAATATTTACAAGAATAAAGGTGTCACTTTTTATTAACTTTTTACTTTAAAATTTCCTTCGCAATATTAAATGTTGATTACTCTAGGTATTCAGGCTTACTGAATGTTTCTCAATCATTGAAAGTAGTTTCAGATCAGATTACTTTACATTTGCTTGTAATTAGTTATCTTTAAATAATTAATTATAATAGGAAAAATGTATTATTTATTTTACTGTAAATTTACAAATTTCTTGTGTGTGACTAAAAAAATATTATCAACATTACATAGATAATAGACTTGGATTATGCTATTTTTATTATAGTATTGGAAGTATGAAGCAATAATTTTATCAGTGAAGTAAAGGCATAGTAAGAGAGTTTATTAGATGTTAGATTAAATTACATTAACCAATCTAAATTTACAAATCAACAAATTTACAATCTAAATGTTTTCTTGTACGAGTAATTAAAAATAATATTATTAACATCACATAGATTGTAGTTGTTGGTACTTAACGTAGGTAGTATTTAAAGTATGAACTACGGTCTTATCAGTAAAGCAGACGATGTTATTTAACAATGAAAAGTGATGCATCTACATGAAACGATGAAATTGGACAAAATTCGTCCCACTCTTGAAACAGTTAAGTGAGTGTACACTCGAGGAAGTATAAGTAATGTGAATTAAAGTGATGCATGTATCTATAACTGCGAAGTTTGAATTATAATTCTTCCAGTTTTGAACACTTGACCAATCTGTAGTATAAGTGATAACAGGTATCTGTTCTGTCAGATAAAGATAAGCTACGAACTTCTGAGCCTTCTTTGTAAGGGTGACAGATTGGATTGGCCAGTAAAAACGATTCTGTTCTCTGTTGTAAAATCACTTCCCGGTGGTTCGGAACACATAAAGCTGTAGGTCCAACTCATGAATCACCAACATCCAACTCATTATCCACGCACAGGTCTCAGACCTATGTGGGCTTAGGGTTGCCAGATGGTATCCAAAAGGAGGACATGTCCTCCTTTTTGAGTTATTGTCCTCCTGTCCTCCCTTGCCTACCAATTGTCCTCCTTTTCGAGAATTTTAGCTATATTATTCCTGTAGAAATATCTCCAGAAAACAATTGACTAATGGAGGGAAAAAAGATGAATTTGCATAACCATGAAGGGAAATTTGGATTGCTAGAGGGGTAACACTGTCCTAACACAACTATCACAAGATGGTGAAAATATTATTTATTATTAATGAATTCACCACCGTCTACAAAACTTGCCGAGATTAATAAAATGGACAAAACCATTGGAAGCTTTCAAATGTTTCCAATGGATGACTGAACAAATTTAAACAGTTGAAAAAGAAAGATTTAGTTCCATGTATTGAGTTTTTAAATGACAGATGAATAGAAATTGATGGTGTTAAGCTGCATGATCAATTTTGCAATCTCATTTGATTTGTCAAGTCCAAGTCAGCAAGTATTGAGGAAGATCAGAAAACCTTTTTTGAAATGAAAATGCATGAACAGTGTACTTCAAATGTTCTAAGAATATTGATGCTTTTTCTGAATTGCTTAAAATATGCGATTAATACTTTTGTGTGAGCTCGCATAACGCAGATGTGAAAAGAGTGTTCTCCCTCATCAATATAGCCAGTGAACAAAAGAGAGGAATAGACTCAGTGTTGAACCAGTGAAAGCACTTATTTCAACAAAATATAATTTGAAGGACATAAACTGTGAAGATTTTTTCATTATTTATATTAAAAGAAGAAATACTTTTGGGAAAAATTGGGAGTTCTGATAAATATAATGCTTCAGGTTCAAATTGAACTTTGCTTGCTGTGGAAATTATCTAAGAAATATAATATACAAAATTACTCATTTTCTCATGTCCTCCTTTTCTTTTAAAAGTTCTCCTTTCTTGGGATTATTTCACGGGCTTGCCCTCTTTTTTATATTCTTATTTGGCAACCCTATGTGGGCTTCATCCTCTAAAAAAAAAATGCTCTTAATATCCGCCATTGCGGAAGTCTTCAGTATAATAGATAGCACTTCGAGGAGGCTTCATCCTCCAAAAAAGGTGATGCATGAACATAAAACGGCGAAGTTTGGACACGAATTCTTCCAGTTTTGTTCACTTAACCAATCAGTAGGAGAGATAAAAAATGATAAAATAACAATTTACACTGTTCATTATTACAAATTTTAATTTTAAGGTAATGTAGTATGGTTCTACTGAGGCTAATTCTTGTTGCTTCTTTTGCAGGCAAAATTACTCAGACCCTCCAATGATGAAGCAAGAAGCGAACGATGATGGATATGAAACAAGTGGCGGAGATGTAGACATGCGTGACGTGAACAAATCCGTAATGATGTCTCCACATGCTCATCCACATGCCCACCAGCATCCCCACGCTCATGCACACGCACACCCTCACCCACATGCCCCCCACCAGCCCCATCCTCATTCACATGCCCATTCGCATCCCCATGTTCATCCTCACCAACACTCGCATCCTCACACACATCCTCACCAACACGAACACAGGCATCAGCACGCTCATGCTCACTCACACGCTCACAGCCACCCGCACATGATGCCCACACATGATGCTGTCGTCAAGTACGAAATGAACGACGATCCCTACAGCTTCGTCGATGAAGAACAAATGCAGATGGCTACAGTCCAGTGTCCTCCGTTGGTTATGCCTCAAGTTCCAAAAAAGCGTGGCCGTAAGAAAAAAATCAAACTCGAAGATCAACAACAAATACCAGGGTGAGCTTCTTTTTGTCCCAAATCTACG
The DNA here is from genome assembly GCA_948455865.1 of Conomelus anceps. Classification (NCBI taxonomy): domain Eukaryota; kingdom Metazoa; phylum Arthropoda; class Insecta; order Hemiptera; family Delphacidae; genus Conomelus; species Conomelus anceps. The sequence continues at coordinate 39,121,969 of OX418222.1, forward strand.
ATTTACTTTATTCTGTGAATTTTTTTTTATTGCGGATGATGCCCACATGAGCCTGTAGACTTGTGCGTGGGGAATGAGGTGAATGATCATGAACAACCATGGCTGAATGAAATTCGAACTCAAGACTGCTCGTAACGAAGCCAGCCAGAGTCTGCTGCTATAGTTACACTGGATGCGAATTCTGACCAACACAGATCTGAAGAATTCATCAGAACTGTTCTTCAGAACATGGTGGCTACACTGTTTTGCGAATTGTGAATATCAGTTCAGTACATCTCCGTGTTCCGGTCATAATGGATGACAGCAGTGACCAGTGGCGGATCTGGGATTTTATTGTGGGGGGGGGGGGGGGTCGAAACGGGGAAAATTTTTGCGAAAGGACTTTCATACAATGAAGTGATCAAAACAGTAATTTAACTTCGTTTAGAGTAAAACCGTGTGTTTCACTTACTCGTAAGGAACTTTCAATTATTATTTAAAATAAAAAGCAGAGTAAATATTCCGAGACTGCGAGTTCAAGCTCACATATTAAACTCAAATAAAAATTAATGTTATCATGGTTAAAACAATTTGTTGAAAAATGTAAGTTTACATCCAGCTTAAAACTGACATTAAAACTTGTGTACAGTTCAAGTTAAATTTAAGGAAATAGAGCTGTAGGTAGGTTTCTTAGGCGATGTGTCACTGCGTGCGCGTCCTCGCTAATGAGCATATCGTTCGAATGAAACTGGATAAACGGAGCAGGCACAAAAATTGAAATATTGTGCTAATTGGTTGCAGGCAATGTATATGTAACTAAAACATTATACAGTATTACAACGTTAATGGATATCATACAATTGAAGACTTAGTAGGAATTAGGTAATTATTCCGAATGAATATTAAATAAAATTAAGTAAAATTTTTACGAGCTTTAAATGGTAAAAAATTTACATTCTTACAGAAAATTTGTTGGAGGTTTTGGGGGGGGCTTCAGCCCGAAAGTCCCCCCCCCCCCCACCACCGTAGATCCGCCACTGGCAGTGACGATTTTTATTTATAGCCCATTGCTCAAGTTATTGATGGAAGGTGGCAAAACTACACAAGTGAATTAACTATTTGCTGCAAGAAAGGAAAAAGGAGAGCACCGAATGTTGCTCAAAGATCTGTGTACCAATCCACAAAAGTTTTTCGAGTACTTTAGGATGACTCCCGAAACCTATAAATATATACTCTAGGGAATTTGGAAAAGTATATCAAAATTTTCAAATTTTCAAGACAGTATTATTATTATTACTATAACTATCATTATTATTCATTTATTATAATTACTATTTATTGACCCCTGAGGTCGAAATCTACGTAGCTGTTCGTCAGAACAGATGCGAAAAAACAAACTAGTTTGAATGGTGGAAACGTTCTGACGTGTTCGTGTGTGTTCTGAAGAAGCTATCGCATCTAGAGTAACCACTTTCATTGACACTGCACAGTTTGATTGTTCTGACGGATTCGTCAGATCTGTGTTGGTCAGAATTTGCATCCAGAAAAAAAATTTTGGGGGTGGCTGGTAGCTACTGATAATGGGGGGGGGGGGGTAGAGGTTTACTGAATACAAGTATTGTGAAAGCTTTTGAATTTTTAATTATTGGAAAATAAAAAATAGCTTTATTAGTCCTTTGAACCGTATCAGCGATAAAATTAATTTAAGTTTTAAGTATATTGGAAATTTTTGATTGAATTATGGCTGAATCTGGTGTGTTCAGCAGTTTGTCAAGGAACATAGTATCATAGTATTATTCCGGTATTACGGTCATATTATTCAATATTTAAGAATGAAAATCAATGTTGGAGCTATAATTAGTTACAAATTTTTTATTTAACTAATGTTTCATCTAATTTTAATAGATAAACTTTGTGTGAATTCCACACTGTAAAAAGAGATGTTTTTCTGAAGGTTTTATCTGACGATTATAGAAATATGGGATCTGAAGTTACTTCCCCAGAAAAGTTTTGTATAATCTCTTTGAGAAATCAGTAAAAATGCTATCAGATACATATTATATACAAGTAAACCCAATGCAAGCATTGTATCTGGAATTTTTCCACGATATAACCTATATCAGTAGCTGGTGATCACTGGTTTGCCGACCACTGTGGTAGAATGTTAAAAAAAAACATTGGTTGATTTGTTAATGTAGTTCCTCATTATTTTCCATTAAAAAAAGGTGGTACTGTCGTGATTCGATTACTGCAATTTTATGTTGCACTACTTTTTCTATTCAGCAAGTATTGTTTCTATTCAGCAAATACAAAAATCTAAACACTGAGTTGATTGGTTGCAGGCAATGTAAATGTAACTAATACATTATACAGTATTAAAACGTTATTTGATTTCATACAATTGAAGACTTAGTAGTGGAATTAGGCAATTCTTGCTAATGAATATTTTACGAGCTTCATACTGATTATATTGGTAAAAAATTTACTCCTTCCAAAAAACTTTTTGGAGGTTTGGAGGGGCTTCAGCCCGAAAGCCCCCCCCCCCCCCCCCCCCCCCGTAAATCCGCCACTGGTAACAACCATAGTCTTAAGCGCTCCAACCAACTGCGCTACCAATAAATTGCTCACGATTTACCGAATATTTTGGCGATGGAAACCCGGGACTTTATACGTCAAACTGTTCTACGTAACCTACTAGCAAATTATTAAATCGTCTACGTAGAGAATTTGGATGTTGTCCCTAGACATTGCAATCTTTGCAAGAGACTTCTGATTAACGATTGCCGCTCTGCAACAATTTTCTTGTCTGGATATTCAATTTCGTTTTACAGAAGTTCAACTGTAATTTGTAGTTTGATAAAAAATAGGCCTCTGGTTGTAAGATGTCAACTAAGAGTCATACTATGAGGGAAGGTCGTTTAACAACTACAGGGGAATGATTAATAACAAAGTACAAACTAATATAATCATTTGTAACTCTTACGGCCGGTTGCACGAAAGCCAATTAAATTTAATCCCTGTAGAATGACGTCATTCTACGGAAATTATACTTTATGGAGAGAATTTAGTTGCACAAAGGACAATCACATGCGATAACGCCGATTAGGTTTCCCGGCGTAAAATATTTAACCGCCCGATCACCGATGATTAATTCTCACTAATGCTCGTTAAGTTACATTTAATAGGTTATGTTCATTGTACCATAACATGGAACTGCAAATTAGGTCGTAGGTGTTAGAAACCTTTCAAAATGAATAAAATCTATTAAGAATATAATAATATTTAGATAGTTGAATAATGATTCAAATAATTCACAAGGAAATGATTCTAATTCATCTTTTTTCTCAACTTCAGAATCAGCTGTATATCAAATTACAGTGTAGCCAGATTGTGCACGTTCAGTTAACGAAAATTAACTAATGGATCTTTGTGCAACAGAAATAAACCCATTATACTTACGACGGTTAGTAAACTGACATTAAACTCCTTCTTTAATTGGCTTTCGTGCAACGGGCCGTTACACTGCAAAATGCTATTGAAGTTCGTAATTAAAATAGGCCCCTGTTTCTTACAATATGCCACTCAACTAAGTATAAACTGCTATTATTAATGCTTGTAGTTACGGCAAAATGTTATGGAAGTTTGTAACTTCAACTTATGAATGAAATATTTTTAGGGAAATGGTTAGCCATGAGCCGTGCAAGGTATCTGTTGAATAAGATTAGATGAGACAAGCGCTTGGACTCTTCTTGGAAGGGTGGTTTGATTTGGCCAAACTTAGGTCCATCTCATACATCACCATCATCCATCTCATTACCCAAGCACAGGTTTCAAACCTATGTGGGCTTCATCCTCCAAAAAATAAGTCCTCCGTTGTAGCAGTTTGCCTGCTATAGACCAAAAGTACAAACTGATATTATTAGTACTTGTAGTTACAGCGAAATGTTATTGTAGTTTGTATTTGTTCTTTGTAGTTTGTTATTAAATATGGCTCTTGAAACTGGCATCAACGTTGCCTGTCTTATCGTTCCCGTTTCTTGATTGATTATTGGCGTGCATAGGGCATGTCACATCTGCTTCAAAGTTACTATTTCTACCCTGTAATTTCTATAGGAATAGTATAATGGGCACTATAGTAATTAGAAATGATCGTTTTTAGTTAATAATAGCTTACTTCTTATTCGTTGGAGGGGAAATCGCAAATTCAGCCATTTTATTCTTCCAGAATCTGAGTTAGAGTATTGTATGTGTATGCTTCCTTTGTGAGACTCCGTTGTACGTCCACTTTTTGCAATTTAATCGTATTTTCATACGAAATTTCAATGTGTATTTCAAAATAATCCGACGATCTTTTTATGTGGTCTGGAAATTCTTATAAATGTAATTCTGCCTGTGTGAAATTAACAGTAAAGGGGGCCCACACACTAGCGAGTCTGGCTCGACGAGTCGGGCTCGTAAGGCTGAATAGCAGCAACAGTCATCCATTTGTCTTGGTTATACGATTTAGCTGGTTGCACTATAGGTGGTAATATGCACTATCTCCTATAGTTACAATAAATAATAGAGAACTGATGGGAATACAGATACAGTTAACGTCTTTAGTATGCTACGCCTTGAAATGTAACAGCTTCCTAATTCGCTGTTATCATTTGAGAATTGGCGAGCCTTAGAGCCTTATTATAAAGAGCTATATTGAACTGTAATTTATAATCTGCAAATAATCACATACTGTAACAATATTAGCCTACAAACAAGCATAACATCCAAATGATGACAATGATGATTCACTAATTATAGATGAAATTAGTTGATTGATTCACTCGATGAAAGTCCATGGATATTGAAATTCTAACTGTAGCCCATGGATTCCATCTTGTTTTGGTAGGGTTCATATCACTCCTGAAATGGACGTTGAAATAGAAGTTGATAATTATATGCTACACAGTAAAAGGTGTTGATAATACATGTTTTTTTTTTAATTTTATACTGAACAAAATGAAAAATTAAAAAATCTGATCCTAGATTGAAATATAATAAATTGACTACAGTTTTTTTAATTGAAAAATGAATGATGGTTTTGATTTCTTTTCATCGTTTTTTTCATTTATATCTTTTATTCAATGAACAGCTGTTTAAAGGTGAATTAATTTTTGGGTTAGATGATCAGTATCATTTCGAGTCCCGAAACTCTCCTAAAGCTATACTTGAATTTGTTATGTGTAGTAGTAGCTTGAAAAGTATTGAAAATGAGATTTCAGGGAGAAGTCAGAGTTGCAACCATACTCTGTAAACCACACAGGTTATTAACGTAAGTAACACAACTGATGTGGAAAAGCAAAGTCTCAGTCATTTGTTTTGCCGTGGAAACACACGCCTTAATGAGACTCGAACTCAAGGAACAACAGCTAGCAAGAGTCTTATCTAATCAGAGACAAGCGCCCCAACTGACTGAGCCATCGAGGCCGACTATCTCAAACATATATATGTAATAATATTAATAATAATATATTTATTTATTCAACACAATACAGCCAGAAACCATACAATTGAATATCGTCAAGTACAAAAACATAAAACATATATTACGCTCTTGATCATATATTACGCTTTGGTCTTTAATTATAGATAGAACTATTTTTATATATTTTACACATTTTGGTGGAACAGAAATAAAATAAATTTGTCCAGTTTTTAGGCTAAAAACTATTCATTGAATTTGTTGCTCTATGGCTTGTCACTGCTTTTTTACGTCGAACTCCTCAATTTTGTTCTACCTGCATGGTTGAATGTATATGATGTATTCTACTGATATTGTGTAACTTAGACTAATATTATAATAATTTTTTACAGAATGGGGTATCCTGAAAGTCCTCTAGCTTTAAAACCTCAAAGTGCAGTGAAGGTTTTCAAAGAGCGTAAAAAGCATGATCGTTTCAATGGAATGCCAGAGGAGGAAGTATCAAAGCGAACTTTGCCAGATCATCTAACCCAGAATTTGGACATTGTCATTGTAAGAAAAATTTTCCACTTGTTATGATCAACGAAATAGCGACTACACGCCATCTCTTTGGTCACCTTAGTTTAATCGATAATGTATTATATCTTGGGAATGAAATCATTCAAAATGTTTCAATCTGAACATTTCAAGAAAAATCTTCCTATGAAGAAAAGATAATCACAACAACAGTCTTTAGATAGACTTAGAAGAAATCTGAACAATAAATTGAAGGCAATAAATATAAAAACTTTTAAAATGTCCTAGACAAAAAACTGAATTCCAAAAGTACTTGCTTTTCAAAAGTATACAGTAAACTTGAGATTCATTAGTCATAGATTCTTATCATTAGTATTAAAACGTCTAAAACTGCATGCACAGTGGGGGATCCAATACTCAATGACAATCACCATCGTAAAATCAAAGACATATAATGGAATGGTGTATGACAGATAGGAACAGCGTGAATACCATCATTATACTACAGCATGTGTTTAATTTTGCTATGTTATTATTGTCGCAGAGAATTTGATGCTCCACTGTGCAAGTACCCATACAGAGAAGTATTCGGTGTCTCAATTGAGACAAATCTTGCTAACTTTAGATTGTTGTACGAAGTCTTATGGCAATGCTATTTTATGTGGGAATATGAGCGCACAGTAGCCCTTCTTTCGTAGACATTTTGTCACTCACATTATTTGAAAACGTGGCCGCTTGACTAGGCTTGACCGGCTACTATGCAGCTTCGTAGCTCTGTACCCCATAAGCATAATACAACAAACTAAGGTTTACACAGACTATACTTTCAATTAATTTCATCAAAACAATATTTAATCCATTAATTATTACCATGATAAATACTCAAGGTTTCTATAAGTAACCTAGGAAGAGATGGGTATACTCAAAATGAAGTAATTTCCGTATGTTTTCTGTGTAATTCCGCAATTTCTGTGTGTAATATGTATTCAGATGTAAATCACTCCCAGGTATCTCATATGTAAATTTTCTGATAGTTTTTTAACTGAAAGTAATAGTAACAGCGATAATAATCATCTTAGATTTATCCAAATTTGAAATACGACATAACTTGTTTTTTGTATTGCCTATTTGTGTTTACATATGTATTTATTTTCTTCTAGATTGGTATCAACCCCGGACTATTCGCTGCTTATAAAGGCCACCATTATGCAGGCCCTGGAAACCATTTCTGTAAGATATGTGTCTGAAAATAGCTAATTTTTATCTTAGTAATTACTAGTTATAATAAACTTTTCTGTGGATGCATCTTGGATATCTTTATCAGTATAGTTCAATGAAAACGTACTGCGTTATTGATGGACCAGAACTTGAGTAATTTAGTTTACTTAACCGAGGGTCGAGCCTGGTATTTGTTGGAGCACTTTGTGAATAATTTAGTTACGCTAACTACTGATCAATAGGCTAGTGAAGATGGTATCATAATGAAACCTGTGTTTCAGCAACAACCATAGTGTTTCCAGTTTGAAGTATTCTTCAGCGTCTAAAATGTTACAATGAACCGTCAATTTCACGGATAGGTTCTAAATATATATATATATTTATTGCTGATGATGCCCACATTAGTCTAAAGACTTGCGTGGGTAATGAGATGAATGATGAAAAACCATGGCTGAATGAGATTCGAACCCAAGGCTGCAGGAAACGAAGCCAGCTAGAGCCTTATCTTATCTCAGACAAGCGCTCCAACCAACTGCGCTACCAGAGCCGCCATTTATGTACTGATAAAGAAAATAATTTATTAAGCACAACATAGTTAAAGCATAGTAGTAATTTATTTTTTTTAATAGACCATTCAATAATAAATATTTTGAGAATTTAAAAAATTTTGCCAAACAGCAAAATTCTTATTTAGTCATTTATCTTTATGTCTTCATGAATGTAATCAACCTTCAACAACGAAGAACTTTCTAGAAAGATTATCAATATGTTCCTGGTTGCTGATCAAATAAATATTGTCAAATATTATCTGCTATCGAGCATTTTAAATGATTATGCTTAGGTTTCCTCGAGGCTGCCCAACGATTTTTTTAATTTAGGAAGAGTTTTCAAGGATGTTAGAGTCTGTGATTGACATATTATTGATTTTACTCAGTAATTGTTGCTATAGATACCATCAGAACATTTTTTCTTGGTAAAATTTATGAAACTATTCGAGTAAACCAACTACTGTAGTTTTACGGCTAATACGTACATTCTACTGTAGTTTGTGCGCCAAGTGATCGGCGGCAGCCTCTTGGAAATTCGGGTGTTTGTATGCACTTGAGGGTTAGAGAAACTGAAAGAAAAATCAGTTATTTTGAAATATTACGATAGTGCACTGTGGCCAGATAGCATTTTAGACGTGTTACAGATCCTTGATCTATAATTGGACAGTTCAAAGGGTCATTTACTCCATATCACTCCTAGAAGAGCAGATCTATGGAAAAATCACATACCGGACAATAAAAGGAATCGTCAATGTCTCACATGTGTAAATGGATTCTCAATCTCCTGGAAACTCCACAGTTCTATCAGAAATGGTTTAAATGTGCATTTTCTGAAGCAAATTTCCATACTAATAAAAAAAATCAATAATAATCATTGTTGGGTCTGAAAAATGTTCGGCTAATTCTTAGATTCTCGGATAACCTTGTAAATAGAATCAAGCATAGCCACAATTAAATATAAGAGTGTTTTTAGCTTAAATTAAGATAATGCATATAGATGGCCTCTCATCACACTGCATTATTTATTATAGATTTATAAAATATTAATATTTCAGGTGAAAGCTTTATTTGTGCGACCAACTTCTTAGCAAAGCTTAATTCAATGGGTCAGCGAGAATTTTGTATTTGTTTATTATTCCATAAATGTTTTTTATTTTATTCAATAGCAGCGTGAACAAAGAGAATTCAGAAATGTAGCCAATCGTTTTCTTTTCTCCTATTTTCTTCTGCCAAACTGACGGCCGGTTGCACGAAAGCCAATTAAATAAGGAGTTTAATGACAGTTAACTAACTGTCGTAAGTGTAAGAGCTTTATTTCTATTGCACAAAGATCCATTAGTTATTTTTCGTTAACCGAATTGGCACAATCTTGCAACACTGTAATTTGATCAACAGTTGAGAAAAAATATGAATTAGAATCATTTCATTGTAAATTATTTGAATCATTATTCAACTATCTAAATATTATTATATTCTTAATATATTTTATTCATTTCGAAAGGTTTTTACCTATGACCTAATTTGCAGTTCCGTGTTCTGGTACAATAAACATAACCTATAAAATGCAGCTTAATGGGAGTTCGAGAAATTTAATTCTCAGTGAACGGGCGTTCAAGTATCTCTTACGCCGGTTACCCTAATCGGCGTTAATGGTTGTGATTGTGCTTTGTGCAACTTCTACGAGGATTAATTTTAATTGGCTTTTGAGCAACCGGCCGTAAGTCTTCGATAGCAACAGCTAATACTTAGTAGAGCTAATAAAATGTATCTTCATTTATATACATTTTTATGGTATGACAAATACAGTTAAAATTGACAAGCATCATTCTACCTATTTCCCCATCAATTTGGGTACTAATACCAATTGTAATATAATTTATCATTAAGTAATTTATCATTTATCATTAAGTACCTGGCATCTTGAAATTGTAAAACAGTAAAATATGGTCGTAATATTCGATATTTTCTTTTTCAGGGAAATGCTTGTATCTATCAGGATTAACACCAGAACCAATGACTGCAGACGATGATTACAAATTACTCAAAGTAGGAATAGGTTTTACAAACATGGTGGAAAGGGCAACCAAAGGTAGCGCAGATTTGACTCGAAAGGAAATAAAAGAAGGTAATATATTCATAGGCTTTTTCAAAATAGGCCATGTGCTACATGCTTGTCTTGTATGAATAAGGCATGATGTTGTCTTCACAATCTGATTCACTTTGAGAGTGAAATATGATGTTTGAGTAGTTGCATCAATCTCAGTCAATTTATAGCTGCATTTATTCCCCACATGAATTATATTATTGACTTTCAGAACCGTAGTCTTTGATTGGTGGATTGGTAGATCTCAAATCTCAACTTACATCTAGCCATTACTATTTCGTCAATCGTAGTTTAGTTCAGCCAATCGGAGTTTCCGATTCTGTCAGCCAGTAGTATTATTTTTAACCGTCTTCCAAAAAGATCAAGGTTCTCAATTCGACCTGTTTTTTATGTTTGTACATCAATCAAACACTATTGAACCGATTTCGATGAATTTTTTTAAATGAAAGAGCATTATTCAGCGGTGGTCCCATCTAAGCTTCGTAATATTAAACAAAAAGGAGCATTCATCGATGTCTTCATTTCAATTTTGTTTAAATAGGATAGTTTCACACAACCACCAGTCGGATAACCAGTGTCGTTTACCAGGATGATCATTGTATCATATGGAGGGCTTCACACCTAACCGATTTTCGAAAACATATGATGCAATGTAATTATGTCGGGTAAACGACATCAGTTACTCAAAGCCGGTTATGTGTGAAGCTAGCCTGTAATGTCCCGTTTTGACCAAACAGCTGAAATTAATTTGAATTAAGAATAAGAAGAATATAATATTACTGTGCATATGAATATTGTAAATAATAGTTAGTGATGTAATGGAGTTATATGAATAAGGTTATATAGTTTCAATCATGAGTTGGAGTGAGAACTGTTTTGAGATCGGTAATTTCCAAAAATAATTAATCAATGTTCTCAAAGTTATTAATTTAAAGTGTAAGTATATTCTGAAAGGGAGCGCATTGAAATGACGAATCAAAAGCCATTTGGCTTTAATGAAGCCTTTCGCTATTATAATTTTCCTAAATACAATACTCTACGTTAAGTAGAGAGTTTCTTATATGTAGTTTTTAGATACTTTCGTTTATATGTTATATTGATCATATTGGTTTGCTAATGTGATATTTCATAATGTAGGCTACAAGAAATGTCTTATCTTTTCAAGGTTTGAAAATACAACTAAAAAGCTTAAAACAAAAAAGAAACCGACTCCAATGAAATTATGCTCAAAAGATAAACATTCACGTACTAAAAAGTTTAAAATAAAGTATTTACTTTAAGCTGATAAAATTTTTAATTTAATACAAGTAATCTTTCAAGTCGGCGCCAAATAATTTGAGAAGTTGAGAAATTCTAATTAATATTTTAAAAGTATATTGAAAATTTGGCGCCGACTTCAAAAGATTACTTGTATTAAATTTAAAATTTTCTCACTTTAAAGTAAATGCTTTATTTATTTATAATTATGTGTAGCTATTTACTTCCAGCTTACTAAGCTTTATTACTATACTTTGGAGTTTTAAATTGATTAAGATTGAGAATCTTCAGAAACTGAGTGACTAAATGTGGCCATGACAACATCGAGTCTTAATCATTATTAATTTATGCCACAACATATCCATTACCACTGAAAAGAACTAGTATGAATGGAGTTTAAAAAATAAATACCCAAATAGTTAAGCAACGATTGTATTATGTATGCCTTGAAGAACGAGTGAGATTTAAGTTTAAAACTTAAGTTTAAGTTTTTGTGAGATTTAGATCAAAGGCCAGGTGAGTGTTCTAATCATCTCACGAGTAGCTTTAATTAGAAAAAAAAATCTATTCCAATATCCAGTGCGCAGGCTGACTACTTGAAAAAAAAGTAATTTCATATAGTGCTCAAGTTTTTTAAAAATAATGTATAGAAGAATGTTGAAATGTTTTCTTGATTCAAATGGCATTTTGTATGCCGTCTGACTCTGATAAAATTTGTGACTCTACTTGAAAATAATATTATATTTGGCCTTGCTAAAATAATTTTTGACTGGTAATTCCTTGCGGCTGATTATGTTTAATATATTCAGTCTAATTCAATACAGCAATGATAGATAATGATAATAGGCATCACTGAACATACAGGAAAGACTGAAATATGAAATATTGAGACTGATATAAAATATTAAGCTTTTCAATAAAAAAGAATCTTGAAATTAGTAAATGTTGTCAATCAAATACTACCCTAATAGAGTATAGCCTTTCTCAATGAAACCATTCTGAGCATTTCCCCCTCTCGTTTAGTTATCAGTTGAATCAGATGTAATGGATCAGATGTTCCATTGTACTGGAACCCTTAGGGATATGACTTGATACCGAATGCTCAATAAAAGTTGAATTGAGGTTATATTATAGGGAAGTGATAGCCGCGAGCCGTAGCAGGTATCTGTTCAATCAGAGAGATAAGCTGCGTTCTCGTAGGTCCTGTTCGTAACTGTGACCGATTAGATTGGCCAACAAAAAAGACACTGTTCTCTGCTGTAAAATCACTTCCCGGTGGTTCGGAACCAACCTAAAACTGTAGGTCCAGCTCATCAATCACCATCATCCATTTCATTACCCACGCACAGGTCTCAGACCTATGTGGGCTTCATCCTCCAAAAAAAAGAAAGAAATATTGTTACTAGAGTAAATACTCTACTACTCTTATTTTTCATTGCAGGAAGCCAGATATTGTTGGAAAAATTACAAAAATTCAAACCTAAAATAGCAGTGTTCAATGGAAAACTTATCTTTGAAGTCTTCTCCGGAAAGAAAGATTTCAGCTTTGGAAGGCAACCAGACCTAGTTGATGGAACAAATACGGTAAGTTCATAACATTTAAAAAAACTACATAACTTCAACTTAGCTGATAAACTACTGTTAGAGACTATAAATTGAGAAGGCCTTGGCTAGAAAGCGTTCGCGAGTAGATTACCAGACGGTTTTGTGTGTATTTTGCGATGTTGTGTGATGCGTAACGAGTTTATAAATTAAAGACATATAGCGTTCGTCCTGCGTTATTTTGTTAATACTTCAAACCACCTGCATAATACATTTTATTTTAAAAGCAATGTGACCCCAATGCTTGAATTAAATTTGTGTTTGTACATCTTTTATTGTGGATGATGCTGACATGAGTCTGGAGACTTGTGCGTGGGCAATGAGGTGAATGGGTGAATTATGAGAAACATCCATGGCTGAATGATATTCGAACTAACTTGGGGTCACATTGCTGTGGGAAACTAAGCCAGCTAGAGCTTTATCTTATCACAGACAAGCGCTCCAACCAACTGCACCACCAGAGCCGCTATCAGAACCTTGCCTAATAATCCACTGTTTCAATACATAAGCTTTGAAAACTCTTGCTTACCAATTGGAATTCAGATTATAAGAATCGAATTTCTCGACCACTTGATAAAAAATAAGTAACGAGTGAATTGTGCAGCTTGCTTTCGAACATTTATTGAAACGTACAAAAAATTGTTAGTTCATAGGTGGACTGGAAGCTTATTTATCAAATGATTAATTTATCTTAACTTGAATTTAAGATCTTTTTCATCTTCATTTATAAATTATTATTGTTGTATTTTATAGCTCTTTCATAGACTTTTCAATGAAACTTTTACTCAAGGTTGCACGTCTAATGATAAGATGGGAGATAAATTTTGAAAAATAGCGTATTTCCCAAGAATAATATGTGTTCGTTTTCTGAATTATATTTTTCGACCAATAGACTGCGTTGAATTGACTATTTAATTGAATTTAGAATGATTCCTTGTTGTTTTGTTGTTTACAGTACATGTGGGTGATGCCTTCATCAAGTGCACGTTGTGCTCAGCTTCCTCGAGCTGCTGACAAAGTTCCATTCTATGCTGCTCTAAAAAAGTTTCGAGATTATTTGAATGGTTTAGTTCCAGAGCTCGACGAAAAAGAGATTGTGTTCACGTATTCTAAACTGAAGAATTTTTTTGAACCTGATGTGAAAGAAGAAGGTAAAGATGGACTTTATGGTGGTTATAATAACGATAGAGTTGATAGTTTAACAGACTTGAGCAATGCTGTGATCAAAAAGGAGGGGGATCAAGGGGACCAACCTTCATCTGAGCAACCAAGAAAGAAGAGGGGCAGGCCAAAGAAAATTAAAATCGAAGGTGCAGTAGAAGTCAAGGAAGAACCTCGACCGAAAGTCGTCAAAGAAACAAACAGAGATGCTGAAGCCACAAATGATGTGCCAAAAAAGAAAAGGGGAAGACCTAAAAAAATCAAAACTGACGATGCAATAAAGCCGGCTATCAGCATGGTCAAGTCTGAACACAGTAACCAGGGTCCTACACATTTATCAGACGGCTTTGCTCCAATTCCATCCCCCATGAATCTTTGCCAGCAGGGTTTCCCTCCCATTTATAGTAATCCACAGCCCTATCAGAACCAAAACTCGTCTCAGTCGCCATTGTCCAGTCATACTTTCCATCAATCACCCATCCAATCACACAGCTACAACCAGTCACCGCAGCCTCCTTCTTTCACACACTCTGATCTTTCATCGGAGATAAGTGCTGCCATCTCTTCCGATCAAAACCTTGGCTCCAGATCACCTGGCTCTCCAAGCCTTGGCCCCCCAGACTTTGAGCCACCCACGTCCATGCAGGAGGAATCTAGTAAAAGTCCACCGTTAACCGCTAAAGAAGAGCCTGATGAAAGCCACCATGCAGACTGCCACTTCTCCAACTCGGCAACACCCACTAGAAAGAAATCTCCCGATTTAAGCTACCATAGCTACGAGGAGTTTTCAGGAGACTCGGAAAGTCATTCGTCTGTCCGGTACCCTCAAAGGCCACCATCTGTTTTTACTCCAAAGACTGGATCACTTAACAACCAAGATGTTTCTTCTAAGAGTTTATCCGGGTTGGAATCGCTAGTAGACCAAATACCTAACATAAGCGATGGAGATGCTCCTCATTCTCACGTGGAATCATTAGAGCCCAGTCACTCATCTTACAATGAGGATTCATCATACCTATCTGATTATCCAAGGGTATCTCATTACAGTCCGCAGTACACAGCCTCCACACCAACTCCCAGCATGAATTTTTCAGTGACATCGTTGGCTAGTAGCAGTGCGGTTTCGGTTTCAAACGATGATACTCCGTCGTCATTTTCAGTGTCAAGTCTTGCCTCCAACTACAACGCCACATCATCCTATGCTGGATTGATGGGCCCGCCTCACCCAATGGGAGGTCATCTCGAGTCATTGGTAGATAGAGGTTGCAGAATTGACTCGCCGATGTCCAGTGTAAATATGGCAAGCATGTATCCGTACAACCAGTACTCAACGCCCTACCCGGCATCCCACCCGGCTGCTGGTGGCTTCCCCTACGCACCAGCCCACAACCTTCACGTGCCTGGGCCCAACTTCCCCTACCCTTCGCCCTACTCTAACTCGCCCTATCCTCAGGCCAGCTATCTACCTAATCATATGTTTGATCGAATCAAATCTGATCGAATGGATATTGGATTTGGTCAGTTTTGATAGATGATCTTTTTAATGGTCTACCTTGATTTTTTATAGTTTTAAGAAACCCTCCGATGTATTATCATTAGCAAGACTGCTTTATAATGTAATCGCTTTATGTTTTATGTTGTTGAAATTATCATGTTCTTTTACTAGAGTAAAACGGAAATCGTGGTAGATTATCTATCTGATGTTTTGGAGAAGGATTCGTGGTATCGTCTATAATAAAATGCCTTGTCTCATGTAAGAGCTCAAGGAAAGTCGAAAGAGATTCCTAAAATATAATTTAATATTATATGGTATCCTTATCAGAGAATTAATCATAAATACTTGCTCAACTTGCTTTAATTACTTTTTTCTGTACTAAGTTGGTCGAAGATTTTAGCATTTACTCATTTTCAATCGCTCATTAAAACAAACTACGAAAAGTCATTTTCTTCAACAAAGGAAATATGTACAAATCTGCACTTTAAATGCCACAAATTAGATGTAACAGCTTCTGTTGAATTACCTAATTCAAGAGTATCATATTTCTTTCAAATAATTATTTGAGAGTTTGAACTGTTCAGTTTTCTTACAAATAGAATTCTGATTAATAATGAGTAATATTGAGAGGTTTTGAATTTCAGTGAGTTACCGTTCTTAATAATTGAAATGTTATCTTAATTTTCAAGATACGCATTAATTGTGAAATCCTGTTTTATATGTTATGATAACATGTATGGAAAGGATTGTTTTGTTATGTCTCGTAGTTGTTAATGACATCATCAACATTCATCTCCTATGATATTTTTTCTTGTTGGCAATACAATTCTCTATAGTAAATATGTCAATGAAACCAGTCAATTTTTCAATTCACTGTAATGAATGGTTAAAGTTGTTTGTTTGTGATTTGGGAATGTGTCAGTACATGAGTGTGTTTTATCCAAAAATATCAAATATCTTACAATCAATTGATTGTATCATTCTATTAAATAATAATTTACTTGTTTATTCGTCATTGTATGTGAAGAATCCATTTATTGGATTGCAGTTCTGTATATCAGCAATCTGTTATCTGTAGCTCTACAATCAGTTTTATATTCCTGCATTATTTGTCCTGATCATCAATTGCTAACAATGTTTAATTGTTTGTGTTTGACTAATAGGAAGTATCAATACTGGGCTAATGAGCATCAGCAAAATCTCGCACGTGTAATTCGAAAAGCATTTTTAACTTGTTTTTTTTTCATGATATAAATTTCTAGAGTACTGTACATGTCAAGATCTGCTTGTCAGTTGCTAATTTTTATTTTTTGTTGTTACTTTTAGTGTTATTTTATTATTCTTCATTATATATTTTGTTGTTGAATGCAAAGTTCTATCTTAATATTACTATAGTTATTCATGAAGTTATCTATTGATTGTTTTGAAAATTACATATTTTATTTTACGCCAACGAATTGGATAACTATTATTTTTATGTACGCAGGCCAAAATGTACATATTCCGAGTGCAAGTGATTTTTTTATGAGTGAATGAATAGAGTGTTTAATTACATCTGAAACATATCAGTATAATAAAACAATTATTATTCACCATTAAACAATTCATATACAGTACCGAAGAATAAATTCCGTAATATTAAATTAATTCGATTTTTTGGATTCATTTAACAAATTCGAGTTTGCTGTTGGTTTTTTATCGAACATGTGTGCAGTCTTTGACTTGCGTAATATTTGCTTTAGTCATGAGGCTTACAAAGAAGGCCCCTGAAATATTTTTTTTAGATTACGTCTTGGAGACTCCAGTTAAGGAGTATAAGACAAGTCAGATAACAATAAATAATTTTAATTCTTACGTTTCATGAGTTTAGATTATCTTTAGCTATGACAGTTTTGTATCACAGTTCACCTCATTACCCATGCAGCCAGATTCTCAATGTTGTCTTCTACTTAGTAGTAGCTCACTTTAATTTGTAGCATATATATTTTTTCTTTGTAGATCGTATCCACTGTCATTGGTTTCGATATGGGGCTATTTGCAGCTCGAAAGTAACCCAATTTAAAGAAAGTCGTCTGTATGTATTCATCTATCTTCGAAATTAACTCTTACGAAAGGTATTAATCAAATTCGTTCTGGAATGTATGCCCTCATCTAAGTTGATCAACTTGAATGAAAAATCGAATAGTTTTGAACAAAATCATTTCCTCTATATTACCAGTACAAACTTCAGGCTTCCAGTTATTTTAAATTCAAACTCTTCCAAATCGTTGTCGCTCCATGTCTTATAATAAATGTTATTCTGTCGAAATGTGTTTATATTTACTAATACAGTACAAAAACAGTTATTAGTGAATAGTACCTTTGAGCACTTGAAATAATAGTTTTAGTTGCTCGTTTTACTTTTTTTTGGAAGTTCATTCAATTTTTCTTGATATAAATTCATTTATTATCTTAATAGATATTTAATTGAATTATTCATAAATATATGATTAGCCCAGAGAATAATATTTTCTTTTAGTTGCGAGATTTAACATTTCGAGTCATAAATAATTTTTTCACAATGTTAAATTCTTTTTGATATTATTTAATGATATTTGATTATATTTATGATAAAACTACCTGTAGAAAGGAGATTTGGAATCAAATGAAAATGATATTTCTGCTTAGCATATCCTTTTTTATTAATTTTTTTATTATTCAACCGTTCATTAGTCTGTCCGTCTTCATGGCACTTGAATGCGTAAAGGCCTACAGTATGATATTTCGATAATTATGGTACGAAAGTTTATGTTTATTACTAAGCTTTAAAGAAGCCAAATCATCTTTTTATTATTTGAAATAAATTTCAATCTCCGAATTGCAAAAACTAAGAAGCAATTTGCTTCAAGTTGTAAAATACATTGATGTACCTTAAAAGTTTTAATTATTCAATTGCTAAATAATATTGATGTTCTATTGCCGTAGATATGTACTCATCTTGATACTCAACTTCATGTATCAGTTCTGTTTTCTGTGATATAGTAGTTCATATTAAGATGTTTCAAACCTATCCACATACATAGATTCTACAGTAGATACTTTTAAACTTTTAGGTTATTAATACTTGGAAGATTCTTGTTCATTTGTGAAAATACCCAGCAAAGTCGATGAATGAAATATCTTGTCTTTTTCAAAAATCTGTTTGAATTTTCAACCAACTCGCATCAAGCAATTTCAATGTTGAATGATAGAAATGTTGAATTTGATGTGGTTTTAATGTAATTAAAATATATCTTTACAAGATCACAGCACTCAGAGTATTGCATATTTAAAATGCACAATTATGAACAAATCCTAGTACAAATTAAATTCAACTAAAATGTGTGCTTCAATCGGAAATGGTCTAGTCTTTTATTGCTGATTTGCAGGTATCTGTTATACAGGCATAATTGATGCTTGTAAGCGGTGAACCGTTATTTAATATGGATTTCTTTTAGTGTCAGTTACTTAACTGCTTATGCTTACGAACATTGACACACATTCTCTTCATGTTGAAATAATTGTGCATTGAAATGATTGTCTATTATTTTTTGTTGATTGAAGTCTGTGTTTAATGTTCGATTTCTGTAAACCTCTTATCATATGGTGCAACAATTAATTTCTATAGGGCATCAAATTAATTGAAATGTTTTCCTGATAATATGTGTATTTTTGTTTCCAATTCCACCAGTCAGAGATCTCATATAGGATTATGTTATGTATGTTCTATAATACCTTATGAACAAAGAGATTTTAAATGAAAAAATTAGTTTTGGCTATGTACTAGATTAATAATATTATTCAAGATCTAAGGAGGATATTCAATTGTGCATATTAATATTTGGTTATGAGTAATACTATTTTTTTCTTGAATCCCATTTATTTGAGTAATTATTGGAAAAGATTGCTACTAGACTATTCAACCATTTACCGAGGTTTCAGATTATGATTTCGCAATAAGATAGCATTATTGAGGGAATGTGAACTGTAAGAATTCAAACTTGAAAGTTCATTCAAAATTCAATTTGAGAAACAATAAATTTCAAGTGCCCCAATTTAATGAAATGTATCAGATTATTCTAAATATCTTTCCATCTTTTAAAAAATCTATAGTTGAAAATAATATTAAATTTTCAAGTGAATTCAACGACTTGCATTCAAATTCAAATAATTTGACTACAAGTCGTTGAATTCACTTGAAAAATTAATATTAACAACGCAGTTCGTCATGGACCAACAAATCCAGGAATTGAAATTAATATTGCAGTTTAATTTATTCAAGCCTCATTTTAGCTAATACATAAAAGCCCACTTATAAATCATCAAAGTATAAATCATAAAATCTATACTAACAACTGAGAAATTTTGAATATCTGAGATCTTTACATATTTTCTCTTTCATTAACTAAAATGTTTTTAATACTATGAATAAAGCTTCCCTACTTTTTACTTATGTAATTGAAAAGTGCTCCAAATATCACTAGTTTTCTTATTGAAGGATTTATGGTAATTTCAAGTAACGAACGCTCGGGCCCGCGCTTCGATGGGTGACCGTGGAAGCTTTGACTCTATTTTCTAATATCGTCTGACCCCGTGTAATATCGCTGGCTCACTATGGTGAATCTAAATATCTATATTTTGTACTTGTTCACATTCCTATTCTTTTTAACCTGGTAAATGTTTGTTGAACCTTCAAACTATTTTTTCCTAAATTTCAGAGTCCCATAAAATGGCTAAAACTACATAAAACTCCACTTATCAATTTCCACCCACACTATACAAATTAAATAATGGGTTTTCTTTACGATGATTCATTTCGACTAACTCGATCTTTTTAAAGTGGTTGTATAATTTCCTGAACTTGATTATATCGTTCAATAATCAGTCAGACTGTATGAATCATTTGAAATCTCTTTGTATTTGCAATGAATGTTTATTATCATGAATTGATGGGCAGTTAAGATGTAGGATTTAATTCTAGTATGTTTTACCTTTTAAAATGCTTCCTATTTCAGATAGTCTTAGTTGTAAGCTCCCAAACTAAATCATTCTGTATTCAATTCACATATGACTGATGATTAATCTTTTAATAATTCCTTTAATTTTTATTGGAATTTTATTATTCATTATTGTGTATGATTCACTTTTCACGATTCGAAATTGCTGATTGTTTGTCCTTTTCAAATTGAAGAAAATAATTGATTTCATTAGGAAATTGGCTGTAATTGAAACGAGCTTATATACACATAGGCCTATTTATAAAATTGAAACAGGTGAAATATATTTTTTTAAAGTTCATCCCAGTGAGGATACCAAATTGTTGGTTTTAAATTTGAGCAGTTACTACCGGTGTGTCGGTACTGGCAATCCAGCACTAGACATTGCGCCTGTTGGATTCACATTCGCTTAGAAAACTGATTTGTTATTTTTCATTACTGTAATAATTGTATTATAGATATTGAATGGGTTTGCTGCTGATGTAACTAATAAAGATTTTGGGTCATGTTGTCGGATTGGAGTAACAATTTTTCAATGTATTTGTATTTAATTTTTTCTCTGTATTGTATCTAATATGTCTGGTGATAATTATCGTCAGATGTAATGATGCTTTTGAAAGTAATAACACATTGAAGTTACCAATCAATTTTGTCGGTCGATTAGGCGGCAGTACGAATGATGATTGTAGTTACATCGATCAATAGTTTTCACCAATCCTGTAGTGTACATTTTAAAAGCATCATTATTTGACCTCAAATAGGCTGGGGACATTAATGTGCAATTCGACATCAAGTATTATACATATTCGTAAGATCTGTGTTATCAGCCACTAGGATGTTTCCAGTTCACAAATTTCTATCCAATTATAATGAACTGATAGAAAAACCTGTTAGAAATCTCATCTTTGCTGTTATATAAGTAATTCGAAATGTTTTAGTTGTTATATTTAGAGAAACTCTTTATGTGGACGTTGTATGATTATTGTATGTGTGAGATAATTCTATAGAAAACTTGTTAACTTTTTACAAATGGAATTGCATATTCGAAGTATGTGATTTACCTTCGGTAACTTTATTTCTTAAATTGTTTGTATGTGGAACTTGGTGTTCATTCTTCATATTAAACAGGGAGTCTTCGAGTGTTGATAACTCGAAGTGGTTTTAATTGTTATAGCGAACGTTCATAATACATTAATACATGTTCTTGCATTTAGCAAGTCTTTGGCTGCCGTACTTGTTTGAGTTATTTTTAAAACGTTTACTAGTTAATGGATTTAGTAATTATTTATAGAACCCCATGCAGTATAATGCTCTACCTCATCATGTTCTATCGGATAATGAAACAGCTTTTCGGAATAATGCGTCAGAAAATGAATTTCGTCATTTTCTGATGCATTACAATAATTATAATAATGGGAAAATAGTTATATATTTTATTATATTGACATGCATTGTGTGTTGAGTGATTATTACATTAAGTAACTGTTTTAATGTAATACTATCATGTTGAACTACCTACATAAATGTTGAACCAGGACTAATGAGCGTGTGTTGTGATTCTGTTTTAATCAATTTTCTATTGTACAGTGTAATTGAACATTGTACTATCATAGAGTACGTATGATAGTCAATGAAAGAATGATGTTATTGTTTTTTATTCATTATCTTGTCGAGATATGATATTAAAAAAACTTTGAACTTCTTGATGTACTCAGAATTGGAATGAGTAATGTTTGATGTCCATGTTAAGAATGACTAGCAAACAAATGCCTGTTCCGATATTTAAACAATTCTAATAGATTTTTGTTATTAATTGTCATAGCTATGTTCTCAGTAACAATCATTGTGATGAAAACTTCTCTAGATGGAAATAACAGTTGTAATGTATGATTGAACTGATAAATGGTTTTCTACTTAAATATGTTATTGTTGTGAAATTTTCATTTTCATTTTTGGTTAATGAAAAAGTCAATGTTGACAAATTCAAACTAATAATCTTATTGTAGATTCTGCCAGTTTTTTTGAACTGTTTATTGATTTTGTCCTTTGTATGACTTGAAATTGTACAAATTATATAAAATTGGTTTAATTTTATAAATTAATACAAATATATAGATTATATATATATTTGTCTATTACAAAATTTAAAATATTATAATTGTAAAAATCTTCTGTTTTCACTGAACAATTCATGGATTTTCTGAATAAAATGTGTTGAAAATATCAAAACTAGTATGTCATTCAAATTCTAAATAATTTGCTGTGGGAACTGCTGAAGAACTGTTGGGGATTAATCCAACCAATCAAATGGTGAAATACCTAGTCAGCCTTAGAAAGTATGACAAGGTAAGCTAGGAAGCTACGAGAAAGTGTAGGAAGTCTATTAGACTACATGATTTAGTTTCCCTGTGAACAGTAGACCTCGCACCCTCGACTACATCCACTACTCGATGATAGTCACCATGGAATGAAGGTATTCACACTGCTCCGATATTCATTATCTTGTCGAGATTCATTATCATTCCATAGACCATGTTTGATTTTGTGATGGAAATTATCATCGAGTTTTGGATGCTCCACTGTGCAGGCACACTTAGGCCCGTATTTATGAACGTGACTTACATTGATCTAAGAACGAGTTGGAAAGGCTCTATTACATTGAACGTGGTCACAAGCTAGCCTAAAATTGTATCGTATTATCAGGCACTAATAAACATAAAATTACATACATGAAAAGATAAAGATACTGCACTACATGTAAATTTGCAGTTACTGTTAAGTAATTATAACCACACTAATGGTATTTTAAGTTATAATTTTCTGTTTTCCGAATTTGAAAAATGATATCATTCGAGGCAGTGTAGTGAATGCTACCTGCCAGCAGATCAAAGAACTTCATCCATTCTTTTTTGTAGAAAGAGAATTCTATCCTAATGCCAAAAAATGTATAGGTTAGAACTAAATTTATATAAAATAGGTAGAAATAATTTCAATAAGTCAAATATACAGTGAATTACTTAGCAATGGTGCAAAAATTTAATATGATGAAACACAACAATCTAAGAATGGCTTCAAGTCAGCTCTGTACCTAGCTTGGCTAAGAACGGATTTGAGACTCCAATTATAAGCACGTCTTGACTTTTAAGTTAAGAACATGTTTAAGTAAGGTTCATGAAGACGAACTTTAGTCTAAGCTTTACTTATACTAGGTGAGTTTACTAGCTGAAAAGTGAGGTTATAAGCCGACCCAGTTGTCCCTGCAACATTTACGTAGTGTAAAATCGTATATTAGTGTAAATGAGAGTTGTTTAATATAAATTATTAATGTTAAATTATTAAATCAGGAGTCAGATCTTTGTTGTGGGAGCTGGATTGGCTTTTAGGGTTACAGGTGCTTGCTGGATTGAACCTGTTAGTGTAAGTAAGCCTTATTGCCGCTAAGTCTGACTTAAGTCGATCTTTGATAAGTCACATTCATAAATACACCTTAGACACACTAGCAGACATGACAAGCCAAGACCAAACTGTCTTTGCTGGTCGTCTAGTGCAGTGGTTCCCAAACTATGGGTCGCGACCCACTAGTGGGTCACGGAAACAGATTAAAGACACTTGAAACTTTTGAATTTTTTCCGGTGAAGAATGCCCTCACACAAATATGAGGTTGAAAACCCATCAGATCTTTTATGGATATGATCGAAAGAACCGACTAGCCTTTATCCAAAATGGGATTAAGCCCAAGTCCTTTTAAATCTGTGATGTTTTCCATGACGAAATACTTAATGAACAATCTAAATTGAAACTGACACTGTGGCTGGATTGCAGAAACGGTGTCTAAACATTGTCTATGATCAGACACTGGCTAAACACTGAATCGGCTTGCAAGAACGATGTTTAGAGGAACCATTGTCTAAACGATGTCTATCTCCATCAAGAAAGCCGCCATTTTTAGATACTCGCCAGTAGGTTGTTTAAATCGTGTTTAACCTCATTTCTGGTTGTAGGTTGTAGGCTGTGTTGTGTGTTCTACATACATATATAGGGGTAGGGTCAAATTAATCTGTATTGACAGATACTTTGTATCGTTTCTGCAATCCATTATAAACCTTATCATCAATGGCAGGGATAATTGGATTTATAGATCCCTCAATTTATTTATATTAATGTGATTCATAATGTAATTTATATTAGTTGAAATATAAGTGAGACATATAAATCTAAACCAAGTAGTCGTCGCGTGTAACATCTATCTTCAAATATTCCTACTACAAACCTTTGCAGGTGGGCATACATAAGCATGTGCCTATAGAATAAAGTTGAAGAAAAACGAGTGAATAATACAAGTATACTCTAATTAGTGCGGTATTCGTAGTTGAGTCTTCTCTCCTTAGTAAACATAAGTCGCCCGTATGGCCCATAGAGTATACTCTCGACTCAGAGAGTGAATAAACATAGTACGGTACGCTCTGCTCCAGTGTGGACTAGGAAAAATCTGAGTTTACTACAGAGTTTACCCTCCACAGTTTTATTCACATGAATTTCGCCTTAGTTGTTACTAAGTTGAGCTATTGGGAAGTGATAGCCGAGTGCTGTAGCAGGTATCTGTTCAGTCAGAGATAAGCTACAAAACTCCTGGGCGCTCTTTGTAAGGGTGACCGATTGGATTGGTCAGCAAAAGATACTCTGTTCTCTGCTGTAAAATCACTTCCCGATGGTTCGGAACCCACCTAAAACTGTAGGTCCAACTCATCAATCACCATCATCCAATTCATTACCCACTCACAGGTCTCAGACCTATGTGGGCTTCATCCTCCAAAAATAATTATAGATGGGTTGATCAGAAGAAATATTTATTATTGGAAGAAGTCTATTCAAGTAAATAGATTTTATCTTGAATAATTTAGAATCAAAAAACGATTGTTAAGATTCCTAGGCTACTATGTCAAAAATTATCAACCTACTTTATTGTTAATATAAATTCCTAATGTTATTCTTCATATTTCAAATGCAGTTATCATTAAACTAATTAAACATATTAGTGATCTTTTGATAATATTGTGCATGGTAACCAATTGAATACTATAATTTTGTTTTATACGCGAGCTGCACAAGACCAAATGAATTTTGCTACCCGACTACCTGACCTAATTATAGACTCAAATAATTCATTGAATTGAACCCTTGAATAGGGAGTTTTTCTGGTGAAGTGCAGGATGAATCCCAAAATACACTACCAATACCGTTTCAGTTTTTTGAAGAATCAAAATCCAACAGTCAACCAACAAACCAGAACCAAGGACATGCAATTTATTCATTTGCCCACTTGCTACTTATTATAATAATTTAATTTAGTCAACTCCAATATACTGGAATGACAAAATAAGTTTGATATAAAATAGATTGGAGGGATATAGAATAGGCTAAATGATTAATTTTCTTGTAATGAACTTCAAATTGTTTGAGAAAAATTGAATGATAAACCGGGCTAGTCAGCTCAGACCCTACCGTACCTTGCAAAAATCTTAGTAACGACTATAGTAGTGAAGTCTTTACTTGGTTTTATTCACTCCAAAGTGAGTAAACTGTCCAAAAACCCTTAAATAAAGTCTTTACTCGTTTTTATTCACTTGGCCCATAATATTGATTTTTTAAACGATGTCTCAAGCTACTTACCCAATAATGCTTTATCGTCTCGTGCTGACACACCAGGAAAACTGGAATTAAAAAGCTCTCGGATTCTCCCCAAGCCAACTTTTTTTGTGCAGTTTCATAGCTAATTTATAGCTACGGTACTTTTTAGATTCGATTATAGGAAAGTTCTCACGCTAACCTTTTCTACTCTTTTCATCATTGCTGTCAACAGCCTCAAAACTCATTGTAAGAAAGGATGCAAGGACGATAAAGTAACCTACTCTGGATTGAACGACTGAAGCTTGCACAAATTAGGCTACCTCAAAACTAAAATTTAGTCGATGATTGCCATAAACAGACCGCTCAATTCCTAAACCAGAACTTCAATTCTGAAGAATTATACATCAAATCATTGAACAGATAATAAAAAATGATACTATACATATTAATTTTTAAAGCTAACGTACTTATTATACCGTAATCAATACAAAAATAAACCAAACCTAACTTTCCCAGAATCATGGCTTACGCTGTATAATAATTATTAGGGAGACAAAGATCAACCTGAAATAAATCAAAATATAATTTCAATTCACAATTCAGTGAATCTCCACAACACAAATTATAAGTGAAGGCAGTTATTATTAATCATTATGAATATTCGGAAATGAGATCCAGAATCCAGGCTCAGTAATTTCATATGAGCCGCCAGTTGCTGTTGAAAAGTTACAAGCCAATCAGAGAACAGCCACTGAGAGCCTCTACAATGTTGCCAAACGTCACCCGTAGTTTAGACACTGTCGACATAGACACCGGCTAGGAATCGTTTTAGCAAGCCGAAAGCCGTTCCTTCTTAGTCAGTGTCTAAGCCGACACTGTTTAGACATTGGTTGTAGACACCGTTTCTGCAATCCAGCCTAAATTTCACTTTTAAATAATGTTTTACTCACATATATTGGAGATGCTTGAGGAATGCATTTCACTTCTGAAAAGAAGCTTCGTCAGCCTGCCGCCAGGGGTCATGCTTTGTTTAGGTTAGGATGAGCAGCCATTATGTAGTTAAAAATTGCGTTTGATTTGAATTGTATTTGGTCATTGAGTATGTTGGTTCTATCCTGTTTATGGTGTTTGAATATTTCATATTGCTCCAGTCCAGTGTATTTAGTTTGTGGCTTTTTTGGAATGTGTGTAGAATTTCTAAGTCAGTTTGGATGTTATTGTGTGAGTGTCCAGTGTTGATCAAGTGATCTGCAAATGTTGAGTCAGTGTTGGAATGTAGTGCTTTGATATGTTCTTTGTATCTTGTGTTGAATGATCTGCCTGTTTGTCCTATGTAGTACTTGGGGCATGTGTTGCATTTGAGCTTATATATTCCTGGTTTGTTGAATTTGTGAATTGTGCTGTTTGTTAGGTGAGCTGGTTCTTGTTGGATCTGATGATTTAGGTTGTTTGTTGTTCTGAATGCTGTTAAATCCGGCTTTTTGAAAGATTTTTGTGTGATTTTTTGTTGAAATATGTGAGTGTGATAAATCTGTTTTGGTTTGCAGGTTTTGGATTTTTACTTTTCATTTTATTCAGGACGCATGGCGGCAGCAATAGTGGGTGCGGGGATTACATTTAATTTTTAAGTCCGTATGCACCCAATTTGCAAAAACATGGGCTTTGTGAAATACAGACGGCCGGTTGCACAAAAGCCAATTAAATAAGGAGTTTAATGTCAGTGAACTAACCGTCGTAAGTATAACGGGTTTATTTCTGTTGCACAAAGATCCATTAGTTAATTTTCAGGCACAATCTGGCTACACTGTAATTTGATCAACAGCTAATTCTGAAGTTGAGAAAAAAGATGAATTATAATCATTTCATTGTGAATTATTTGAATCATTATTCAACTATCTCGATATTAATATATTCTTAATAGATTCTATTCATTTTGAAAGGTTTTAAACACCTACAACCTAATTTGCAGTTCCATGGTCTGGTAAAATGAACATAACCTATAAAATGTAGCATTAGTGAGATTTAATCAACGGTGATCGGGCGGTTAAATATCTTTTACGCCGGTTAACCTAATCGGCGTTATCGCTTGTGATTGTCCTTTGTGCAACTAAATTCTATATTAAGTTTAATTTCAGTAGAATGACGTCATTCTATGGGGGATTAAATTTAATTGACTTTCGTGCAACCGGACAATACCCTTTTATTGTTCTGCGTCTGATTATGGTGCAGTAGCAACGACAATTATGAATTGCGTCAACTCTACTAATGATTCAGCAATCACTTATAGCTGGAAGGTTTATACAAATGTCACAAGAAATTGATAAATACTTCTTTTATTTTAAGAAAATCTGTTCACATAATATAAACATGGTAACAAACACGGATCAACATCTAAAGAAAAACCATATAAAAATATAATAAATCAACAAGTTATAAACATTCGTAATTTGTATGTTCTAGTACAACTGAAAATTTGAGTGTATAAAAGTTTAGAAATTGAAAACAATAATCAACTAGTTTTATCATAAAATAGTATTTTGTTTCATTTACAATATTTTTTTGTTCCATTATACCATCACAAAATTAAGAAAAGTGTAGTCATCAACAATTTGTAACAGAACTTTTTATATACTACGCATTTTGGCTTGTATTGTTAGGCTGCCAAAGCCCCGAATTTATTTCTCCATTCCTTGATATTCAGCAGTTCTATAGAAGATGTTTTATAAACCAAATGTATATATGGTTTCTGAGAAAACAAAAATCCCAACGAAAAATCTGGCAACATTGCTATGAGGAGGTGTTAAAATAATGTTCAAATCTGAAGTAAATGGCAAATATAACAATATTGAAAATAAACGCTGATAAAGAACGGAAAGGAGAAGAAGAAGGCAACAAGGAAGATGTCGCCGTAAATAGTAGTGGTGTTGAAGGAAAAGAAAAAACGTAGTAGAAGAACAGTCATAAAATTAATGCTCATTTTAAATGATACCGTTACTAAAATACTAGCAGTACTTGCACTTATAGTATTGTGTGAACATTTATGGCATAGTTTTGTGATGGTATATTAAACAATGAAGCAGGATTAAGATAACCATTTGGTGCTAAAATACCCCATAATTGTTAGAGGAATAAATATTGTCATCAGTTTCAGTACAAGACAAGAATTTTTATAATATTTTCAGTATGTGTGATTCTTGATGAAGAGACCAGCATCTCCAGCGGCTCCAGACACTGATCCAGCCGCATACTTGCCAAGAGAAGCGTGAGAGTTGGCCTGAAATAAAGAACAATGGCTGAGAAATTGTGTAACATAGTTACGTTTGCAACCAACCACTTGATTTCTATCATACTTGTTACAATGGTTTCATAGGAAACATTAGAAAGGTTGCACAAATCTATGCTAAAAAATATGATAATCAGTCTAGAGCCACTTTTATATTTATGTGCAAAAATGTGGTACAATCGCACAATTGGAATAGCAATTAATGAATATTCAACAGTGACTGTGAAAAATTATATTTCTGTGCAACATATATGGAAAGTAGTTTCTGTTTGTAATCTCTTTGCTGGGATCGACCATAACCTCATTCATCTACATTCACTGAGTCTTCTTAATGACAGTAAAAATATGTCAATCCCATCGGTGTACAAGATGGCGGCTCTAACCAAACCTAACCTAGTAAATCAGAACTAGAATACGTATGTTGGCAACGTCCGCCATCTTTTGTAAACAAATGGGATTTTGTGATGCATTTAATTCAGTTATGACTGATTATATATGTACATTTACATATGTCTTGTACATTTTGGCCTACCAGCTACATTATTATAGCAAAGAGAATGTTTTAATACCTGATGCATGTCAAAGCATTTTGCTCAAATGGGAAGCAGAGCGGCCATGTTGTTTATTTTTTTTGCAACAGAGTAAGTGTGACTTTGAACTAATTATTGTATTTTTTAGTGTTAGTGGATTTTTAGTGTAGATTTGCGCATTGTCTAAGATATGTTCAGGTGTCTGTTGAAGAAATAAGAATATTTGATATTTTTGGATTGTATGTACCGATTTAGTGACATAAATAAATCCATTTGCAGATGACAAGGATGACCTATTTGCTTGAATTGAAAAATACCTCATTTTCCATAATTCGCGAAATAACTGCCTATTATAAGCAAATAAAAAGAATCTGCTGGGTAGAAGTCTTCTGAGTAGGAAGTGATAGCCGAGTGCCATAGGAGGTATCTGTTCAATCAGAGATAAGTTACGAAACTCCTGGGCGCTCTTTGGGGGGGTGACCGATTGGATTGGCCAGCAAAAAAGACTGTTCTCTGCTGTAAAATCACTTCCCGGTGGTTCAGAACCCACCTAAAAATGTAGGTTCAGATCATCAATCATCATAATCCAATTCATTACCCACACACAGGTCTCAGACTTATGTGGGCTTCATCCTCCAAAAAAATTCTCAAAATTATTGTTATGTATTTCAAACTGAATCGAACTGTGACTTGCCTAATACTGAAAAATGACCAAAAAAAAAACAAATGGTGACTTATGACCCCAAACCCATAAATATGCAATCGGTTACTTGCATCATCAAAAACTTGTGGGGGCAAATACATGCACGTTTAGATAGTTCAGGAGCAAATACAGTATTTGCGCTGCAGTACAAGAGCTTTCTTATGCAACTAACCAATTGCATGTGGGTTTGGGGCCCAAGTGAACATGTATGATACCACTATATTTCCACAACTTTCCCCTCTTATTTTTCAAGATTAGCTGGTCGACATGTCTTGTCCATATGAATAATTTTCCAAACATTAATCATACTATTTGATAGTCTACATTTGATAGCTTCCCATTAAATAGTTTACATAAAATTTCAGGAAAACTGGGATACTTAGGCAGTTATCATGAGGGAATGTAATACACAATAAAGTGATTACATGATGTAGCAAGTGTAAGTGACTTAGGATTGGAGGGATTAAAAAAAGATAGAAGGGAATCGAGGAAAATTAAGAGATGCTGGATTGCAGAAGGATAGAAAGGACAGGAAAGCATAGAAGAGGGGGGGGGGTTAATCAAGTTTTTTTTACATGGTAAATAAGAATGGAAATTTTGCAGTTCCGTTACAGCAAGTCTTTGCAGTGCTTGTCATCGGACGATGAAGTACAGTAATTTAATTTTGTTTTGTCTACCACATAGAAGTATTGAAAATATCAGGTAACACTAATTTCATGAAATACTAAGAACTATGAATCAACTATCAATCAGCAAAAAGACTCTGTTCTCAGCTGTGAAATCACTTTCCGGTGGTTCAGAACCCACCAAATATTGTATCAATCACCATCATCCAACTCATTACCCATGCACAGATCTCAGACCTATATGGGCTTCATCATCAGAAAAAAGAGAAAAAAAACTCACTTTGGCTCTCTTGATTAATTCATCTTGACCCTTGGATACATTTGCTTCATTGCCAGCCCATGCGCGGAGAACGGATGCCTGAAGCACAATAAAAATGAAATTTAAAAACAAATTCAATATTTTACCGCTAA
The DNA here is from genome assembly GCA_948455865.1 of Conomelus anceps. Taxonomy (NCBI): domain Eukaryota; kingdom Metazoa; phylum Arthropoda; class Insecta; order Hemiptera; family Delphacidae; genus Conomelus; species Conomelus anceps. The sequence goes on from OX418222.1 coordinate 39,153,503, forward strand.
AAAATTCTCAAGGAATTTCGAGTAAACAAAAGTCAAAATATGTCATTGAAGAGACTATTGAGAACATGAATTGCATTACAAACGTCAAATAAACTTAATCATAAAGTAAGAAGTCATGACAACAGATCCTGCTGAACATAGGAGTTATAATTTTCCTTGACTAGACTGATACATTGAGTCTTGGAAAACATGTGTCTTGGAAAATTGTTGTGATGAATTTTGTTTAACGCAACACACCCAGTACCAATTTTTCAAATTGTGACTAATATAACACCTATAATTAATATAATAGGACTGTTACAATTACAAGAAAAATAATTTCTTTGTCATAATTTGATAGTACGTTCAAGTTAGAGAAACATCTAATTATTTTATAAATTTGCACCGTAATTTATATTCAACAATTATTGTTTCTTTCATATTAATGATAATACGATGGTTCTAAAAATTCTTAAAACAAGGCTTTTCTTAGTTTTGTAGGTCAACAGTTCATCAATTGCGCCTGTATGCCAGAAAAGCATTATTACTTACTAGTAAAGGAAAAAAACGAATGGTATGTGACTTTGTCCTTAGAATTCCAACCAACCCATCATCATCACTATCATCCAACTCATTACCCACGCACAGGTCTAAAACCTATGTGGGCTTCATTCTCCGTAAAAAATCGATTTGATATTATTTTTGTAATTCACGTCGTTAAGCTGCATCTTTGCGCTGTGCCCAAACAACATGCAATGTGTCAATAGATCCATAAGTTACAGGCTTCCATTAGCTGTTCAATGCAGTTGTCAATGTCCGCAGTAGCGGAGGTCTTCGGCATAGTTTATAGCATTAAAAAAATCGAAATTGATTACTATTAATATTTAGACATTTTTTAAAATGTTGTCTTTCTAATAAAAATACGAAATTGGATGTTATAATAGTTATTTATGTATTAAGAGCGTGAAGCGCGACTTTACGTGAAGCTTCACGCGCGAATTGCATACAATATTTTTCCTAAAACTGCAGTTCTGGATTCCAACACAATAAAAGCTTGTAGTTTGTAACATCACAGAGCATGCGCGGATTTGGTTAGCGTACGCAATTGTTGAGGTTATGAGAATTTCACGGATTCCGTGATCCACCAATGAGAAGACATCAAAATCAAAACAGAAGCGTAAAGAAAACAGCTGGCGAGCGTAAAGTACTTTACCGCTTGCGGAGCAGTAAATAGGTATTTTACAATTAGTTTTCAGTACGTAAAGAACTACTTTACGAGCAGTTGCAGGAAAATTTTTTAACAATTTTTAGTGTTCCATTTCAAACTTTTAAATTTGATGTTTCAAGTGAAATGAAACAAATTGCTTTTTTCCGAGTGAAGTTTCAAGTGTTTCTAAATTTGTCTTAGTGACCTAACCACAAAGTTTCGGAAAATATAAAATTCAGTCAAAATTTGCGAAGATAACAAAGTGTGTTGTATATTTGCATTCATTGCTTTTTTATCTCAATAAATAAATAAGTTGATGCCAACTAGCTCAAGGCCTAGATCATTGCAAGTTTATTTTAAATAAATATATTTATTTCCACAACGCTCATATCTATGAACACTTTACAAAATACAGAAATAAACAAATCATTCATGATAGTTGCTAAGTTAGATGATTTCAAAATCATAAAAACTTACATTATTATTAAAAAAATTATTTCATGTAAAATATTGAAAATAAAATAAATAAATAAAATAATATTTTGACGAAGAAATGATTCGTGTCTAACTAACCTGAAGTGCTCTGCCATAACTGAAAGTCATAGGCCATGGTTTGCGGCCGCCTTGGTACTTGTTGATGGCATCGAGGTTGACAGAGGCCTCCTCTTCGGACTGACCACCAGACAGGAAAGTGATGCCAGCGACGGCGGGTGGCACGGTGCGCGAGAAAGCGGCCACAGTAGCGGCGGCGATCTGCTGCGGTGTGCTGCGCTCTGGACAGGACATACCCGGTGTCACCATATTCGGCTTGAGCAGAGTGCCCTCCAGGTAGACGTGGTGGTCACTCAGCGCCTTGTAGACGGCAGCCACCACCGCTTCGGTCACTTTCTGTGCGCGGTCAAGGTTGTGCTCACCATCTGGCAACACCTAACACAACCATTATTCAACATTAAAAGTCATGTACCAGAAGCCACATCGATACCCATGCAGAGAGATTTATTCAAGGCAGCAAGGATCTTACCCATGCCCTGCGTCCACTTTTCTTTTCAACCTGTATGGCATTTAAATTGAAGGGTAACTGTATTACAGGAGCAAATATCCATCTATACAACACCAGAAGCAGGGGAAATGTACGACTTGAGGCGCACAGGACTTCTTTATACACAGAGAGCTAACAGCACTTGGCAAAAAATATACAATGTACTTCCGGCAGACCTTAAACAATTATCAGTGTTCAAAAGACGGTTGAAATTCTGAAATTCTGGCTTCAGACAAAGTACTTTTATAGTATGAATGAAGTTTTAAATTTAGAATACAATTATTTAAATATAAATGAACTACATCATATTCACAAGTATTTATTTAATGAAATTTGTTAATTGTGTCACAAGTGTCGATATTGTATTAACTGCAACATCTTCTAGGTTCTTTTTCAACTCTCTCTTATTTTTCTTCCCCTTCTCCTTCTTTTTATTCTTGTTCTCCCTCTTCTTCATCATCTTATTTTCTTCTACTTCCCCACGTCCAATTCATTTTGCAACTTCCTCTTCTTCTTCTTCTTCTTCTTCTTCTTCTTCTTCTTCTTCATTCTCTTCCTCTCCACCATGTATTAAGAACAATAAACAATAACAGTAATAAACAGTAAACATGCTACAATAACCTGCGCTCGTTAATCTTTATATAGTTAGTGAATCGTTGCAAGAACTCAGCTGCTCAAGTATGAACTATCTAATACTGTATATAAAAACGTCTTGATGAATTAAATATTGAACTCGTGTCACAGAACAAAGTCGCTATGTCAAGTTAAATATGTATGAGCTTCTGTTATTGTTAAATCCAAGCTACACACACCCCTAAAATAATTAATCCTACATAGCTACTTGCTGTTATCTGTTGACGAAACACTAACGCAGGAGAACAGGTGGTTGGAGATAGAGAGGAAGAGAATGAAGAAGAGGAAGAGGAAGTTGCAAAATAAATTGGACGTGGGGAAGTAGAAGAAAATAAGAAGATGAAGAAGAGGGAGAACAAGAATAAAAAGAAGGAGAAAGGGAAGAAAAATAAGAGAGAGTTGAAGAAGTACCTAGAAGATGTAGAAAAGAAAAGGAAAAAGAAAGCTATGAAAAAGAAGAAAAAAAAGGAGAATAAAAAGAAAAAGAGAGATGAGAAAAAATATATTAAATTAAATTTGAAGATAGTTTATTAAGCTTTCTAGAAATTCAGATTCAATTGAATCGGGCAGCCTTCTAGTAATAAAAAATAATTCATTAATGTGTCATCTAAATACTATATACCTATCTATGTGTGTTAATTAAAATATAATCTGCGAACACTCAAATGTTGTAATAGTACATTTATCTTGCTGATGAGGTCCACATGAGTCTGAAACCTTTTGCGTGTGTTGTGAGATAAATTATGAATGATTGAACTAAAGGTTTAGGTGGGTTCCGAACCACCAGGTAAGTGATAATAAAGCCGATAACGTCAAGTCATGACAACCGGCCACCCTTACAAGTGCAGTCCCGAACGCCCGTGACTGAAAATCACTTTTGCCCTGACAACAAGCTCAGAGAGCGACCTATCACTGAATATTATAGAATTTGTATGACTGTCGGTCATGACTTACTTCTGGTTCAACAATAGGAACAATGCCATGGGACTGGCAGATGGCAGCGTAACGAGCCAAAACGTTAGCGTTTTCCAAGATGGCCTGGTAAGATGGAGTGTGTGTTCCTATTTTCAGAACTGACCGCCATTTTGCAAAATCACAGCCATCCTTCTTGTATTGAGCACAGCGAGCATCCAGATCATCAAGGCCTTGGGTGGTGACTTCGTTCAAAGAATTGAACAGAGGCACGGTGCCCTTGTCAACTTTGATTCCGATCAGAATGCCCTTTTCTTTCAGCAGATCTTTGAATGATTTGCCGTTTGACGCCTTTTGGTACAAAGTCTCATGGAAGAGGATAACTCCTGAGATGTATTGGTTGATGGAATCGTCTGTAGAAAACAGCAGCTGTAAAAAGTAATAAAACGACACTTGAAACAAACACATTTTATCTCAAAATGTGCAATAAAAATTGAGATTCATCGATTCCATTTGAACAGTGCAAAATACAGAATTTTTAAAATAAAACGTTACAGAAAACACTGAAGTGACAGTAAGATATATAGATAGATTAATTGCCTTTATATAAAGTGCTGTGCATGAAAGAAGAAGGGAAGAGATAACTGTAACCCGGAAAGGGTGAGGAGTCTTTTAGTCTTTAGTTGAGACACTTGGATTAATTTTTATAAGCTTTAGACCGTTCATTAGACCATCGGTAACAGATCTTGCCCAGTTACAGGCCTAAATCTGCTGTAGAAGCCCGATGGTTCGGAAGCCACCTAAACCTATAGGTTCAACTCATCAAGCACCATCATCCAACTCATCCACACAAAGGTCTCAGACCTATGTGGGCTTCATCCTAAAAAAAAGATTATTAAATAAATCACTACTGAGATACAAAGTGTGTTCTAGAACTTGAACAAGCAGGTGTATGCAAATGTGCAAAAGCGAAAACGAGAATCATTTACATTTCTTTTAGATTTTGTAATTACAAATTGAAATTTGTGATAGACTTCTACATTTAAAAAAATAAACAACTTTCTCTAACGATTTTTTGAAGCACTCATTATAAAGAAAAAATATATTTGTAGGCTTATATAACGAGTAGCTTTCGATTTGAAGAGTACAAAATAATACTGGATAAATATATACTGGAAACGTACTGTCCACCGCTGGTAAATTTACCTCTGGGAGAAATGCTCTCGATCTAGTTTTAGAAGGTAAACAATACAGCTAGAGGCCCAGGTAGCGAGTACACAAACTCTCTTCCTGTTTTACTGGCTACTATACGTTATATCATACTGGTTCATGAGTGAGCCATGGTAGGAGTCAACAGCACTTGGCCATTCAGACATTTCCCTCACCCGCCTGAGACTTCAGAGGACAAGTTATCATTGGTGAACAGTACCTATAAGAGATAATTTATTGCTTTTTCAATTATTATTAGTTTTTGATGTTCATTGCTTGCTTGTAAAATTCAATTAGTAGCAGCTAGATGCACCAATTAATTGTTTCGAATGAGGATTCAATCAAGTTATATGAACATTGTCTGTAACTAGTGATGTAAAATACCCGGGGATTTAAAACTCGGGGTAAATATCCTAGGTATTTAGCCGGGTAATACCCAAAATTCATAAATACCCGGGTATTTTGGGTACAGTATTTATTAAATTGAGGAAGATTAATTGATGTTTACCCCTGAATATGTTATTATTATCATAGTATGATATATTAGTTAGTCTATAACAACTTATTTACCATTTTTTCAATAACTTAGTAATTATTTTAAAATATTACTCAAACTTTGTGAATAAACAGGATTTTTTAATGTCTAAAATCAGCATAAAGAGAAGAAACTAGGTAGAGTAATTCTATTGGTGAGACTGCAACACACAACAAAAGACTTGTGGGTTGGTAGGAGGGAGGGGTAGGCAGGTGTGCAGTGAAGCAAGCCAGTGATGCAACCCTGAAATTCCCAAAACTAAAAATTTCCCTATGATATGAAATCAAGACAGCACCACATTAGAAAAATAGTGAACATACTTCTACTGTTATGAAGTTATATTATGATTTTAATTTTAGAAAATGGATTGGAAGTAGACCTAACTGACATGTAGGGATAATATTAAAAGCAATAAAAATGTTCAATGTAGAGAAATATGCAGATATTCAGTGTTGCCTCTTGAAATTCTCCAATCTGGATAAACCTATTTTGAAAAATTCCTTCTGTCTTTTGGTCTAATTTTAATTTTAAAGCTTTGTGTCATAGAGTTTATGTTATGTTTTATATGAGTTTAAATATGTTTTATTTTAGTACTAAACAAAAGATCGAATCCTTTTAAAATTATTATTGAATCTTACCATCCTACAGACTGAGTATTTATTATTTCCTTGGGTTAGTTTACACATACTAGGTCAAACTTTCCTCTCTCTAAATAGTAATTATTACTTTTATTAACTCTTTTTGTCATTTTCAATAATACCCCCCCCCCCCCCAAAAAAACGAAGAAAATCATAAATCCTGGGTATTTATGTCGATCATGCTCAGAAGTAAAATGCTAGTGGGGACTATACGAAAAATTGTTAAACAAATTTTATCATCATTTTACTATCCTTATAGGATAGCAAATGCAAAAAGACAACTCAATCTTCTCTAAATTTAATAAAAATTATAGATACCCAGTTTTTTTGTATTTACCCGGTAAATACCCAATTTATAAATACCTACCCACTGGGCATTTATCCGGCCTACATAATTATCTGTAACAAAACATATTCTAATTCTAATCAAAATAGTTTTTCTAACAGTTATTCACCTCTCTGTATCTTCTACGGTGCTCCTCAAGATTTTCTAGTCCAACATCGGCAAGACGTTTGCCCATGGTTGGAACAGATTCATCGGCCGCTAAGATACCTTTTCCAGGTGAAACTATCTGGTTGGCAATCCTGCGCAACTCCTGTTGCAGTTTCTCATCTGGGTAGTTGAAATAGGTCGTCATTTTGCTGTTCCGAAAGTTTTCTGGAAACAATAAATCGAATTTTTGTACCATGTTATAACTAGTGAGCCCAACGGACTGGAGAATGCGCATGCAAACAACTAATTTTGGAAAGGGAAACTCATTTGGGAAGCCTATCGTATGGGAAGGTAGTAACGAAAAACGGCTGTTTTGAAGATACTGATTTAGATCTAATTCACAAGACATCTATCACTTGAAGTTCAAGTTCATCGTTGCTCAAAAACACAGATTTATTTTCCACAAAAAAGACCTACCGTACTATAAACCTATAATATATATATATATATATATATATATATATATATATATATATATATATCAGGGCAATGGAATAGTGTATCTATAGAGTAGATATATTTACCACATAAAAAACAGCTGTTTATATATCCATATATCAGGGCAATGAAATTAGTATGTCAGCTGACAGAGATTCTATAAAAGCCTGATCGCATTTATTCACCTACTGCTGATGATAACAGAAAATATATTTTAAAATCTATTGCGAATGCCATATGGTGAAAACAACTATTTTCTGTATATAGTAATATGTAGATATATTAATGATGAGCTGAGAACCTATCCTTTTGTTTCGCCTCAAAAAAGATGAAGGAGTGAGTCAATTTCATTGGCAAACGAACTAGATCTGTATTGAGGTTCCAAGAATATGTGTTTAAAATTTGAAGTTCATTGGTCAAAGCATTCGAAAGTTATCGTCGAACATACACACAAACATACAGAAAACACCTCGAGTCACAAGTCAAAACTAAGAACTCGCTACGCTCGTTCAAATGCGGAAAACGATAAATTATGGAGGTTCTTATGAAAATTATAAAATTTGATAAATGACAAGTCTGAAGCCCATTTGGCAACAAAATTATCCACAGACCTTCAATGCTAGGAGCATGCACAGTAGTTTTATGTTGTGATGTTGAAGATCCATCTTGTTTCCACTAATATATAGTAAAAACTTAAAAAACACTTTCAAGTGGAAATTATAACTCGCGTTATGGCGTGACGGCCGTTCCACTCTGTTGTCAAGTTCCACTGTGGAATCCACAGTACACTGATTCACAGACAAGATCCACAGTACACTTATTTTAAAATCAGTGTACTGTGGGTCGTCTGACGATGCTCTTGACTTAACAACAGAGTGAAACGGCCGTCACGCCATAACGCGAGTTATAATTTCCACTTAGAAGTGTTTAAAAAACGTTTTTATTATAGTTTTATGTTATTTACTGTAATATTTAATGGGGAGAACATTCTACAAGTCTTGACCTATCAAACCTAATAATTCATAATTATTGCTAACTGTTAATTTAATGAGCTGAATGAAAAAGCTACAGAACAACACGGACGATTGAATAGAAAATTATCAAGATAAGTCATTGACAGTTCATCAAAAAATAACCAAAGGATAAGCAAACAGCAAAATACATGTAGGCCTAATTGAATAAATCATTGATCCGCTGATGAACTTCTCTTTAGCAACGAAACTGCATTCCTGATAAAAAGTGAGTAAAATCAACTTCTTAAAAGTAATGTAAAATTTTGTAAATGAACAAATAATAATTAGACTAGACTTGACAGACAATAAAAAAACAGCATAATCTATGATGATAGATAAAATGTCTCTATTTGGGCGAAGTTAGGACTCGCAGGCTCTCTTTTAAACTTTACCATTAAATGATGTAAGATGATGAAACCCAGAATGTAATTCGTATGAATGTACGATTAATGAAAGTAATGAAATTCGTGTCAGAAGTCACAATATCAAATTATCTTTAAAATTTCCTCCACACGAATATTGGAAAGTTATGTAATTACTTACAGGAAAGTTTTATGTAATTAATCTAAATAGGAATATTTATCATGTTGTTGAGTTATCATGCTGAATGAGCAGGCAAATCAAAGAGTTAATAATTGAGCGCTGCTCTTAAATTTTCCATATTGATAAATTATAAGAGGTCATTATAATAACACATGAAATTATCGAATCTCTCAACTAATTAATGTAAACTTTGATAAGGCTATTTGTTAGATAAAAAACCATAATACAGTAGTAATATTCATAATAAATCCTCAAAACTAAAACTCTACTGGAAAAAATAGGTAATTATATTTCCACAGAGGAATTTTCCAGTGAATACTAGACCTAAACTAAGATTTAAATTGGTTAAAATTTTTTGAAGAAAGCAGTTCTGTGCTAATAGATCGTTGTATCTTCACATTGATTTTACTTTCGTCTTGAGAAATAATTAAATATTGCAGCATTAAATAAATTAATATAATTGCAGCATTAAATGAATAAATTATGGGTACATCAAATTAATACAAATGACAACAAGGAGCAACACTATCTTGTACTTTTCAAACTAATCAATTTAAAATAATTCAATTTAATGAAAATCAAATCACTTCGCATTCTATTTAATCAATGCATAAAGTAATTAGTATTCATTAAATACCTGATAAATAAATGAAGTATTTTATACTAATAGCTACGCGGTTTTATGTATGAAAAAAATCATTGTGCATCTAACAAGGAAAGCCAAGCACATCCAAAGTCATTGAAGGTTAAACCAACACAAGCCTGTCAGAATTGAAATTGGAAAGCAGAGAATTGAAACTTAGAAAATAATACATGAACATAGCCAAATAATACATGACCTTCATCAATCTATAAGAGATTTAACATTGTTCGACTTACAGCTTCACAACAAATGGTGAATCGATTTTTAATACTAGAATGGAGAAAGTAAAATGAAGAATTTAGAATAGTGATGGCTTTAAAATTAATAGAAACTCGCTCCTGAAGTGTAAATTTTGTTGGTGAGAAATGCTTTCTATTGAAAAATATTTTTACTTGTTTGGAAATTATTTCGTCATGAAAACCAGTACAATAATGACTTTCCTCAATGTCATTAGACTGATAAACAAAATCAAAATACGAACGCAGACATGTTTGAATTATTTATTAAACCAATTAGTTCTAAACTGGATACTTACATGGGAAGTATAGTCTTTCTAAAACAAAGACATTCAATTAAAATAATTATGAAAAAGTAACATGGCCTTACAGAGTCATCTAAATGTAAAACTTTTTCACATTTTTTCTATATGGAGAGATCGTTTTCCCTTTCCCCTTAGCTTACATTTAGTGCCCTTAGTTTAACGTTATGAATAAATCTCTTAATAGCCAATACATTTTAATTGATTAATAATGAATTTGCGTTTTGTATCTCACTTCATCTAACTAAAAGTTAATGATGAAACGTTTAGAACACAAATTATAACTTTCATTCATTGGTATTGGAAGTATCAATTAAATTGTGTTGTAAAGAGATCGGAGTTTAATGTGCTATTGTCGATTACTGCAGACAATTAATTTATTTCATTGATGCTTGAAAATATCACTATAGAAGAAATTATCATGATTTAACGAAGCTAACGTTATTGAGAGTCCTAACCTACAATAATTGACTTTGGTGTTAAAAGCAGTAGTTTTCTATGGAAAATAAGTTTTAGGCCTTAAAAAACAATTTTGTTGGAGCCCTTTTATGGCCAACACTATGATAGTTATGTTTTTAAATATCTAAATATTGATTTTAACTGGACTGAGAACTAACATGTTGAAAGTGTTTTTTTTAAATCAGTAAAAATCTCCAAAACAAACTATTAAAAAACAACTTAATTAAAGAATTAATTAATTTCAACTCATCATAAACTGCTGAAATCGTGTTATGCTGTTCAACGATTTGAATAAGTTAATTATGAATTCTTTGTGCTCTTAGTTTATAACGTTATGAATAAAGTTGGTTATTAATAAATCTACTAATAGCCAATACATTTGGCTATTTGGAGAATGCGTTTCATCATGCAGGTGAACATTGACAAAGTGCCACCGATAAGTATTTAGTCTTTATGTATTTATTTATTCTTTACTAAAAATACCTTGAAAAAGACGTACAGATCCGTATCAAGTGAATAACATGTAGTAAATTGCTAATACATAGCCGAGATTTAAGATAAGCCGAACTTTGTAAAGAGTCGAGTAAATACAATAATAGACTATACAGTAATAGTAGCCACTTAGCGGAAGTGAGAAAAATTAGCAATATACGCTAAAATTACACATATACACTCATGAGAATGCGTGTTGGGCATAGCTTACTTGGTTAAATTATAGTGGAATTATTAGAATCTTCCTAAACCTTGTACAAATGTAAACATGATGTTGGAACTGGAAAGTGAAAATATCTCATCTCTAATTGATTAAGATTATTTATAGACGCCTAATGAAACGGTAACTCGAATAACACCAACAATATCTAGACGATAACAAGTCAACTTTCTACCATTCCTGTCAACACTAGAATATTGTGCCATGATGCAACTTGACCTTCCTATTATTTTCAAAAAGGAATTCACTAAAGCTGATTTACTAAAATTAAAAAAAAATGCAAAGTAACTTCGCATAAGACAAGGAACTTACTTAAAGTGGTCATTAGACTACTATGCTGTACCTACATGACAAGATACGAAATCTCAGTTGATTTTAACAGATTGAGCTATCCTATACTATATCCTTTGAAATATATTAACTTTGAAATACTTTCTATTCTCATTGAAGTCTACTACTACTACATAATGCTGTAGTAGTAATAATAATATCAACATTATATTATAATAATATTAAAATTGTATAAATTAATTATAATGACTCAAACTTTAAAGCCGGTTCGGTCATAAGAGGTGCAGTATCAAATGATAATTTTTCAAAATTAGGCTTAAATTATTTCAAAATACCAAAGGAACCATATATTGAATTTAATTGTGTAAAACGTCATTTATAAAGAAGGATGCAACACTTTATGAGTGTTTTTCTGAATTTTAATTGAATTATTGATGACTCAAAAAACTTCACTTTGAAGAGTATGGTTAGCCTACGTATTTGCCTAGTCAAACTACCTGTTTATATGCAGTTAGTGTACAGTAGATAACAGCAAATTAAAGTATCCAAAGGAAAAGTTGTTCTAATCCAAAGTTAGGAATAGTAGAGAATCTTTTGAATCTAATTCTGAAATATGATATTAAAAATAATATTGAATGCAATTCACTGGAGTCAATGGAATTACTTACATCAGTTTGTAGGAGGACGGCCGGAATAGAACTAGAACTGGTAGGGGATATCCACAAGGGGAAAGTGAGCAACATAAGGTCACCTTCAGAAGGACCTTGTCACGAGACTTTGCCCTCTCTTTGATAAACAGCACGCTGAGTGTTGATTCGTGTTGTTGGATGATATTGATGGTTGATATGGTTAGCTTTGATTTGTAGTGGGGTACTGACAGCTGTGTGAGAGAGGGTTTTACAATGGTTAAGTTCCTGGAAGCTGTACGGGTGATGTCTGATTGGTTTGTTCAAATTTTTTAACGTCTATGAATTTATGTACACCAATCAGACACCATTATCAACATTTACCAGTTACCGGTAAAGCTCCTTGGAGCTCAACCAACGTTTATCTCTAAAGTAGAGTGAGCGCTCTTTGGGTGAATTGAAAAACTAAGGATGCCCGGCCACTGAAAGCTGTGTTGAGCTGTGCTACGCTGTGCGATGAAAACTTTTTCAAAAACAGCATACAGCATCTACACAGACAAAAGAATGAACTCAACAAGAAAGCATATTATTTACATTTAAAATCAGCTCTATTCTTCACTACACTGAACTACAAGAAATAATCACATATTCAAATAGCATAGTCAATCTCATGAGCAAAAAATTAAAAACCAAACATAACCAAAAAATTGCACAACTTCGAAATGCACAGACCCCATTAATCACCACAGAACAGAAATTTCATAAAAGAACAATGAATACCACACAAATCGAATTCAATAGATCTGAAATTGAACTACTTGATAAGGGACTAAAACACAACATTAACATACATGACCTCTCACAAAAACAATTGACTGAAACTATAATAGACACAGAAACTGCTATACAGAATACAAATATCCATGTACATGAATACCTGAGGCAGAACATATCACGCAATAAAAACACTTTCAAAGTCCAATCCAAAACCAACCCAGATTTTATAACCATGAAAAATATTAGGAAAAAACAGAAAGAACATAACCTGATCATAACCACAGCTGACAAAGGCAACATCACAGTCATTATAAATAAAACAGAAATAGACACAAAGGCACAACAATTCATTACTAATAATAAAATCATGGAACTAAAGAATGATCCCACTCCCAAGTATCAAACACAAATAAAAGATGCCATCAATCGTACTCAACACATCATTCCTCACAGCCACAAAAAGCACCTCAAGCACATAAATCCATCAGCACCAAAACTAAATGCCTTACCAAAAATTCACAAAGCAGATATTCCCATCAGACCTCTCATAAATCACACACATGCACCTGCACACAAATTAGCAAAACTCCTAGATAAAACAATAAGACAGAACATAACATTCCATCAGCACACAGCAGTAAAAAATAACATAGACCTGATAGACAAACTAAAAAAAATCCATATACCACACAATTCCACACTATCTTCTCTTGACATTACAAATCTTTACACCAATGTACCCATACATGAAACACTTCTTCACCTTAAACAAATGCTCATCCAAAACAACACACCACCTGAACAGCTCCAAGAAATTTTAGACCTCACAACACTAGTTACCTCACAAAATTACTTCACATACAATAATAAATTCTATTCACAACCTCATGGCCTTCCTATGGGTTCCCCAATTTCTTGCATCCTAGCTGAAATCTTTGTCCACAATATAGAACAAAAACATATCCTACATAATACAGACAAAATCATCAGCTGGCACTGATATGTTGATGACATTCTAATTCTATACAAAGGCAATAAAATACAAACTGAAATATTCCACACCAATCTCAATAAAATCCATCCCAATTTAAAATTCACCTTAGAACTTGAACACAATAATAGTATCAACTTCTTGGACATCACTATAACAAAGCAGGAACATGCATTCAAAACATTTAGAATTTACAGGAAACCCACAACAACTGATACAGTAATACATAACACATCAAATCACCCAACCCAACATAAACATGCCACTTTCAATCACATGCTCCACCGACTAACAAACATTCCTATGTCACAAGAAGATTACAATATAGAATTGAATACTATAAAATACATAGCACAACAGAATGGTTACAAACACACACTAATAGACAAACTACTGCACAGTATATCAACAAAACCAATCACTCACACCAGCAACAAACAGAATGACAACCCCCATACATTCATCACACTTACCTACCTCAACAACAAAACTCATAAAATAGCAGCTTCATTCAGGAAACTCAAATATAAAATAGCTTACAGAACAACTAATTCACTCAAAAAACACCTGCATTCTCAGACAACATCTCAAAACAAGTACAACAGATCTGGAATTTACAAATTGAAATGTGATGACTGCAACAAGTTCTATATAGGACAAACTGGCAGGACATTCACCACTAGATTGAAAGAACACACAAGAGCCATCTCACACCCAAACACACATTCCACTTTTGCTGAACACATCATTTCAACAGGCTACAGTTATACAGACATTGACACTAATTTAGACACACTACACTTCACTCACAAAAGCCAGAAACTCAATGTTTTAGAACAATATGAGATTTACAAACATGCAAAGCAGCAACCTGACAACATTTTAAATGATCAACTTAACTTCTTCTCACATACTCTATTTGACAAAATAATCCCAATTTCAAACCTCCCGCCTACTCATCCCCCCACCCCATCACCATTCCAACATACATAACCCTCAAACTCATACCTTAAGTCAGGGAACTGTGGGTCGTCTGACAATGCTCTAGACAACAGAGCGAAACGGCCGTCACGCCATAACGTGAGTTAATTTCCATTTAAAATTGGTTTTTTCAAGTTTATATTACATATTAGTGGAAACAAGATGGATCTTCAACATCATAAATATAATGGCCACTATCAAGGGGAGTTCTATCAGCAAAAGGTTTTGAGAGACCACAAAAGGTCTGCCAAATGTACCAGATATATAGAGCTCTATTTCTATTACAATCTCTCTATTTAGTAGTTCAAGCAGTAGTTAAAAAAATGTCATATCAGCTGCTGGCCTTATTCTTACATAATCAAAACCATTGCATAAAGACTCTATAGTACTAAAGTCACTTTTTGATACAGGCTCTAGACCAGTAATTCCAAACGTTTCCTGATATGAACCATCGCCCCCTTTTTTTTTATAGGTTTAACGTTTACTGGCCATTTTTCAGAAATTTGATATGGAACCTTCAGTTTATGGGTTTTACACTTTATGCATGACACATGTACATTATTTATAATTTTAATTGAAAATTATAATCAAAATTATATTACAACTTTAAATTATTAATAATTTTAACAGAATTATCAACAGGGATTATAAAATGTTTCTACGACACTATTTTAGAAAATGAATTAGAAAATGTTTCTTCGAAATAAGAAGAATATTATAAAAAATAATAATCAAGGAATGAGTAATCAAATAATCATAAAGTTGAAATCTAATGACAGAATTTTCATCAAAGCTACGCTATCCACTGAATTAGAATTTCTGATCTTTTACTACTCTTCACGACACTCGCTAACACACAGACTTGCAACGCAACGATAAAAGATACATGCGAAAGAGCAACGGACAGAGTGTATCAACTAGTGCCTGAGATGGCTTTGCACGTGGTGGTCGTGGTTAAGGCCGTGGGCCTTGAATGACTATGACGTGGTTAAGGCTTAAAGGACTATTCCTAGTTTCTAGGAGGCATTGGTAGTACTCCAACAAAAACAAAGTATTTCGAAGTGAATGCATAAACAAAAGGATTGTGGTTATAATACTATGTGAATTTGTGCTTCAAAATTTCGATCCAGTGTATTTTCAGCTAGTAAATCATTTTGATTGTCACAGCAGATCAGAGTAATTCTCAGACAGTGATTGGTACAGTATTAACTATCAGTATTCATATTCAATAACATACTATTTCCAGTGTTTTTGTTGACAAGTATATTCATAGCGTTATCAAGTTGAACGCCGGCCAGATAATCTGTTATTCCTTTATATGATTTGCGACTACATTTATGAAGTACGAAATATCTGGCACTATCTAAAACTAAACCCAACTCAACATATCGATGTCATTGACTACATTTAGGTTAGTAAAAGAGCCATGAGTCTCTTATACAAGTTTATATTCTTGATTGGGCCTGGTAGAGGCTAAAGTTTACATCAAATGCTGTTTTCATCAAATTTATGGCTTCAATAGATTTGTTTTTTTTTTACTTCTTGGGTCTTCCCAACAGTCTGGTGACTGGGGAGTCGTCCTATTTTCTTCCCTTTGGCGGGGTTACACATATATGTGCTCTTTGTCAGTGGTGCTTCTATCTCAAGTGTTGATATTTATGCTCCTCTATGTATTCCATTGTACTGTAGTATGGCCTTAAAGTCAGATATTGCTTTAAAACTTTCATGAACGCATTTGAGTTTGCCATACCTTTGAGCTCTCTGGGCAGCAGGTTGAAGAAGGAAGCCCCTGTGTAAGCCGGTGATTTGCTAAATTTTTCAAGTCTATGCTGTGGAAGGTTTATGTTTCTTTTGTAACGTGTATTATAGGTATGCTGTTCACATCTTAAGGTAGGATTTGTCTTTAACACCATAACCACGGATTCCAGTATATACAATGATATCACTGCCAGGATATTGTTCTGTACAAAGAGGGCGCTGCAGTGTTCATACATGTTTCTCCTTAATATTGTTCGGATGGCTCTCCTCGGAATACGCAAAACTCTCTCAAGGTTAGCTCTAGATGCAGAACCCCATGCGACAATACCATATCTAAGGTGTGATGCAAACAGGGCGTGATAGGCTGTAAGTGCTGTCTTCTCTGATATATTTCGGACTCTTCGTATCACATACACTGCAGATGACAGTTTTTTGCAAAGTGAATCAATATGGTTTTGTCATGTTAAATTTTTGTCTATTGTAATGCCTAGAAATTTTGTGGTGTCAGCCGCTGTTAAATTACCATCCATCTGTTCCTGATCTTGGTTGTTGTTATTTGGAGTGAATGTTATGTGAACTGTTTTTTTCCTGTTTATGGTAAGTTTTAGTTTATCGCAAATGTTTGTGGCTTCATCAAAAGCTGCGACTATTGCGTTTCCTCTGGATGTGTTTCTATTGGTAGGTATTAGTATTGTAGTGTCATCAGCAAATAAGATACATCTTTTTTATTTTCAAGTTCCTTGGGAAAATCATTTATATATATCAGGAAGAGCAGTGGTCCTAGTATCCAGTGATCCCTGTGGCACTCCTTTGGTGACTGTTCTGAGAGATGATTTGTAGTTTATTATGGTGTTTTCCCTTTTATGGTCTATTTCTACATATTGCTTCCTGTTTGATAGGTAGTCCTCTATCCATTGTAGTGATTTTCCCACTATTTTCAATGTTTTAAATTTAATTCTCAAGGTGTTGAAGTCAATAGTGTCAAAAGCTTTTTTGAGGTCAATGAAAAGTCCACAAGGGGTTTTTCGCTCTTCCCACATTTGAGTTATCTCATTGCACAGACTCGAAATTGCAGTCATTGTGCCATGGCTTTTCCTAAAACCATGTTGTTGCCTTGATAACAGGTTGTTTCCTTCCAGGTATGAAATGAGCTGATCATATACTTCCCATTCTATGATTTTTGAGGGTGTTGGCAAGTTTGCTATGGGCCTATAATTTCTTGGGTCAGCTTTGTCACCTCCCTTCAATTTCGGGTATATCTTAGCTATCTTCATTCTCGCTGGGAATTTTGCCTGGTCCAAGGATGAGTTTATGATATCAAGGAGTGGCTTCCTCAATTCATCTCCACAGTACTTCATTATTTTCCTTGTGATGTCATCATATCCAGCTGAGTTCCCTGGCTTTAGTTTTTTGAATAGTTGATCCAGGCCTGTTTTTGTGATGTTGGTGAACTCACTGAACAGTGGATAATTATTTTCATCTTCTGTAACATCATATATATCATCTGTGTCTGCTTTCATTGCCGGTTGTGTAAATAGAGCATTCAATATATTGCTAACATGATATGGGTCCGTAATTTTCCTGTTTTGTCTATCCAAGTATGTGTTTTCCTGTTTTCCAAACCTTTTCCTATTTCTTTCATCATTGATCAGTCTTATTCTGACAACAAAACTGTGAAAATGTTTTTGCTCTCACTTATCGTTTATTTTAAAAATATACCGACCTCACTGCAGTAGGTAGTCCCTTTGATTTATCTCATTTACCAATAGATTCACAATAAGAACAGCTTAATAGTACCTAGTTAATAGTCTAATTCAACTTTCATAGGAAACCATGCTACTAAAACTTGAATTAATTATTAATTTATATTTAATTAAATGTGTTTCACCAGTAATTATTTCTGGGTAACATATTTCAACAAATTGTTTCATTGGTTCGATTCCCATTTAAGTTGATGATTAACTCAAGTCGACTGAATGAAAGAAATCAAACTTCCACTTTCAAAAGACAAATTTTATCGTTCTCACATTTGTCTACACTCTGCATGCCGTTTTATTACAAAAGTTAAAATAAATTCGAGGTAATCAGTTCTAAAATCGAAGATTCTTTCAGAAAAGCTCACCAATTCGGTTATAGGTGTGTTATGACTATTTACTATCAATGCATAGATCTTGAAACAGGTAGATAGAGTACATAGAAAACATTTTAGAAAACTTGGATGAGAGATTCAATACAGAAGGCGCATTCCTGGATCTAACAAAAGCATTTGACAGTGTGAATCATAAATTATTATTGAATAAACTTACAAATTACGGTATTAGAGGTAAAGAGCTTAGCTGGATCAAGTCATATCTGGAAGGACGTCAGCAGTATGTAAATATAAAATTTTTAAGTAATAACAACCTGTTCAATATTGGATCAAACTTAAAATACAATAACAACTATTCTGTACCACTATTCAGTGTTGGGTCCATTTTTGTTCCTGTGCTACTTAGGGGGGTTGCCTAAATGTCTGTGCAGTTTGGTTGAGAATAGTAAATTATGTTTGTACGCTGACGATATAAGCCTGTGCATTGCTGATAAAGATTGGAACACAACTGAAATTAAATGTAACAATTCCATATCATTTGTGAAAAATTACATAGTCATAGAAATCTTCTACTTAATGATAATAAAACAACGTTTGTCCATTTCACTTGTAGAAATTCAGATGTAGAGCAACTTAATATCAACAATAATAAAGAAGAAATTAAATTTTTAGGACTATATCGTGATAACACACTCAGTTGGTCCGTTCACGTACAAAAAATATGTAAAAAACTAAGCTCAGGAATTTTCGCGCTGAGGATACTAGCAAAAATTTGTAACTTAGAAACGTTAAAAACAGTGCACTTTGCAACGATCCATTCCCACATATCGTATGGAATTGAAATTTATCGAGGGACAAGCATCTCAAACTTGAACAAAATATTCCTATTACAATAAGAATAATTCTTAATCTTAATAGAGAGCAATCATGTAAGCCATTTTTCAGGGAGTTAAACTTCATGACGGTGTACAGCCTATACATTTATAGGACAATATTACATTAAAAAAATAATGAATCCAAATTACCGCGGCAATTGGATATACATAATTATAATACTAGAAATAGAATAATTTTACAATAAAAAAAACACAATAAAGAAAAATTTAAACAAAGTCCAACGTACATGGGAATAATATTCATTAGTTATCTACCAGGTTGCATAAGGAATGAATGTAATAGTTTAAAGTTCAAGGAAATGTTAAACAAATATTTAATATAATTATCATGCTACAACTTGAACGAATTTATTGAGAAAAGATGAATTTTGACTTTCATACCACTACCATAAATATCAATTTTTGAAGGAGCAGCAGACGACAAAATTTGTGTATGTAACGCTTTATTGAATTTTATTTTAGTTTTTTATGCTTAAGAACATATTTTTAGTACATGTTTGTACTTATTATACATATGATGACGTATTCATGTACATGTTCATGTATCTTCTGAATAAAAATGATTGATTGATGTTGAACGATGTCGAAAACTGTCAAGTTGACCTCAAAATGAAGGTCTTTTAAACTCAAGTTTTTTAATTAACTAAAGTTGGCGCCAAAAATTATTTGTTTTATAGTCAGCATAGCATGACAAATCTATTAAAACAAAAAATTTGAAGAAACAGACCTGGCATTTGATATAAACTATCACCCTTCTAGGTTTCATCCTGGCCAGTTACGGAAAGTTTCCTGGACGATTATTTATTTTTCATCTCATAGATTATGGAACGTGAATTACGGTAATAGCATGAATTTGGCTTCTGAAACACTGATTTACAGCTTGTGTTGAGTATTTCGGGCCTTTTGCGTTTAATCCCCGCCATTTACGGAAAGACAATGAACTCATAATACTAACTAATCATTTACTGAAACTGCTCTTCATTTTATAGTATTTCATAGTGTAGTTCGGATTAACTCGTACATTAAGCGCAGAAACAACCTTATAGCACTGCTGGAACACACTTGGGACAAAGTGCTATAAGGTTTTTTTGTCTGTGATGTTTTCCATGACAAAATACTTGATGAACAATCTAATATCAAAACTGACACTGTATTCCAGCACTGACTCAACATCACTTAATCAACACTGGACATTCACAAAAACATCCAAACTGACTTTGAATTCCTACACTCACTTCAAAAAAGCCACAAACTAAATACACTGGAACAATATGAAATATTCAGACACAAGACAGAACCAACTTACTCAATGACCAAACATAGTTCAAATCCAACACAATTTTCAATTATATAATGGCCGCTCCCGCTCATCCTAACCTCAACAAAACATGACCCCTTGCGGCAGGCTGATGAAGCTTCTCTTTAGAAGTGAAATGCATTCCTCCAGTATCTCCAGTAAAAGTGAATGAAAATTATATATTTAATTGAAATACAGTGCTAGTTTTGATATTAGATTGTTGTTTTTGTGTTCAATGGATGATTGCATCCCAGGGCCGTAGCTAGGCTATGCAGTCGGGGCGCTGCCCCGGGGCCCCCGAACAAAGGGGCCCCAGAGGGCTCGAACTTGCAAAAAAGGTGAATCTTCTTCTTTTCCCTGCGCCTATATCCCATTTCTGTTGGGGTCGGCCCTCCTAGTCCTCCTTCGCCATTCCAAACGTTGCTGGGTCATTTCTGGATGCAAATCCATTGTCTTCATGTCCTTACAGATGGTTCCAATCTATGTGGTTGGCGGACGCCCTGGACCTCTTCTTGGTTGTTCTATGTTCAGAACCATTCTTGTCATGTGTTCTTCATTATGTCTCATGACATGTCCATACCAACGCAGTCGATTTTCTCTCATTTTTTCCTTTATATCAGCCACCTTGAATGTTCCTCGAATGTGGTCATTTCTCACCCTATCTTTGAGTGTCACGCCTCCTGACCAATGCAGCATCTTCATTTCTGTGACATGGAGTCTTTGCTCATCAGACTGCCGCATAGCCCAGCACTCAGAGCCTTAAAGTAGAGCTGGTCTTACTGCTCTTTTATATACAATACCCTTGACTTTGATAGGCATCTTGGGATCGCAAAGAATACCTGTGAGTGATCTCCACTTTAACCATCCAGTTGAAATTCTGTTATCAATGTCCTTATTTGCTTATTAACAGAGCCAGTTGCTGTTATAACAGATCCAAGGTATTTGAAGTGGTCAACTTTTTTCAAAGGTGTATTGTCTAACTGTATGTGCTGGTCTGTGCTGTAGGGTGCTCCTGAGAAGTTGCAGTGCATATATTCTGTTTTTGTTCTGCTTACTCTTAGTCCTCTCTTCTCTAAAGCTGTACACCACATTCTAAGGTCAGTCTGCAATTCATGTTGTGACTCTGCTATGAGAATCACATCATCTGCATATAAAAGTGTCCAGGGCGCTGGCTTTTGGAGATCTTTGGTGACATAGTGCAGAACAATGTTGAAAAGCAATGGGCTGAGTGTAGAGCCCTGATGGACCTCCACTTTTACTTCAAATTCAGCTCCAGCTCCTGCAGGACTAAGGACTCTTGTTTTGATGTTCCTATACATATCTTTCAGCAAATTGATGTAGTACTCTGGAACAAACTGTGCACGTAAGGCATGCCATATAAGCTCCCTTGGAACATGATCAAACGCTTTTTCAAGATCAATGAAAGCCAGATGGAGATCCTTCTTCAGTGCCTTATATTTTTCCATAAGAACCTTAACAGTATAACTTTATATAAGGGGTCCCCAGAGACTCAACTACAGGTCTCGTCCATCCATATTGCATTATAGAATGTAATAGTGAAAGTGGCTAGAAATTGGTCTTCTATGTTGTTTTTGCAATAAGCGATTCATTTGCTCTTGATTCTGCAAGGGCTTCTAATTGAATGAATAGCATGCCAGGATGTACAGAACAGCTAACATTAATTTTCGAGTAGCATGTCATGTTGGAAATTAAATTATGAATATTGTACTACTGAAATAAATGAATATACTTCTTTAAAAAAAATGGTGTTGATTATGATGCTGTCAGTTGATAATACAATTTACAACTAGATAATCGTTTTGTTTCAGTAAAACCAAATTTGAAAATTAAGAAGAATAAGCATGTCTAAGAAATACAAAAAATCAAAAGATTCCCATTGTGAACGACACAAGGATCACTCAAAGAAAAAAAGGAAAAAGGAGAAAAAGGAAAAGAAGAAAAAGAAAAGAGACAAATCTCACGAGAAGGAAGAAAAAATTAAAGAAATGATCGGCCCTACTCTTTCTGAAGCTACTTCTCAAAGCGCGGCATCATCAGCTTATCGCCCAATGACTAAAGAACAGTGGGAGAAAAGTCAGAGTGTAGTTCGTAGAGTCTTGGATCCAGAAACAGGAAGACAAAGGTAATTTCTTAAACAAATACCATATTAATAAATATTAGGGTTCTTACGTACTATACAGAGGTCACTATTCAACAAGCTTAACCTCACGTCACTAGATTGTGAATTCCTAGATATCGAATTCAATAATGTAATGCCCTAACAAAATTGTATCTTCAGTACATTCCCATTAACGTATCTTATGGAGAAAATGACGGCATCTATCCAACCCTAGAACAACTGCATGACAATTAAATCTAGAAATATCAATCACAAGAAATCCCTTGACTCTGTAAATAATACGTTATCGTTGTAGTCTATAGCATAATGGAAACACGATTCTACACTCACCTATACATTGTGGGGGGGAGGGGGAGGTAAAAATGCATTTACACACTTTGTGCCAGGCTCTCACATCCTACGAACTACTGGCTAAAAACACATCCCTCTACTGAACCCGCCTGAAACTGTTCATCACACTTCTTCAGAATGGGTTCTTTTGTCCTTAGCTAATTTTTAGCTACACTTCAGACTATCCATGTATTTTTCTTCTCAACTAGTATGTCTGTGACTTACTGGCATACATTCCCGCTCTCCTTGCAACATGATTGAAACAATGTTCTCGGACTTAGTTCACCCAAGTCAGATGATATCTCTCTCCTTTTTCTCTCCCACCGGCTACAAAAAATTTATGCTATGTGGTGTCTCTAATTTTAGGACAGTAGAGACAATCAAGGGAGGCTGCATTACCTATTTTAAGCAGGAAAAACTGAAAATACCCATGCCCAAGTAAGGAACTGAGTCACAAAGTAGCCAATCTTTCCATGAGGGCGCTCTATCCATTCTCTGACTTGTGGGATCAGACGTGCAGTGCACCGGCTCCGTTCCTCAACCTCCCGTGCTGTCTGACAATTTTGGCGAGTCTTCTCTCTTTCCTCTTGAGCAGCTATCTCTTTAATTTCCCCACCCTTACATCTTTGACATATTGCTCTCTGCTCAACTGCTAGAAGAGTGATGGGTCACAAGCACTGCTAGAAGAGTGATGATCGCAAGCACTGCAGGCTCTGACACTGTTCTGTAATCAGATCAATTCTTATTGCAGCTCTGCGTTGAACATGTAAGAGCCATTTCCTATTTATTGCCCACCCCAGAACAGGTGCACACACTTCAGCACCATATAGGAGGATAGAATTCACTGTGGACATTAACAAGCATCTTCTTTTGGTTCTAGGACCTCCCACATTGATCATTAGCCTACTAAGGGCAGAAGCAACGTTAGCAGCTTTTGTTACCTAGTGTAACTTTTACAATACATAATGGCTAATGATCATCTAAATTATCAATTAATATTCCATCCTATAATATCGTCATATAATCTGAACTCAATTAAAGTAATTCAATATCTGAATTCAAAAATAACTTCCACCAAATGCTAGTAAAACAATACCACAAACACTGTTGGTTAAGTGCTTGAATGTACGAGGTTTTGTCCAAACTTCGCCTTTTCATGTAAATGCATCACTAACCCCCGGTTTCACAAATATCATTATGATGGTTCATTATTCGTAACACTTTTATACCAGATTACTATCCATCACATTATTCAGTATAAAAGTGAACTAATTTTTATTATAAAAGTTTACAGTATTCTAGCTAGGTTACAATGCAGCCAACACAGTCAACTAAAAATGTCAAATTCTGAGATCAGCTGAGCATAAAATATAATATATAAATTAGTTGAATAATGTGATTAAATCATATTATTGTATGGTTTGGATAGTAAATTAGCTTTTAGAATAATTGGTGTTGGCTTCACTGCCAGCAAGTAGCGAAAAAAGGAGACCGGCTCTCAACCGTTAATAGTGGGCTACTTGGCTACCGAACACGTTTACACGAGGCGAGTGGATATCCAGATTGTAGATTCGCCGGCGAGTAACGAGTAGCGCCGCCCTGCGGAATCTCCAATGTACAGGTGTGGCACTGCTGATATCCCAGGATGTGATTGTGGAGCAAACTCTGGCACATATGGTGGAAGAATGCAATGAAAGAAAGTTTGCTGAAGAGTGGGAAGACTTCATCCTTTCAAGCTAAAATGCTATTGTAGGGTTGGAATTTAACCTTCAGTTGCAAAGCCACTCTTCTCTTTCATAATCATCTTAGCTGTTAATTGTAGACTCGACTTTTGTCGCCTGTTAAGGGAAAATTCCACCATTAAGTTGAAAAAATAAGAGGGGTGAATACAATTATCCTCTTCTCTTTTCGCCTTTAAGAGGCGAGTCGATTCTGTCAGCAGAATGCATCCATAAATGCCCATAATCCATGCTAATACAAAGATTAGATTATAAATTAGCACATAATTATCTTGTTTGGAATTTCAGATTGGTGAAAGGAGATGGAGAAATTCTAGAAGAACCAGTCAGTAAAACCAGGCATCGTGAAATCAATAAACAAGCTACTGCTTCGGATGGAGCCTTCTTCCAAACCCAATTGCAGAAAAAGATATGAAAAATTGATGTTGTAATAACCTTATACTGCTCTAAATTCATTTTATAATCAAACGAAACTAACCATTTATAAGTTCTGATATTTGCCTATGTTTTTTAGTGTTAATTGTTTATTTAGTATTAGTATGCAAATTAATATCAAGAATAATTTTTCAAATTGTTAGAGCCTTATTGTACAAAGCCACTGCAGTCGCAATTGCGCGCCACAATTGAGAATAAATTTGATTAAATTTGATCAGCTGATCGTTCTAAACATGTTAATGCTTTCATGTACTTTGACATTGTTGAACCCGGTCAGACGTTCAGCTGGTGTAATTTAGTCTAAATTGTGGCACGCTACTGCAGTGGCTTTGTATAATAAGGGTCTCAGATTCATAGAATCAATCGCTTACTGAGCTGCCATATCCACCTTTGTCATAAAAGGTTATTATTTTTCCAACAAGGATATCAATCAATTCATTTCAATGAAAAACAATTATTTTTTGTTGAGCTACAAATTCATACTTTCATTTTATCATATATTTTTCAATTTCCTAATAATTGTGACTAAATTATGTATTAAAGTGTTGTTGATCTTCACTTAATGTAAATTATCCAATTTGATCTCAATTGAAGACCGCTTTGGTCACTATTAAGAAAAATATTTTTTTTTAGTTTTCACTCTAATTTATAACTGGGTAGAATGTATTGTGATCAATAACCTCCAGTTCAGTTCTAGATGATTCTTCAATATGCTTGTTTTAGGGTCTTAATTAATGTCAAATATTTTCACTGATTTATATTATCTCTTATATTCCCTTCTGCCTGCTCGTGTCCGGCCATCTTTCTCATTGCTCAACGAACTCAACACTCATTTAAAAAAATTTTACCCAATTCGAGACACAGTCAACACTTGTTATTTTTCTTCACATAAAAAACTTGTCATAATGATTGTAGTTGTAGACCAACCATTATAGTTCTACCTTGAATGATAATGTATCAAAATGCGATGATACATAGGATTCTTTGAATCTGTGTTGTTGGAGTGAGTCTACAAAGCTTATTGATTGACTTTTCCTTTAGTGTAATTTCCCCCAGAAATTGTGAATATGGGCATAAGTTATCTTTGAATAATCTTGTTTGCGTGAGCCAACAAAGCTTATTGATGGACTTCTTTAGAATATAATTATTATTCTAATATATCGATGTAAGTAATTTATTTTTGAATGTCTACTTCTTGTTCATTGTTATTAAATTAATATATGTGGAAGTGATGTATGTTTTTTGTAACCTTCACTTGAACATGCCATAATAGTTATTCTATTTTATTCTATGACAAAACTTAGGAAAGCTGAAAAAGCCTATGACCGTTACTTGTAGTTGAGAGTATCTAGTAAAACACAATTCAAGGAGCTCTGTGCTTGTACTGAAACGGGATCTTCAATATCATCGGCCGATTCAATTTAGAAAGATATAAAGTAATTGAGTTTCGTGGGAATATAAATAGAAATAAAAAATCATCATATGGTTGTTGAAGATATTTTAATATTAATGAATAATTTAGCCATAACATTTTAAAAACAGAACCTGACAAGCTTATCACAGCATTCACTGTTTAATTAATCTCTTATAAATAAGTTTAAGCTGGAATAAGCAACATCCAATTATATTATAGAACTCAGTGTGTAATATTTGCGTTTGTCTAATAATTTAGAATTTCATTTTAGAATAAAAACTATTCAAATTGCAATATCAATCTCAGTTGGTATTTCTAAGCGTTGAACAGTGAACAAATTTTAACTACTTCAAACAAAAATACAAACATGTTTTTGACACAAAAGACGTATATTTGACAAACATCTATTTATAGATTAATAATAACAGACTTGAAACGTTCTTTATTCGCATATTAAACTCATTTCACATTAGATACTTGACACCTAAGAATTTTCTATAGAGCTGAATTGACAGGGGAGCTGAATTCTTCAGCAATATGGAACTATGTTTCTATTATGCTCACTTTTATTACTTAAGCTACAGAATCATATATCAAGATATTGCCATTCCAATAATATTTCACTATTTTTAAAAACAAAACGTGAAACCTTGCTTACAACATTTTTCGGATGTTCAACTTAATTCTAGCATTTTATTTATTAGGGGGGTGAGTTCCAGGGAAGTTTGTGCGTGAGTAATGAGGTGAATTCATAGCGATAAATTGGTATACCTAGACGGGAGTCAAACCAAAAAACGACAGGAAATCAGTAAGGGGTGCTAGTCAGAGATCTAGGGAGTGGGTTGATTGGTTCATTATGCAATTTATATTTTTTTCAATTATGAGCATATTATGCTATATAAGGTACCTTCAACAATTTAAAATAAATTTTCAACAAACACTATTAGTAATTTATGTGGTATATAGTGATTAAAAATTACCAATACATATTGAATACGTATTTTGAACGGTGTATTTGTAAAAAGTTAGCTTTGGTCTGTAAATGTGTTTCTTATTTTATGGGCAAGATTATTTATTTATTTATTGTGACAAATTTACAATGAATGTGAAGGTGCAACAGTCTAAAACTGCTCCCTTCACAAATTTTGAATATTTTACATTGTCCAAAACATTAAGGTTAACAGAGTAAAAATTTAAGATTTGCTGAAAACAAATTAAGATTATGTTCGTATTAACTGGATTATATGCTCTGTATACAGAATTTTGTGAAGACAAGGACACATATTTATGCTATCGGAAACTCAATTGAATTTTTACTGAAAAAAATTACCTAATTCCTACGCATAATCATCTACTACTACAACTATCATCATCATCATCATCATCATCAATCTACTATTCATTATGGAGGATACTCTTTAGTTATCAACCAACTTAATTATGTATTACTGAATTCTTGTTCAATTTCACTCCTCTTTTACATCTATTATAATAACATTTATTATCATTCACAGATCAATGTCTTTACACTTTTTTGGAGTGTACCAGCAAATAAATAAATAAGAATATAATACTATGGTAAGTAATTTACATAAAATGTTTACTCGAATTACATCTATCAATTTGAAAGCTAAGTGAAAGGAGGTACATTTTTTGAAAAATGCGTTATTGTAATTTTCAAATAACATAAAACTTGAGGTTAGCAAATCGTATCAATGTCCCTATTTAGGGATGACGTAATTTGGTTACGTGCTCAAGAATGTGGACCCACATCTCTTCAAACCCTCTTACGCTGAGAACACGCCATTCAAAAAATTAAATATTCATTCCAAACACTTCATGAAGAGAAAAAACTTGAGAGATTTGACCTGGAAAACCCTGATCTTTCAAAGAAAAAAGACGAACTGGAATTTGTTTAAAAGCACTATTAGTGCTTGTACCAGCATACCAGTCCTTTGCTAATAATAAATCAATTTAGATATCTTTTACTGTAATTTTGGTAAAAATGGCTACACCTTATCCCATTAAATTATTCAATAGTTGCGCTATCATCAACATTTTTTGTACAAATTAATAAATAAAGTTCATATTCACATAATAAGACAAAATGAATATAAATATCTGTACAAATTGACATAAAAAGAGAATGTTTATACACCTAACAAAAAAATAACTGAAAAAATTAGCTTTTCCTTACATACCTCCTTTTTCCACTCAGCCCTTCAATTATAATGTTAAATAATGAATTTTATATACATATACAGGAGTATATCAGCAAGAATTAGGCTCAGTTAATCAGTTTGTAGAATTGAATCAACTTCACTCAACAAAGCGTATTTTCTCAGATGCACACTTGAAGATTTTTTACAAGACACAACCTAGGTCACCCTGGAGGAGTGGAGATATTTTAGAAAATAAAAATTTCACTTAAATATTTGTAGCTGTTAAATAAGCCCAGATCTTGATATTCAGAATGTATTTCGCATGTGCAAAATATATTACACCACAACTACACTATAAATCCTCGACTTAACTACTATTGCGTATGATTTAAATTGACAATGCCCAAATCACGATGACCGTTGGGAATGCCATCAGCCAATGCCAATAAATCACACAAATATTTAGAATTTTCCATTTTTCGGATCATGGCTTGTAATTCACTAAATCTGATTGCTTATGAAATTTGAACCTTCAGAAGAAAACTTAGGAATTCGGAATAGCTATACCTAGAGTAGTTTTAGAAGTTCGTACAGCTTCAACTACAATAGTTTTAGAAGTCGGTGTGGCTCTTACTAGAATATGCTTGTAGAAGCCCCATAAAATGACTTGGAAATGAAAAGCAAATTATGCATTACTTCAAAAGTCCGTGTAGCTCTAGAATATGTCTTTTGAGAATACATGAAAAGAATTGTAAAGAGAGATACAATATAGCCTGCTAGTAAATAAATATACTGTATATTATGGCCATCGAGCGATGAATATGGCGAAGTAAATTCAGCTCCAGAAGCAGTATATCTCCATTGCACATTGCTTATGTAGATACTGTGCCGAACGCCAATGCGTTCAATTGTAATATCTTTATGAAAATTTGTTAAACTTTTCAACTTATTATAAAATTACAACGGCTGTTAGTTAACACGGCTAATTTTACAATGGAGTTTATATGAAACAGAATGGAGAAGATAGGTGAGTGAAACAATCGTTTCTAGAAGAGCCCAGCCGACAGGAATTTTGGAGTTACGACATTAGGCATAACAGCACTGTTAAACATAAAATAAACAGCCCAACCTTTACAAGCTAAAAAATTAAAATGTTATTAGTTTTATCTACATGAAAAGGTAATGCGGAAGCGCAAATTTTTTTAAATAATTTTACTTCATGCTACCTCGCTATTATTTCAATCTAATTCAGAGCCTATAAAATATTCGACAAATTCAGAGTTCAGAGCCAATAAAATATCCGACAAATTAACTTTTCAACACATCCATTCTAATAAAACTACTTAATCAGAAAAAATATAGCTCGTGTTTACAAAAATCTATTTAATATTCAACTTTTATGAAAGTTTGAACTTTTCCTGAACTTAGACCTCACAAACACTCCCTAGTACGAATGTTCTCACAATATTTGTACCTCAGGACCAGAGTGTAGTTAGTAGTTTGAAAATATTTGTGAAAACATTATTAAGCGTTTTATTCATTTACCATATCCTACATGGTATTTGTTACAATAACTTTCAACATAACTTTTCTCCCGATAACTACAAAATTTAATATTATAAAGAATAATATTTAACGTTTTATTCACTTACCATCACCAGAATAATATTTGATGCAATAACTTTTTTCCTAACAACTATGGAATTTAATATTATAATCTACTCATAAATATCTCTAAAACAGGGTTTGAACGGTTACACACTGGTTCTGAGGTATTGATATGTATGTAGTAATTATTTTCAACTCGCATAAATATTAATTTTAAATCAGACTTGCTTACAATATACACTCAATAAATTTAGTATCTAACTGGTGAATTATTAGAACGGAATATGTACTTTTAACTGTAGAACAATGTTTTTACTTTGCAAGACTAACCTTAGATTAATAAACTTTCAACTGATTCAATGATTATATGGGAGAATTCACAAAAATAAGAGTATTTCTCAGAGGAGTCCTACTCAAGTAATCCTGGTTTGATACATCGAATAATAAATTTCATGAACTATCTATATATTAATATCAGTGATGTACAGTATTCATAAAATAACAGATTCTTAGTCATTCACTTTGATTCTCGACATTATTTACATTCCGCGATTCTTTTAATGGCGTTCCCACCCTGAATATAGTAAAATAAAATGTAATATATAAAAACAATTACAGACTAGTTCTGTTAGAGCGTAATGAAACACGAAAATTAAGCCTTGAAAATTTACCTTGAGAAATGAAAGAGGCTCAAAATTAATAACTTGATTCGTTCAGCCATATACCGGAGGCACAATAAGCATAAAAAATAAATCAATTCTGGTTGTCTTACATGAAAATACTTTTGAAAAATTAGTAATAAATAATTAATAATACACATTAGTAATTGTATATGTTTCCAGAAAACTGAGTCTACAAGAATTTTAAAGTAAGATATTTGCAACAACAACAAAATAATTAAAAATCATCTACGATGAAGTACTGTTTAAAAATGTTTTCAGAAAACTGAGAATATGAGAGTTTAGTGTCAGATTTTTGTCTCAATGGTTTACGCTCAAATCACTTTAAATAATCACTTTATGACGTAGCACTTAATAAAAATGTTTTCAGAAAACAGACTAAATGAAATTTAAGGTAGGATATTTGTAACAACAACAACAACAACAAAATAATTAAAAATCATCTATGATGAAGTACTGTTTAAAAATGTTTTCAGAAAACTGAGAGTATTAGAATTGAGTGTCAGATTTTTGTCTCAATGATTTACGATCAAAATACTTTAAATAATCACTTTATGACGTAGTACTTAATAAATATGTTTTCAGAAAACAGACTACATGAAATTTAAAGTCAGATATTAGTAACAACAATAAAATAACTTTAAATAATCTATTTATGCTAAAGTACTGAATAAATATGTTTTCAGAAAACTGAGACTACAAGAAATATAAGGTCACATATTTGTAGCAACAATAAAATAACTTACAATAATCTTCCCATGATGAAGTAGAGTACGTGAGATTTCCTTTGTTGCCTGGCCTTCAGCGGCCGGTAGGCGCAGTGGGGACAAGACATCGCGGAGGGGGAATCGCCTCAGTCACTTCCCCTACTATGCCTCGTAGCGTTCTCTGTTGAAAACGAGTGAACGTTCCTCCGTGACTAACCGGTTTAGACTGAGCTGCTCGCTTCCCCCACTCCAAATTTTCAAGCGTTGCCATAGAAACGTGACGTCGCTCAACTTTCGCTTCATATGAAACCTCACGTACTCTACTATTTCAATTGTTTCCAGAAAACTGAGACTATTTAAAGTAATATATTTGTCTCAATAGTTGAAGCTCAAATCACTTTAAACAATCTTTTTATGGTGAAGTACTAAATAAATATTTTCCCAGAAAACTAAGTCTTAAGAATTCAATGTCAGGTTTTTTGCAGCAATAGTCTGTGCCATAATGACTAATACTAATACAACAAATAAAATAATTTCCAATTATTCGGACTTGAGAATTTCGAACATATATAACTTATTTATACTGCACTTAGAATAGTTCATATTTTTTAAATATATATATATATATATATATATATCTACATACTCGATCAGCTGGATCTAACTTTCTTTATCATTAATACCTTGAAATATGGCAAAGTTTTTTCATAAGTACAATGATGAAGGAGCATCTAGTCATACTTCCAAGAAGTCTTTCAATAGAGTTGTTCTCCGCTTTTCAGCTATGTCTATTTGGTTTTCGAGTTCTCCTCTGTCAGTGCTTTCTGCTCTTTCTATTTTCCAGGACAAGTTTTCTATTTCCGCTTCAAGTTGGGCTTGCTGGTATTCAAACTGGAAAAGGAAAAAATATGAAACACAAATTAATCTCAACAATTAAAGTGTGAGTGAGTCTGAAATATTATTGGTAAAAATGATTAATATAATTCAGGATGATAAAATTATCAAGAGTTGTGATTTGTTAAGAGAACTTGTGCTCTTAGGCTAGGTTAGGCTTAGGTTAGGTTAGGTTTGGATTCCTCTCATTTGTTAGAAGCCAGATAAGTTTTCAGGGTTCTTATTAGGTTTGGCAAGGTTCTAGAACCAAGCACCATGATTGGCTGCTTGCATTCAAAGCAACTGCTCCAATTGGTTAAAAAGAACAGCTCTGTGATTGGTTGGAAGGATAGATCACATTTGAGTAGGATGGCTGTGATGACGTAGCCTGCAGTTCAGCTGATAGGGACTGCAGTCCATCAGAGAACTTCAGCTACAGCTAGGTCATTACGACATGATAGTTTTCAGTACGACCCAGCTCCTACATTCTCAAAGCCTTAGCCCAGTATTTTGCATTATGATATAGTTTACACAATCCAGTAATGTTTGGGCGGAAGAAAGAGTAGTGTAAATAGATGTAAGTGAATTCAGCATTCAACAATATAATTGGCTTAGGGGAAATTCTAGAAACTGGTTATTTCATTGGCTGAGAGTATTTGATTTGTGATTGGAACCATTGGAAGTAAGCAATTCAAATTAAATCAGTGCTTGATTGTGTAAAGTATGCTCTTGCTATGAAGTATTGATCAGAACCATAAAACCTGGATGTCTGTGTTTCACTTCATGATATATTTATTATGTAAGGTGCAAAATACAATTAAACTTTGTTTTAAATACAATGTTGGATATTGCTTATTGTGAGAGACAACAGATAACCATTGTTGTTTGATCTTGAACGCTGGGAAATTGCTGTGTCCACCCCACTTTTAGTTCGC
Organism: Conomelus anceps; assembly: GCA_948455865.1. Taxonomy (NCBI): domain Eukaryota; kingdom Metazoa; phylum Arthropoda; class Insecta; order Hemiptera; family Delphacidae; genus Conomelus; species Conomelus anceps. Next base: position 39,187,223 of record OX418222.1, read on the forward strand.
AATGTGACAGTGAAACAGTACAGTCATGTTTGTGAAACGCTCCCGCTTTTTTCCACTTTGTGACTTGGAAACGCTTTCTTTCATCAATCATTCATACATTCATCCACCTCACAATCATAAATAGTGATATCAATGTTAATGAGCCAGAGTCGAAATTTAGTGTTTCACGACCACCAAAAGTATAATGTCATTAAGGCTCTTAATTGACTTTTTCTTCATGTCTGTGAGCTTTTTCATATATTAAATAAATAAATAAAATCTAAATAAATAAAGCATCCAGGTTGGCTGGTGCAGACCACTACAATTACTAGAGAACACATTTAAGGTAAGACGCCCCACTACATACAATTTGTTTCTCAGAAAATGTCTTTTCGATATTTAATTTTCGAAAAAACCTTCCCAACATGAAATTTTGAGAATATTTAAATATTGAAATTTTTGAACAGTGAAACAATTACATAAGAACTTGTGCTTTTATTATCAAGAAAGCAGTGAGGGCAACTAAGTTACTAGATTTCTTGGAAATATATGCCTCACCAAAACAATAGTTTATTCAGTTCAATTTATTCATTACTCCTGGGGCCTACTGAATGAGAAAAACATGCAAGTACTACTAGCTCAGCTGATAATTTATAAAATTTGGGCTGCGCAATTCTCTCCAAATGTCCCCCATAATCTAAATGTTGATCAGCTGACTGGTAATTTGCAAAATTTACTAAAATAATACTACTATAAAAAATAATGGTGTAACAGAAGTTTCTTTATGCAACAATAATGTTTTCCATGACGAAATACATAATGAACAATCTAATATTAAAACTGACACTGTATTTCACTTGTATATATTGTTTCACTCACTTATATTGGAGAGGCTTGAGGGATGCATTTCACTTCTGAAAAGAAGGCTGACGAAGCTTCTTTTCAGAAGTGAAATGCATCCCTCAAGCATCTCCAATATAAGTAAGTAAAACAATATATAAAAGTGAAATACAGTGTCAGTTTTAATATTAGACAACAAGAATTATTACTCTTGACGGGTGAGTTGGAAATTTCAGACCTGTAAAAAAGGCTAATTTTACTAATTGATATATTTTTTTTCGGAGGATGAAGCCCACATAGATCTGAGACGTGCGCGTGGGTAATGAATTGGATGATGGTGTTTGATGAGTTGGAACTAAAGTTTTAGGTGGGTTCCGAACCACTGGGAAGTGATTTTACAGCAGAGAACAGTCTTTTTTGCTGGCAAATCCAATCGGTCACCATTAAAAAGAGCGCCCAGGAGTTTCGTAGCTTATCTCTGATTGAGCAGATACCTGCATTTCATGCAATGGGCCCCAGTTAGTGATTATTTCGATTCAAGGGGTCGATTCTAGTGAGCCTACCCACTCAGGCTAGACTTCAATAACAAACGATCCTGATAATTTTCATTTTTATGTAAACTCACTCTCGAGCGCCCGTGACATCGCGACTGCGCTCACCGAGCGATCAATCACTACCTCAATTGATTATATTTTGTGTGATACGTATTTACATCAAGCTACATTGACGATAGTTATGGTGCCAGTTGCACGAAAGAAAATTAAATTTGACCACCGTAAGATAACGTCATTTGACGGAGCCAGTGCAACGACATCCCTATTGAGCTCCGTAAGATGACGTCATCTTACAGTGGTTGAATTTAATTTTCTTTCCTGCGACTGGCCGATATTCTATAAAATAGTCTATAAATAAACCAGAGAAATTTACCAATTCTTTCCTAGGACCTGGCTCCATGTAATAGGCATAAGGATAAGTGTACTGCAGTGTGTATCTGCACTTTGCTAATAGCGCGGCAGCATCCATTAGGTATTGCCAGTCAATCCACGTTCCTGATGAGTTCATAACCTTTATGTTAATTCGACTCTTTATTTTCGTTAACGTCTGTTCCTCAAGTCGCAAACTCTTACAATGATTCTCCCACTGAAAAGATACAAGTAATATTGAAACAATTTGACAGGTTGGGAAAACAATTTGGTTGAGAAAGTTTTCCCAGCTAGGCTGCTATTAATTTTTAATATTAGATGCATGCACTCCTGTTAAAAGAAAATTCTATAAGTTTTGAATCTTTACTCACATATTCAACCTCTGAATGTTAGCTGTATGTGATTGTTTTCTGACCTTGCCTATATTACAGTAATCGTATTTTTGGCTATAAATAATTGCGGAGACATAGCAGAACTAAATTTAACGATGAATGATGACAAAGATCGCACAATGATTTACAGGGAAACAGTTAGACAAAATAAAATTTTATCAATAAAAACAGTTAAACGAAGGGAACAGGTTTGTTCAGATGAATTAAGAATGGCAAGATCTGACAGAATGAAAAAGTATTGGGAGAAAAAGAAAAGCGAAGTGAACAACCAAAGAAGGAGAACTAACCAGAGAGACTAAAGTGATCCTATGTGGTCATAAAATTTAAAAAAAAAACTGAATTGTTAAACCTATTCTAATACTACGACGCCAAGTTAATAATTGCAACCAAGGACACAAAGTTAATAATTACCAAATAAAATTGGCAGCTATGATGCAATGCAACAAGTTAATTTCTTACAAAACTCCAATCTAATCCAACTAATAGAAATTGAATCAAACCTAGAAAGCAGCTCAAAAGAAGGATTTGATTTTACTTACCCTTTCATAATAATGGAGATACTTTTTCAATGCCTCTCTAGCCTGAGCATGAGCTGATTCATTAGCAATATTTGGATTTTCCTTATACCTAGAGCACTCGTAGTATTCCGATCCATGACACTTCCAATCACCAAGACACATCCAGCAAAAATCATGTTTGCAATTATAACATTGCATGTGGTTACAGCCACCATTTTTTTCTATACATATATGACAACGAGGGCACTGCAACAACAAAATCCAACTTTAAAAAGTACAACTAACATCTATTAAATATTAAACCTTTGTTTAATTCATTTACGAATAGTGAGGTGAAACTGAACCTTTAAGGGTCTCCCACCAATAAAAGCCATACACAACAAAAAACCTATAAACATATCCTTTTAAGCATGAAAACGTAAAAAATGATTATACAGAAAAAAAAGAATATTGAGAAAACTGATATTACATCTTTAGTGTGTGCACTGATATAGTTGGCGGTTTCGCTATCGTCAGCACATTTGGTTAGCCACTTTCTAATGGTATTGCAATCAGTTGGCGCATGGTAATCTCCTCCACATCTGAAACTGCAATTTACACATAAATTTTTATTGTTGTGAATGTCCATTTTTCGTGATCTGCAGTAGAACTATTCATAGGTATAAACTTGCTGTGCAGAACTGACCACGTCTGCAACCAAGCGCCGAAGAAGAACTACATAGTTCGAAACGCGTCCGCCGCGACTCAAAAAAGGTCAGTTCTGCACAGCAAGTTTATACATATGAATAAACATAAATTATATATTATATTGATGATTTATAATTATATATTATTATATTATTATTGTATCAGTGTTCATTGGTCAAGTTCAATTATATGAAGAATAAGCATGCAAAAACATGCTTAGAGGATATCTACAGAAAATATTTCAAAATGTGAAGAATTGATTCAACGCTGAAAGTTATAAGTGCTTGTTGGTAAATCAATATTACACCTTTCTTTAAATGACATTTCTCACAGATATATCTGTCACATACATCTTGAGCTGCAAAATGCATGTTTCATCTCATTCACGAGAATAATTTGTAGAATACAAAATGGTCAAGATTTGTTGGTCTCTTTCTGTAATATTAGCCAATATTTCTTAAATGTTTATTGCATTATTCGCTGTTATTTGTGTTCTCATTGTGTACCATTAGAACTAATGTAGTGATTGTTTCAAGTTTTTCAGTAAGATAGCTATGAATGAGCTTGAAGTAGGCTACAGTTAATATCAAGTGTAAGCAACTTCATCAAAGAGAGTTACTATGTAGATCCAAATGATGATTTCTTCAATTATCGTTAAGTTAGGACAAAACATAGAATTGATTATTAGTCTCAAGACTGGATAGCAATAATATTTTTTATAAAATAATTCTCAAGCCCAAGACTAGGTAAAGAATGATTTGAATTGATTGATAGCCCAAGAGTGGGAAGAATGGAAGAAAGACTCTGTTCTCTGCTGTAAAATCACTTCCCGGTGGATCTAAAGATAATACACAGCATAGCATATTGCCAGAGCTGCTATGGCCACCCATTCTAGGGAAGACCCAATACCCGATCATCCGTTACCCACGCTCAGAAAATTATTCAACATCTAATCTAATTATTTATCATCAATAATCTCTTATGATTGACACTTTAGATCAACTATAGTAGAATTGGAATAGACGAGAATACAGAATTCTGTTCAATATCTACTTACCAAAACATAGTTTTGCAATAGGAGCAAATCACCCGTTTAGCTTTCGGCTCTTTGGATCTAAGAACAACTTGGCAGTTTGGACCAGGACAGAATCGCAACTGAGGGTGCGATTTAACGTAATCTTTGAAGGCAAATTGCTGGTATTTGTCTCTGAGCTGTGGCTTGGTTAGAAGTGTTAATACAAAATCTTCAGGAGCAAGAACCTCACAGTCCTTCGCCATACAGGAGATACCTATTAAAGAGGTAAACACATTGTAAGTTATACTTGAAGAATATCAGTTTAATATTTTTTTTTAAAAACAAATTAAAATATGATCGATCTTAAGTGAAATGAACGTTGAGTAAATCGTGGTTAGAAGCTATTGTGCTGCTACAGTAGAGCGTCGATAATCCGGATTAATTGGGACCAAAACCCAGCCGGATTATCAAAAAATCCGGATTTTCGAAAATAGGCTCTTTTATGCTTTAAAATTATATAAACTTGACTTAAACCTTGAGAATTCACTTAAATATATGTATGTAAACAAGTACAGTAGGTAAATACAGTTGAAGCTGTTATGTATTACTTAGTACTGCGCTTTAATGAAACTGAAACAATACAGAATACAATACAGCACAAAACGTGACGTAGGCTACAGTACAGTAAAAAAACTGTACAGTACGAAGTTACAGAATATTACAGACTCTATAAATTGTCAGGGCTCTTAAAAAGTCTTTAATTGATTTTTGTACTGCAGTAGTTGTTCGTTTTTTTGCAGCCAAGTCTTTAATACGTTTTAACAGAATGAGCTGGGAAGGTGTACTCTACTTCTGTTTCTTGAGCCATGACATCAGAGCATTTGGCATTTTTATTTTTCCGGGCGTGAATCCGGATTTTTGAAGTCCGGATTTTTGACGTTCTACTGTACTTTATGATCCGTAAAATGAAAAAATAATTATCTGTTATTAAATCATGCCACCAAAATTCAAAATTAACTGATGAAACTCAACATTTCATAATAATGTTGTGCATGAAGAATAAACAAATTTTCAATATGAGCTTCAAGTACAAGAACTTGATTTCTATTCAGAGATAACTCTGATAACTACAAATGTTTCAAAAGTGGAATAGATATAAGAAAATGGAATCAGACGAGGAAACAGGGCTGGATAACAAGAAAAGCAGATGGTTATGTAAAAATGGGATCAGGGGGGGGATCAGAATACAAGTCCTATCTAGATAGGACAGGAGGAAATCTGCCAGATGTGATACGCCCATTGGAGGTGAAACGGGGCAAGATATAAGGGCAAATAAGTAGATTGGAAGCGGATAGCGGTAATTAGAGGAGAATGTCTTAACCCAGTTCGACGCTGTAAGGCGAAGTAGAAAAAAAGAGATGGGAACAGAAAGGAAACGGATAATGCAAAAATAAGAACCCAAACGACCAGAAAAATAAAAAACTAATAAAATAAAAACATGCTAAAATAAGAAAAACAACGGGCAAAAGGAAAACTCGAGTTACCAGTTGAAATTCCCGCAGTAATCTGCACTTCAAAATGCATAGCCCAGCATATGTTACAGAATGAGTGACCACAAGATAGACTACTAAATTTGTCCCAGAGAATCGAAGTTACACAGACAGGGCAAGAAATTCTCATTCCAACACTGGATGAGCTATTTGATGTGTCAGGTGGAACGGGAGGTTTGACACAAGATGTTACAAGCAGACGGCCCGCGTCACGTCTGTATTCAGCTGTAACGCTCAGACAGCCCCACTCGTGATTGTGCAGCAACATTTTTGCCAACGAGGGAGTGATCTGCAAATAAAAGCCAATAAAATTACACGCTCCAACTCTTTGCCTAAGAACAGGTAAATCCATACAGGTTATTCTATCCAAATATTAGTCTAGGAAAAAATTTAAAATCTACTACTGCGTTTCATTTGTCCAGATGTACAGTTTTGGTAAATGGACATTGACTGATTAATTTTTTTCTGTCAAATTATTATTCCATGATAGTAGCACTTATCCTGATTGGCTGGTTATTCAATAATTAATAAAGTATACATACTTTCACAGAAAATATTAATGAAACAAAACACAAAAGTATATTATTTGTTGTTCCAGAGAAATGGATAGAGCTCAATATTGCTATATTCTTTATTTGAGATTTCAGCTTGAAAATACTGGACAGTGGTAGTAATGAAATTTATTTACCTGCAAATTGTTGCTGAGCATTTCTACGCTTTCATTTAGTAGTCGTTCCACTTGTTCCACATTTAGACATTCAAAAGCAAAGTACTCTGGATCAGTTTTATACAGATCTATTTGCTCTACGTCACAGTCTTCTCCAGTATTGTAATAATCCTCATAGCCACAGTCATCTTCCGAAAAGTCCATTTCAGAATCATCCTCGTCAACAGACATCTGGAAAACTGCTAATAAATAAATTTCTTGTAAAATAAAAAGTTCGATACATTCAATCTGTACACTATTTTTCTGACATTGTTTCCCAAAACAAATTAGGTGAAACTTCGGAAAGGAAGTGGTAAAGAAATCACCACTCCGATCTAGAAAAGACACTTATTTCCACAAAGCGTGAGCATAGAGCAACCTATTCTGCAACTCTTGTACAACCAGTGTACTCGATCATACTAGCGTGCAACTAATGGATTTGAACCCTTGAGTGAAATCCGAACCACCATCCAGGTAATTCTAGTGTGATAATTGTGGATCTAATAGCCCTTTGATTGTAGACTTGGGAAATAGTGTGCAGAGATGAAGCATACTCAGAGTGGGTAACTCACTACAAGTTTATCTCTAGGGAAATCTTAGAGGAGGCCTTCAGGCATTGCCTTGCTGAGATTAACTGACAGTTTCTAAAGAAGGTTTCTTCCAGCAAGGTTGGATTGAGCCGTTTTCACCAGGGATTGGCTGATACAACACAGCTTGTCCAGCGACATCCTTTAAACTCAACTCTTGCACTGGATCTAGGAGAGCAAAACACCAACACAATTTGGAAGGGGCTTGGTACACCCACGAGTTGCAAAGAATAAGAGTGCCAATGCTGTACAGTGCTCATAAAGCCGAAACCAACAACTCATTGTCATCTGTGAAGTTCAATAACTACCTCAGGGCCAAAAACATTTACAGAGGCGAGATTGACAAGGCAAAAATGTTTTTAATGCTAAGCTTATTGATGAGGCACATAATCCTGTTAAGGCAGCAAGGAGGATAATCAGTGATTCATATAAAACCAAGTCGGTGGCAAAATGCATGCTAAGCCCTGATAAGATCAAAATCAAAATATTTTATTGTCGTCCCGCTCAAGAGCATTGACATAGTCATATCTTACAATAGTCAACAAACATACATAAATTAATAGTCTTACATATATTAACAAATTACATTTACATAGAATATGTAACAATAATATCAAACATTGATATCATTAGTACTTCCAGAGAAAAAATCTTGTACTGAATAAAAGGCTTTCTCTTTTAGCCATTTTGTAATAGCAGCTTTAAACATTTTTATACTTGTCTCTTTAACACTCACGGGTAATTTATTGAATAATTTTATTCCAATGTGGGAATATGCGTTTTGAGTCTTTGTAAGCCTAGCGTATTTTTAATCTATTAGGTTTCGATTTCTTGTGCTATAATTATGAGTTGCACACCTGAGGTCTAATGTTGGGAGATTTTCTTTTATATAAGTTAAGTTAAGCTTTGTAAAACGAAAATGCTAGGCAAAGTGAGTACACCATGCTCAATAAATATTGGTCTACATGAGTCGGTTCTACACATATTAAAAACTGTTCTCAGGGCTCTCTTTTGACATACAAAACCTCCTTAGCTCCACTTGAGTTCCCCCATAGAAGAGTTCCATATAAGAGGTGTGAATGGAACAAGGCAAAATAAGCCTTAAGCATAAGGCTAGAGCTGGCACAATTTTTTAGTTTTCCCAGTAAAAAATTAACTCTACTTAATCAATGACTCCTTGACATTGATTCTGTCACGGAAATAGTCAATGGGATTCCAGCTTCCACCTCAGATCCGGCTCTTTTAGTGCTCTGTCACCATACAGGCTCTACTTTTTCAAGCCTATAAACAAGGACACCCCAATGAAAATTGCGGGAAACTACAGGACCACTTACAGCCAGGCTGCCTATGGCATCTCTGTGTTTGTGTTCAGGAGAATTATTTATGTAGTTATGGACCCTTTACCACTCTTTGACAATGCCTCCTCACTGATGGAGTTTTCCCCAACTGTCTAAAGATCTCCAGGACAGTGCCCATCTTCAAAAAAGGCGATCAAAGTCAGCAGATTCTGACATAGTCCATATTCCCAATAGTTGGCAAAATCATTGAGGTAACTCAGTGAAGACATGTACAGTCTTATAGGAAATATGCAGCATGATTTCAGACGTGGTAGGACAACCTTCTCATCAGTTCTCTCACTTAACAATACAGTGGAAAAATTCACAAGCCCATGATTCAATCGACTTTGTACTTTGCGATCTCCCAAGGCATTTGACTATGTCGCACAGCGTATTGCTGATGAAGCTGTGCAGATATGGAATACGGCGAAGAGCATGGATCATGCTGGGAAACTATTTGAAGGACAGAAGGCAGGTGGTCTCAGTAATTGGTGCTTCCTCCAGGGAAATAAACGTGACACATGCAGTATAGTATGGATCAGTACTTGGGCCTGTGTTGTTCTTTGAGTGGTTCGCAGCCAACAAACTAACGCTTAATGAGGCTAAAACCCACGAGGTGATGTGTACTCTTGGTAGCAAAACTTTAAATAATGCAACTGTCACCCTGCTCGTTTTCAGTATTGACAAAAAGTTAAGTTGGGAGCATCACATTAGTTAGATATGCCAAGAAGCTATCAAGAATAATATACTTATTTAGTAAACTGAGAAGGCTCTTGGTAGCCATATACAATATGGCATTCTGATTTGAGACCACTCAGCTCATGCAAATGACATCCTTCTGCTATAAAACAGGGCACATAGAGTGCTGACGTGTAGTGATTACTAAGCTGATTGCCAAACCATCTTCAAGCGTCTGGGTGAACATACAGTCTTTGGACTATCGCTTACGTTTTTCAGGCAGGTAGTCTTTCTATAGGATTAGGCTAACCAACATAATCCTAAAATTACAGAACGTGTCACAAAACCCAGTCATCCAATTCACATCAAAGAAAAACTGAGGTGCTAATGTCCTCCCATATTTCCTATTACCTCAAAATGTTACTACTCTAGGGTGTTTTCTAGAGATTAGGTTAAGTAAGGGTTTCTCTGCATCACCACAGACCCTTTATCACACAATCTATGTGATGTAAGTCTATGTTACACAGTATGTTTTATCACACTCTTTCATGTAGTCTACAATGTAAAATAAATAATTTAATTTTATAACGTTGTTTTTATTTAAAAAAAAAAATGAAAATCATTTGGCTGATTTGTGTGCTTCCTCAAAAAAGGGTCAAGCAAGTTGCAAGGATAAAATAGAAAATTCAGGGACTAAAAAATAGCCAATGCAGTAGCCTCGTATTCCTTCTTGCAGTCTATTCTATTGAAGTCATGTACCTCAAATTGATACCCTAATACAACGTACAGTACACTACAATAATAAATTATGAACATAATAATCTTGTTTCGCAATATTAACAATGCACAGTTCAACTTTGAACAAATTGATTTCGAAAGAATTTGACTAAATTCGAGATGGAAACTAACCTTTCAATCACCTCACAAAAAATAAATGTTCTAGAGAATTATGAAGATAATATTCATAATCGGCAGAAATAATGTACGAACTTAGAAAGCATAGCTAATGCTTTGTACTTGATTACAACTATTTTTCATGTTAACTTACTGTTGACAAACGTAAACAGTAGGCTATGTAGTTGAACCGAGTGTTCTCATAGGCTATGAAAGGCTAATGAAATTTGGTAATGCGATTTCACTTTCAATGTGAGAAAACAAAGTAAAAATTCACTTGTTGAAACAACTTTCACATTTTTAAATCTTTTTCTAATCACTGTCCTTAATATTTAATACAATTTGGCATTGTACACTCATTAAAACTAAAACATTACAATCACAATCTGGCTCAACACGCAAAACGTAACAATCTCTCTCCCATTAACAAAACCACACTCATCCACTCACTCTCTCACACTCATTGGATGGACCAGTAGACTGTTGACTGGGTTGCACAGAGTAGAGAGAGTACAGAGTAGAACCTGCTGCCGTCTGCTGGTAGATGGTCGATCAGAGAAAGGTTCGACTTATCGACTATCAACTAGCAGAACTTCAAGGCGGAGGACCCCCGGACCAACTTCTATCGGGTGAGAAGGGTATTCCCCATGGAAGAAAGAGTAAATTATAAGTATATTTCTTATACCTCCATTCATATATAATTATATAATAATTATATATTCCCAGGCTAATAATAATTAATTCTTAATAATAATTCTTTCTATGAAAGAGTTATTATTGCTATAATAATTCTTTCTGTGATGTTTTCCATGACGAAATACATGAACAATCTAATATCAAAACTATTTCTATTAATAGCCTATATTATTTTCACTCACTTATACTGGAGATGCTTGAGGGATGAAACTTCTCTTCAGAAGTGAAATGCATCCCTCCAGTACCGTATAAGTGTGTGAAAATAATATTTTAATAAAAATACAGTGCCAGTTTTGATATAAAATAATTTTTTGGCTTTCAAGAATTCTTTCCTACTTTTTTCAAGCCTTTTTAGCCGGATTTTGGGGATACTAATATGTAACCTTACCTAACCTAACCTAAAAGGGGATTTTTTATTAGTTATGGAAAAAATAACAGAGAAAATTAAAGACGAATAACAAACTTTAATGCCAAATGTTTATTCAAAAAAGCAAAGGTGAACATTCTCAATCAGTTCAAAACTTTACATAAAGTATAGGCTATAATATTCACGGCCATCTCAAAATGATTAGAAAGAGATGGCCATGTGTTATTTAAAGATATTCCGTTCTTCACAGAAAATCAACTCGCCGCGCATGCTTCAACCAATTAAAGAAATTTGATAATATGATGCCTATGCCACCGTGACACTCCATACATATGTACTGCCATCAGTGGCGTAACGTTTTCCAATTTCCCCCCCCCCCCTGCAACAGATTTTCCGGGCCCCTCTCCTCAAAAACATATAAATATACCCCCTCACCCTTGCCGCCCCTCCCTGAAGAACTTGCATAATTATTTTGTGGGCAGTTATAATATTATGTAAGAACTATAGACACCTTTTTATCTATTAAATTTTAAAATTCAATCATGTTTCAAGGGGGACTAGTCTAATGATTTTGGCTGTAGCCTACGGGCTCCTGAAAGATGGAAATAATTGAGAGTTGATTGTTTTATAAATAATTAATCTTGAAACCTAGAAGCCTTGAAATTGATGTCTTCCATAGGTATAGGATCCACATTCACATCCTCCTTTGTTAGCAAGCACCTTCGCTCCTTTTCCCAGAAAATGTGTTCTCTCAGAATTCGCCTCGTTTGTAGACACGGACACAGGTTCAATTTTTAATAAAAAGGCATTTTATCTAAATTACCGCGAAATTACTAAGTCAGGAAAACAGAAAAATTCAAGAAATTTATTCTTAAGAGGCAGAAGAGAGAAAACGTGAACTACTTTTATACAGTACTTGATATACTATCATAAGAAAAAAATTCAACTGTTGGGAGAACTGACACAATTGAACCAAAACTATTATTTATATACTTATACAATAATCACTTAATTTATCCGATATATCAAGGGTATAAATATTTCTTCTGAACATTGTTTGAAAATGTACTAGTCGATAAAAAATAGAAATAACTAAAACATGACCCGAAACATCACAATACCATCGCATAGATGCAGCATGTTGAAAAATAGAATAGAAATTTAAAAAAATGGTACTCCAAATAAAATTCACGATCACGAACTCAATTATTTAATATACATACGGTTTACTCTAGGCCAATTTACCGGACACGTGTATGCCTACATGCATCTAACTGGACGATTCAAAAGAGACTGAATTCAAAATACTGTATGAAGAATTCTACACAACTATGATTTTATGAATTCTACACAACTACTATGATTTCTACACAACCCCCCACTTTCCATTACTTCGTATATGCTAATATACATTGAGGAATTCGATGGGAAAATAATATTAATTTCCTCTAATATTTGCACTGTGGAGACATAGCCGTCATGATTTATAACAGTCTAGATAAGTTTGTTTGAAGAGTGTTTTGTCCTCGCGAGGACTCGGTATACGGTATGTCTCCATTCCTGAAGTCACAACATCCTGCTTCTGAATTCCTTCACTAAAGCTATCTGCGAATTGATAAAGTAAACAATAATAAACATTGACCTGACAATATTTAGCCTGTTCATTCTTTCTTCCTTCCTTCCTTCCTTCAGTGTTTCAGTTTTATTTCTTTTGAAAAAATATGTATATTTCAGTCTGGGCACAGAGGCCATTTCTTGAAAAAAAAATATATTCATTCTGGGCCCCCTTACAGGCCTGCCCCCCCCCCCCCCCCCGCGGTCTGCGGGGGAGTACGTTACGCCACTGACTGCCATGAACGAACTATAGCTAAAGTTCGGAAATGGTACTGCGGGAATATCGAAAAAACCTGGGAGCCGGCCTTACAGCACTAAGCTGTTTATCATGTATTATAAATTTCATTTTGTTTGATATAAAGTTTGATTAATCATTTATACATACACACACATACATATATATATATTATAAACGTGTAGATACTGTCCTCTGTTGATGAAACTCTAGAGCTGGAAAGTGAATGATTGAGGAGCAGGAGAGGAAGAATGAGAAGAAAAATAAAAAAGATAGGATAAGAAGAAAAAGAAGAAATTATAAGGAAAAGAAGTGTAGGAAGAAAACAGATGATGAAAATCGAAGAAGAGAGAAAAGAAGGAGAGAAGAATGGAGATCAGATTCTATACATTTGGATTCAATTGAATCTGGCATTCTGCTAGTAATTATTAAATAAGCAATGTAATATTAAAACTGACACTTTATTTCACTTTTATATAATATGTTTTACTCACATATATTGGGGATGCTTGAGGGATGCATTTCACTTCTGAAAAGAAGCTTCGTCGGCCAAAGCATCTCCAATATAATGTGAGTAAAACATTACATAAAAGTGAAATACAGTGTCAGTTTTAATATTACATTGTCCATTAAGTATTTCGTCATGGAAATCATCATAGATTAAATAAGCCGTCATTATACATGAGATAATCTTTTTTCATTCATTGATGACCAGATGATTGCCCAACAAATGTAGGTTATGACCTTGTTTCAGCATCTCAATAACGCATCTTTAAAAGCATTGCACACTGGTCTTTCAGAGATCATATCTATTCGTCAGCTGATACTTACCTAGTATCTACAGCTCACGCCACCAAATTAGGCGGCTCTGAAAAATGTCGGTGTTGCCAGATGTGGGACCATGCCAGCAGCTGATAGTAGAAAATCCCCAACCTCAATGCACGAATTGACAACATTACTTGTACTGTTTTGCCTAGTCTACAAGTCTGACGCTAGCAGTCATATGGTTTGTCACCGCAGTCAGTTGTTTTTGCTACACCACAACAGGTTCACACGATACCGTTCCAGTCATTTTACCGTATCAGTTTTATTGCAGTGCTTTCGGTGGCATGTATATTTTATATTGTATGATACTGTTTTGACTGGATCCAGTAAAAAATCTGCGTTATGGCCGATTTCTACATTCGGTTTTGTCTTCAAAAACTGTATCATCCATACAGCAAAATAACTGTATCAGTATCCGGTGGTGCACGCATATTGGAAATGTTCAGATCATACGCTTATCAAGCTGAAAGCACTCAGTTCTTCAGTATTGTGCATTTAGATGAGTGTAGTGAATTCCCTGCAATGGAAGAAATAAACTGTGAAGTTTTAATATCGCAAATACATGAAATACCTTCCTTGTGGGATAAGACTGGATGTATATATCGTTAGCTTTGTAGTACCACATACATTTAGAAAAAAATCCTATATTGAGCAGTGTTAACACCCATCTTGTACGAAGTATCGAACTGAACTGGAATCCCAATAGAAGAAGGAGAGCAAAGCAGAAAAACTGAACCGTGTGAACATCAGTCTCTGTTGACGCCGTACAGCAGAAAAACCGATACAGCAAAAAAGATGTATCGTGTGAACGTTACAGAACGTTCACACGATACATCTTCGTGGCATGAAGTATAGTGGTAACAATGCTACCCTTGAAAGGATGCAGTCTTTTGAAAAAAAGACTGCAGTTGCAGTCTATTTGCAGTTCCTATCGTTAATCAAAATTGATGAAATTGCAAGAATGTTTTTACAGCACTGGTAATGAAAAAAAATCATTCATTTTCCTAAAATCAATTAATAAGTTTGAGCAAATTCCTCCTAACTTTCCCCTTACCATTGTCAACGATAGCAAAAGCCATCTTCACTTTAACCATAAAATTTGAAGCCTAACATGGACAGATGATATCAAATTGCTTGCAATACATCAATAAGGAGCAATAATTGATGAATTATTGTCAAATGGTGTTGATCATGTTAATTTAAGAAAAAACAATACGTTACATCCAGTGTGTATTGTAATGTTCGACCTGGGTATTTTTTCATGTAAGATGATAAGCCTACATGACAGCCTTACATACGACAGGCCCCTAGGCTACCAATTACAGGGGTTTGCTTATCATAATTTTGCTCTTAAAAGTTCAATAAGAGTAAAAGGCTCAATACTACCTCATCAAAAATTGACAGTGTAAAAACTTACACAAATAAACATAAAAAGCATGCACCGCACCCAGTTCCTAATAATCTTTCAAGTACACCGATGAAAGGACTGGCTTCAAATATCAGGCAGCCGGCAAGATTCAATAGGGCCTCACTTGACTCATTCTTGGGGTCTTTAAGGAAGCCAGTCTGTTTTGAATCTGACTCTCAGATGGATGAGAACATCCTCAAGTCCAAGGATGATTTATTAAATAGAATTCAACAGCTGACTGAGAGTCAGTCAGCTCTGGTGAAGGAGATACAGCGACTCACCATGGAATTGGAGAACCGGAATTTGACGGAGTCCTTCTCTGATGTGACTCTGGTTGATAAAAGTATTAGTACCGAAAAATTTAGTGATTCATGTGAAGGTTGTCAAAGTATCGATGAAAGTAACAGGAAGCTCAAAGCAGAAACTGATTCCTTAACTAAGACAGTTATGTCCATGTCAATCTCTATTGAGACAATGGAGGCGGACAACAATGCTCTAAGAAATGAAGTGACTGCGCATAGGAATGAAGCTCATAAATGGAGGTCACTTTATGACAATTTATGTGCTGCGTCCAATGAGTGTGCCGGTAGTTCTATTCAGCTGCACAATAGATTTTCATTGTTTTCAATGGATGAATCACCAGCAACTGCCCACAACATTCTAGTAAAACCACAGACTCACAAATCAGCATCTTCAAGAAAAAATAAAACTCAATACTCCAGGCATATTAGGGCTGAGAATTTTGATAGGAGTTCGGAAAAAGTGACCTCTCACATTGTTCGCGACCGTGATACAACGGCTGTCTGTGAGTCGGCGCGAAATGTGAAAATGCCTTCAACACAGTCCAATTATTCATCAACACATCTAAGAATTTCCAAGACAAGATCGATGAATGTTCGATTTTATGCGAGTAGCCAAGGAAGGGATGTCTACAAGAATTTCAACGACAGTAATCATAGGTTCTCTAGTATGATCAAACCTGGAGCTCGATTCAAGGATGTTGCAGTGGAGACTGGTCAACTGGACGACAATCATATTAGTGTGTTCTTAGCGGGTGGGAATGATATTGCCTGCAACGAAAGGAAGGAATTCCACTCTTCTCTTCGGGATAAACTGCGAGATCTACAGAATCGACGGGCAGGTAAAGTGATTGTTTTCTCGGTACCTCACAGGCACGATCTACCTAGCTGGTCTGCAATCAATAAAGAAATTCAAAAGGCGAATAGAGAGAGCTTGAATCTATGTAAATATTTTAAAAATGTTTCCTTTGTAAATATCACAGACATAGGTAGAAGGTTTCACACTAAACATGGCCATCACTTAAACTCATTAGGAAAAAAATATGTTTGTGACAGAATTCTAGAAATAGTACAAAAGCTAGCTTGTATGCAGGAAAAAATATCTGAATCGATTCCTGTAAAGTATCACTCAGATTCTTTTTTAGAGGTGGATCCAACAATTATCAGTCAAACCATGATGGATTGATCGAACTTAGACATAGTCCAGAATGTGCTAAAAATTGTGTAACTGGACCTTCTCATGTAAATATTCAAGCTGCATCTAGTGTTCAGCCTTCTGGTGATGTTAGTGTACATAAGAAGAATTATAATCGTTGCCATAAAATTAGACAGACTTCAGAATTTAAAGTGGGCTATCTCAATATTCAGGGTATTAGAGGAAAACATGTAATTTTAAACGAGTTTGCTAATGATAATATGTTTGATTTAATGTGTTTGAGTGAGCACTGGTGCAGGGAAGATGAAATTCATTTTCATAAATTAAATGATTTTCAACTTGTAAATAGTTTTAACAGAGAACAACATATCCATGGTGGTGTGGCAATTTATATCAAGAAAGCATTGGTAGACAGCAGTAGTAGAGTAGATCTAGTTTCCCTGTGTAGTGAGCTCCACTTTGAAGCAACAGGTGTTTATTTTAAAGATTTGAAAATTGTTGTCATAACTCTTTACCGATCACCCAATGGTGATCCACAAATATTTTTAGAAAAATTAGAAGATTTGTTTAATTTCTTCCTCAATTCTCAATGGAAGAAATATGGTATAATTGTGGGTGGAGATATTAATGCTGCTTTTGATGTAACAAAAGACACACACAGTGCAAAAGAATTTAAAAATCTGTTAAGACAATTCAATTATAATTTTACCAACTGTAAGCCAACTAGAGAATCTGCCTGTCTTGACAATATATTTACAAATGTTGATAGAGATAGAATTTGTTCTGATGTGACATCTTTTGCTTTCTCGGATCATGATTCAGTTTGGTTGAAAGTTAATAGAGCTAGTTCAATGTTACCAAGTAGTGAGTGTAGAGAGCCAAAGGTGGTCATCACAAGACCAATAACACAAAATAAATTTATTAATTTTAAAAATGCTCTCAATAGTCATGATTGGGTAAGGTTGCTCAATAATAATAAACATTGCACAGCTGATGTAGTTTTTGATAAATTTTTCAATGTTGTATTAAATATATTTGAAACAAATATTCCTAAGCATAAGTGTAAAGTTAATCCTAATGTGCGTAATGTTAAAAAGAATAATGATAGAAATGCATGGTACACTCCTCAACTCGCAACTATGAAAAGAGAATTGAAATTTCATTTGGAGATCTATAGACTATATAAGACAGATGACATGAAATCAAGATACTTAACAGCTAGAAGAAATTATAAGTTTGCTGTAAATGGTGCTAAGAAAGAGCATAACTTGTTAAGTATCGAACCTTTTAATAATAAATGCAAGAAAGCATGGAATGTAATAAGTTCCGTTGCTAAAAACAAACAAAGAGAGCCTGTAAGAATATCACCAAATGATTTCAATAATTTCTGTGTTCAATCTGTGAATGAAATATGTGAAAGTATTGTAAGACCTCATGAAACGGCAATGGAGCTTTTGACTTTGCATGGTATTAATCAACCACTAAGAGAAAGTTTCTCCTTCAAGGAGGTTACACCAGAAACGGTTTCGAGTGCTGTTAAAAATTTGAAATCTTCAGACAGTTTAGATATTTATGATCTCTCTAATAATATTCTGAAAAAAGATTATTGATTGTATAGTATTTCCTCTTACTTACTGCATAAACAAATGTTTGATTGATGGTGTATTTCCAGGAGTGCTAAAATTATCAAGAGTTGTGCCCATCTATAAAAAGGGAGAGAAAGATTGTGCATCTAGTTACCGCCCAATATCTCTCACTCCAATTTTATCTAAAGTCCTAGAATCTATAATTCATTACCAAGTCTGTGATTACTTAAAAGAACATAACATGCTCTCAGGTGCACAGTTTGGGTTCAGAAAGAGCAAATCTACTGTCCATGCTATTGATTCTATGATTAAGCAGGTACTTAGGGCTTTTGAGGAGAGAAATTATGCTCAGGCCACCTTTTGTGATCTCAGTAGAGCATTCGTTTGCGTGGATCATGATGTGCTTCTGAGTAAGCTGGTTTATTATGGTATCATAGAGAGAAAAGATGAAAACATTTTTGAGTCATTCCTTAGTGACCGTAGACAAATTGTATGCATTGGAAAAGATAAATCACAAATAAATGAAATAAAGTGTGGTGTGCCACAGGGGTCAGTTTTGGGACCTTTGTTGTTCATACTGATGATAAATGATTTGCCACTCTGTGTGAATACCCATCCCATACTCTATGCGGACGATGCAACGTTTTTCAATGTCAGCTTAGACTTTGATGTCCTTCAAACTATAGCTGAGAACAGCTTATCCCAGGCTTCAATTTGGTTCAGAGCTAATGGATTTTTGCTCAATGAGAGTAAAACTCAAGAAAATCTTTTTAGCTTGAGGGATCCACCTGTGGAGAGCAATTTGGGTACCGGTAGTGTAAAGTTTTTGGGTGTTTTTATTGATGGCAAGTTGACATGGGAACCACACATCAAATATATCAGTGTTAAATTGTCCAAAGTTGTGTACTTGTTGAGAAACTTGATGGGCTATGTCCCCAAGTCATATGTAAGGTCCGCATATTTTGCGTTTTTTCAAAGCATTATTTTGTATGGGATTCTACTCTGGGGAAATAGCGCACATGTGCAAGATATTCTATTAATTCAAAAAAAAAGTTATTAGAATCATCACAAACTCTGAAAGATTGGCTCACTGCAGACCATTGTTTGTTGAAATAAGGATATTAACCATAATAAACTTGTACATATATACTGTTCTATTATACACAAAAAATAACTTGACTAAGCATCACCTTAGAAGGAATATACACTCTCATAACACTAGGGGTAACGGAAATATTGATACACCTTTCTGTAGACTAGCCAGGTCGCAGAATAGCTATGATATTGTTGGAGTGAAAATGTTCAATAAATTGCCACAAGAGTGGATAGAAGCTCCATTTCAAGTTTTCAAAAATAGGCTGTACAGTTGGCTAATTAAAAACCCTTTCTACTCTGTAAATGAATTTTTAGAATTTCAAAATGTTATTCTATAAAATAGGCCTTGATTATTTTAACCTAGTTAGTAAGTTTAACCTTAACCTTAAGTTTAACCTTAATAATTGTAAGTTTCAGTTCTTAATATTACTATGTTCTGACTAAGCTATGTATGTTATGACTTTGTTATGTATGACTATAGCTAAGCTGATTTGACGTTGTCTATAACTGTAACCTATGTTGAATGACAATAAAATTATATTTATTTATTTATTATTTATTTACTGAGAATAAAGCGGTGATTACCTAACTCTGCACTTTTTGCGAAGCGCACTGCGCACCAGAGCTGCCAAACACAAGCTAAGGAGTTGTGGGAAATTTGTGATTCGAAACTACCGTACGTTTAATTGCTGCCAAACACAAACTAAGGAGTTGTGGGAAATTTTGGGTCGAAATGACCGTACGTTTAATTTTTATACATGGTAATTTCGAGCTGAATCCCCCACAATTATTTAGTTTGCGTCTGGCAACACTGGTAAGCAGTGCGATGCTACAAAAACCCAGCTTGAGAAGGTAGCTCTAGAGGTATGCTAGATAGCATACACACTCACCTATACAGCGAGACCCTTTGTAGTGGTGAAAGTGGACTGTTAAGCATAGCTTTAAAATTTGTTAAGGAGGGATTGGAATACTGATAATTACTAATATTGCAGTACAGACCGTTTCACGGTGCTTGGCGTCTCGCTGGTAGCAGGGGAGGCAGTGCGAGAGAGACAGAAAGTCTTTCCCACCACGTTTCCCCTCCAGCCGTCAAGTACAGTCGCGTCCAATACACTCACTGCTGGACTTTTTAGCGGTTGCGGACTTGGAGAATATTTGAACTTGACTGTACCGCTAGCGCTAGTGGGAGAAAGAGCTCAGCGCGCATGCTCCATCGAGACGCCATGCACCGTGAAACTGTCTGTATCAACATAATTCCATATCATGACTAATATGACAATAATCCTATTCCATAAACAGCTACTTGCTGTTATCCATCTACGAAACTCTATCGCTGGAGAGTAGGGTATTGGCAGGAGGAGAAAAAAGAAGAAGTTGTATGAGAAGGGGTAGAAGGAGAAAAAGAAAAGGAAGAAGAAGAGAAAGAAGGAAAATAAGAAGATGGAGGAGAATAATAATAATAATATGAAAAGGAAGAATAAGAAGGGAAAGAAGAAAAGGAAAAAGAAGATGATGGATGAGAAGAAGAAGAGGGATAAGACAAAAGACTTTGAAATTAAATTTGTAAATAGGTTATTACACATTCTATGAATCAAAATTCAATTGAATCGGACAACCTGCTAGTATGACATAATAATGGAGATATTTCCACTAAGACGACATGCAGAACAACAGTGTTTCAAATGCAAACATGTAGTATAATATATGACGTATTCAACACACACATGATTAAAATTCAATCTTTTACTAATGTCAGGGAGTTAGATGTTTCATTTCATGCCCTGTAGCTTTAAAATAGATTTGTACTAATTTCAACTAATTTTTAGCAACTTTCCTTCAATCTTTCTCTGTTACTCTACTTGAAATTGAGTTTCAAGTCAATCTTGTAATCTAGAATTTTGTAATCAACTTCGTAATGGAAAGAGCTCTTTAGGAAAACATTAAACAGGATAAGTTCCAAGGATCTCAAGAATAGAATCATCTTAAAAAAACAGATCTGACTCAATTGAATGAAACAACTGCTGTAACTTAGGTATTTTTCGAGTGAAGTTTTTTAGCAAATCTAAATTTTTAGTCTGTGTTAACCTCAATGTTTTGGACAATGTAATAAATTTTATTCAAAATTTGTGAAGAAATCAGTTTTGGATTTGAGTCTGTTGCTCCTTCACATTCATTGTAATTTTGTCACAATGAATAATAAATAAGTAAACTTTTTTTTTATTGCTGATGATGCCCACATGAGTCCGAGACTTGTGCGTGGGTAATGAGGTGAATGATTACACATAAATGCCTGACGGTGAAGCGGGATTCGAACCCATGACCACTTAAACGACAGCAAGCTGAAGTTGCGACGCCCCAACCACTGCGCTAAGCGGCCTCAATACTCGATTAGTACATTCCAGATAGACTCAGATAGTTGACATTGAATTAAATGTCGTTTAAATATTGATGGGAGCACAGGAAATTCACCCCATGCATGACTTCAGTTATTTGATCTCAGGGTTGCGTCATTTTTGAAATTTATTCATAAATAATTTCTCTTTCTTACCTGTGGCACTCACTTGCTGCCTCAAGGAAGAAAAACTCAAATTTCTTATTTATTTCAAATAGTTCTTTATGTCGTCCAAGTGAAAATATCTATTATTCCACTCGCAATTCGTCATGGATTAACAAATACTAAGATAAAATACGAAATAATATCATTCCAAAGCAGCTGCTTGGATTAATCAAATACAGTAATGATTATATTAATGTCAGGAAAGCGTTCATTTGTTATCAATCTTCTAATAGTTTTTGACAACAATTTCAGACTACCTTCCATCCTTTAATTTCACGAGCCTATTTGAAAATTTTCAGCAAAAAAGGTTGAAAGAGAATTAATAATAGCCGATAAGAAACTTCTTATAAACTATTTGATTTATTTAGTATGTGATGTATGTCAAATGAAGACGTACATATTCACATTCGATTGGAATCAAAATTTCAATTATTGATTTAGAAATCCATCAATTACTTATAAATTACCAACAATAACTTGGTTTTTAGCAATGGACACCACTCTTTCTTATTAATAAAATAATCCAATTATCACGTTCTCGTCGGCTAATTATTGTGATACTAAGTTATCTCACATCATTATCTTCTATTTGTCATATTTGACAAATGACCGATGATTTCAAGAACAAGAGAATGTTCAATACAAGTACAGTATTAAAAACGCAACTTATAAAACAATTATTTAGTCCGTTTGAGTGGTAGAGCACCAAAAACCAGCATTGGTGTACCCTCTAACAAACGGTTTACAATTGGAAAAATTAGCTCTCAAATCATACCTGATGGTTGAAATCTGTGACATTTAATGGTCATGGGAAGACTTGACAATGCGATTAAAAATAACAATCAGAGTCTTCAAGACGTAATCTTAAAAAAGGATCTATAATATTATAAAGATATGGATAATTATTGAATTTGAAGACATTTTAAGGAATATCAACAGAAAAACCTAAATATTTATGACGACAATGCGATTTCATAACTACTTTACTCGAAGACAAATTCTTTTTACACAAATTATCACTTCGAATAACGTTGAGTTCAATTCAAAGTACCTTTGTGAATATAATATGATAGTGAACAATATGAATAAAACATTATTTCATTTTTGGACACAAATAAACGGTTTTATAAATTATATCAATAAACCAATGTCCATGAAATGAATTACTGAGATAAGCTATGAATATGTAAAAAATTGAATCCTAAAACTATTTTGTACAATAAATTGTATTTTTTGGAGGGCACAGACATGGCTCTCGAAATTCTCTGTCGCACTAATATAAAACTGTGAGACACTTCTCGTCAGCCGTCGTGAACGTGTTAACTACATTAATGAAACTCAAAATAAAAACACTTCCACACTTGTAATAGAAAAAATGAATGAACTTTCATTTATATAGTTATAAAATTTACATTTCTCAGCTGGGAATCCTTAGAACTATCTCATTTGCACAGCAAATTGCTCATCTAAATTTATTACACTGGAAGCTAATCTCTGTCCAAAGTAGCCGTCATCAATTATTACAAAACTAACACTGGAAAAAGGAAAAGTTACACTTACAATAAACTGAACATAAAAAATCATATCAAAATGGAGAACTTAATTTCATAGTGTAGGCACTTCACAAAACGAAAATCAGAATTAACTTAGAACAACAATTAAATGCATACACGTTGTAAAATCAATTACTATCAACGGTAAATCAAGATTATTCTACAGCTATTGACTGCGGAGAAACAGAAATGCTACTAAAGTTTGTTAGGCTGATGATAAAATTTCAAAATCACAATTTCAAAGACGATTGATCCACAATCGGCACTTTATACAGAAAACCCAAATTTTCAATCACTTGGGATTTGAAATTATAATACACAAATATAGAAAAATGGCAAGTGAAACTAACAATAATTAGCAAATTCTTGAAACTTCTTGAATTAATAATTGAAACTTTTTGTAAAACAAATAGAATAAACACAAAGTAAAATTCATTGAATTCTTGACATTGGAAATTGTATTACTGGTTCAAAAATGTTGTTGCATTTGTTTTAAATACAGTTAGCGAAAGTATTTGATATCGAACTACACTGCATAATATTGAGTCTCGAAAGTACGGTAATTAAAGAGTAATGAATCACTCTATATGATAACAAATTGCATATTTTCAATTGGTGTTCTGTAAACCATGAAGTATAGGTTAAAAAATCATTGAGACTATACATCAATAATATAGAATAAGAATATCAATGAAAAACCTTGAGAAATATTAATAGAGAGTTGAGCGATTAAACTGACTTCACACCCACAATACGGTACGGTACCTTTCCAGTTTTAATAAGCTTGTTCGAATATTTAGAAAATACTGCACTATCAGCATAGTTTGATCAGATTATTTGATATGCTCAGTGAATATCTGAGTACAAGGAGGCGATAAGTAGTTCAAAGTTCTAAAACAATCTCAAACATCATGCTATTTCAAGAAGTTTGAAAATGTCATCACATAAAATGTTAATTAAAAAAAATGCCAGGTTTCATTAGAAAAGAGGAACCTTATTGACACTAGAAATTGACTGACAGGGAATATTTTAGCACTGAGCACGAACATATAAAATAAAATACTAGGATAAAATAAAACACAGATATTTAGGACTGACACGTTTTGAATTACGCGCCCAACTTTTCAAGGGCTCTTTTTAGAAAACAGAAACATGCACTCTGCACAAGCGCAGAATCAGTTTTTCAAAAATATTTACTTGAAATGTTAGGAAAACAGCTTTTCACTATCTTGATTTTACGCTACAGATTGTAGTACTTTTGGTACTTACGGTACTTCACATAAAAGCGGCTTTGATTTGCATAACGTTGTAGGAACGGGAATTGACCGCAGATTCCAGTATTAGTAACTTACTTTTTGACTCTGTATTAAAATTGAAGTTACATCTGATAAATTTTGTATTTTTAATATACTTTTTCAATTTCTTAGTGATAATTCATGTTATTTCAGATACGTGAATTGCAATTTCGATGGAAATATTTCAAAAACATAATAAAGAATCTAATAACAGTATGGTCTGACAATATACTAACATAAGACTGCTTAGATTTTAGCATACAAAATAATAGAATCTCAATGTCTCAAAGTTTTCTAAATGGCCAGCAATGTTGCAGGTTTGAAGTCAGGGCTTTATCATAAACAGTAATTGAAGTCATCAATGCGATTCATTTGACCGGTCGATAGAAATGTTGTGCAACCCTAGTAACATCACAATTTTTCTACAGGACAAGCTAATAAGAAATGAGAAAAATGTTACAACCATTCTTCATAACAGCGGGGAAAATTTCTTTGCTTTACAAAAAGTAAACATAGAGGATCTTCTTAGAAGACAATAAATAATAACACATACATACACACACTATTTCATCAATCTAAATCATTCGTATTAGATCAGAGAAACAATTGTCAATAATTATGATTTCAAACTGGCTCTAAATGCAAATCTTAGCATATCTGATGTCAGCATTATAAAAGTCACCAAGTTTGTTTAAATAGGAACCAGCAACAAGAAAATAATTTCCAATAACGGAAAAATACTGTTGAAATACAAAAGCGAAACTTAATAATCGAATCACGTTCATTACATAATATGCCTACGATTGAGATGGAACATAATCCAATCGTATAAAATTGTGGTACAAATGTAACTATTTGAGGGGGCTAGTTCATAAAACGCGTGTTTTATGTAACAAAGAACGTACGGTAGGCGAAACCGAAGGTGAAAATCATTTCCCAGATTCGTTATAAGTTGCATCTTCAGTGGTAATTACGAAACCACAGAATTGTACGATTCAACAACAATAATTTAAGAGTTTAAAAAACAAAATGCTTGAAAAATACTTTCAGTGCCTTTTGATCTAGAAAACTCTTGCATCATAAATTACGTTCAATATTACTCTACATGCCAACAGTTAAATCAACGGTTCGTCGGTTCAGTATATTTTGCATGTACAAATTGAGAATTAAAAACGATTTGCTGTCGTTTCATTTTTCAGAACATAAAAGATTGAATAGCACGGCTGGCGATCTGCACTGAAATTGATCGATGAAGGACTAGATTTTCAACATGCGGTACCTAGCTCTGGCTATTGTCTATAGATATCAAAAATGTTTATTGTCGATAGGCCTGAACACTCATCATGCCACTGTTTGGGGTAACGTAATCACCAATCATCAGACTGTTGTTGACGGGGAAGTGAGCCGTGTTTCCAACTACTAGCTGATGAGCTGCTTGCTGAAAACCAACAAAACAACTTTCAAAAAACATTTACAACCTATTAAGAGACTAGAAACTAATGATTTTAATGACAAGTATGTCCTGCAAGTATTGACATACGTATTTGAAGCAGTGCGCAGGGTTTTTGGTCATAATATTTTTTTCTCGAAGATTCTTAATTGTATATTATAAAGATATTGAAATGTTCTATTGTCGTGAGAATTTTTTTCCATCAATATTTTGTAATATATGGGGGTTCAAAATTGAAAACTTTCGGTTGGGAGGGGGGGGGGGGGGCAATTGATTTCACCTATGAGCTATTTTGAAAATATGATGATTTTTTTATAACTGAAAGACACCTTGGGGAATGAAATGACAAATTTTTCATTTTGATCAAACAATTCGTTTTTTCAAAATAGATTTTTTTAAATCTGTTTTTCAAAAATGTATGCAGAAAAAACTAATTGTTTGATTGAAACAGAAAAAAATGTTATTCTGTTACCCGATATGTCTTACTTTAGATTTTAACTTTGGATTCCCAGATTTCACAAAATAATTGGTGAAAAAAGTTTTACTCGCGACGATAGATAGCATTTCAATATCTTGACATCCAATAGAAGAAACTTAAAAAAATTATGACCAAAATCCTTGCGCACAACCTTAAATAATTATGAGTATTTGAAGTCTTTGAAAATTAGTTGAGTCTATGATTCATTTTAAGCTATGGTTTCCAACAACACGTAAACCAGACAACGGACAAGGCAGAAGTACAATTCCTAAACTATATCGAAACCATAAAATGTATATCAGGAAACCATAAAATGTATAGTGTATCAGGAGCCATTTAGCCTCAAAGTCAAGATTGCTTTACATGAGTTTGATTGCAAAAAGTGACTGGTTTATCCGGAGACTAACTACTGTAAGATTGAAAATTCCGAACAATTATATTGATTTATGGGCAGTTACAATGATCACTTGTCGATCAATTTCAATAATTCAAAAAGCACTCAAGCATCTCTCGAAAAATCTGGAAATCACTTTGACACTGTGTAAATAGAAACGCACGCTTGGTAACGAGACACAGGGTGAATTTTTGTGAAACTCAGAAATAAATTAAACTTTGCAAACAAAAACGAGAGTGAGGTCTGATTCATTTCTGTGTTTCACAAAAATTCACCCTGCGTCAAGTCACTAAGCTTGCATTCCCTTTTGCGCCGGGGCTAACGGTGCATTCATCTTATCAAAATAATAAAACAACTTCATATAAATATATGTCCAAGAACACTTATTTACAGAAATAAGATAACGGCTACCACTTTAAATTTTTCACATTCTGGAATTTGTAGAAGGCATACTTTCTGGAAAAGGGATTGTTTTGTCTATGTAGGATGAACTGGGAAATCAAAACGCTATTATAAGTAATATCTAGTAGATTATGCGAATTGACAGAATTCTAATATCAATATGATCTAATAGATTGTATAAATTGATGGTATTTGTCTTTTATATGCTCAAAGTAGATCCAACTTTATTAATGTTAGCTTTTTTCGGAGGATAAAGCCCACATAGGTCAGAGACCTGTGCGTGGGTAATGAATTGGATGATGGTGATGATGATGGATGATGGTAATGAATTGGATGATGGTGATGATGATGGATGATGGTAATGGATTGGATGATGGTGATTGATGAGTTGGACCGACAGTTTTAGGTGGGTTCCGAACCACCGGGAAGTGATTTTACACCAGAGAAGTATTTTTTGTTGGCCAATCCAATCAGTCACCCTTACAAATAGCGCCCAGGAGTTTCGTAGCTTATCTCTGATTGAACAGATACCTGCTACGGCACTCATTTATCAGTAGTTAAGTTGCCCACATGAGCCTGAGAGTTATGCGTGAGTAATGGGGTGAATGTTGATGATGCCAAAATACCAGACTTGAACAGGAATCGAACCTGTGACAGCCAGAGTGGCATTCATGTGCTCCTAGTCTAAGCATGAAACTACGACGATCACCAAATTGCTAATTCTATTATAAAAATAACTTCATGCTATCCTCTGTCGACGAAATTCAAGCGCTGGGGAATAAGTGAATGGTTACGGACAGGATTAATAATGAGTAGAGAAATTAAGAAGAAAAAGACAGGAGAAGAAGATTACGTGAAGAACAAGTAAACTCGAAAAAACAGTAAGAAAAAGAAGATTATAATGAAACAGTAGGAGGGTAAAAAGAAGCTGAAGAGGGATAAGAAAGAAGAAAAGACTATTAACTTTTTAAATAGGTTTTGTAAGGTTTTGCAGTTGGTTGGAGCGCTTGTCTGTGATAAGATTCGTCACGCTGGCTTCGTTTCCTACAGCCTTCGGTTCGAATCTCATTCAGCCATGTATGTTTCTCATCATTCACTTCATTAACTACGCAAAAGTCTTCGGACTCATGTCGGCATCATCCGCAATAAAAATATAAGCTTTTCTTTATTCTGATGACAAAAATTTCCTTGGAAGTTTGTCAGGATTCTAGTGGAGCAGCCCCTCAGTAAAACTCAGCAAACTGCTGGTTTTGAATAATTATTTTAAAATAAAATTAAACAATAACCATCAAAATAAAAAAATTGTGGAGGCAATAATATGAAATGGAAAGTATAGTAACTAAAAAATTCCTCAAAGAAAAAAACCTGCAATACTTTTCAGCTAGATGGGACAGTCTCTCCGCAAACCTCTGGTTAGAATTTTTTTATAAAAATTGAAAAGAACCATTAATAAAAATAAACATTAGAGAAAATTAGTAGGTAGTTTATAATTGACTTTTTATGTGAAATTTAACGACTTGCAGTCAAATATTTGTTAAGAATAAGTATAATAACTCACTTAATCTGGCCGAGTACTTTCGAATCTATGAGATCCATCTTCAGAGGCCAGAAGATGGATCTCATAGATTCGAAAGTACTCGGCCAGATTAAGTGAGTTATTATACTTATTCTTAACAAATATTTGACTGCAAGTCGTTAAATTTCACATAAAAAGTTAATATTAACAACGCAGTTCGTCATGGAACAAGAAATCCAGGAATGTAGTTTATAATATAAAATAGAAATAAATTAAAAAAGTATCAAATGGGGTGAGCTAAATGTGATGACAAGACTTGAATATAACCGCAGAATTATATTGTGTTGATAAAGGTAATATTTCCTAGTGACGCGACAGCGTTATTGCACTGGCGTAATGACCTAATGACATTATAACCTATTGAAGGTACATACTGAGCATGCGCAGATTGTGTGTAGCATGCAACTTGAAAAGATTATGACGTCGTAGCAATAATGCTATTGCAGCGCAAGGGAAGCACACCTTTAGCCAAGGACTTCATGCAGATGCGGAATACTTGCCGATACAATTTCTTTCATCGATTTTTACCGAAAACTTCTTTAAGTGACTTCTTTTCAATTCTTATCATTTTAAACCTTAAACAATTATTGGTTGAGGATTTTTGCTCAATTGAAAAATTTGATGGAACACGAAAAAATTTCCGAACTGTTTTTGGTGAGAATAATCAAAAAAATTTTCCAAGTGATGTTCTTTGAAGCAGTAGTTATGTGAGAACCAGGCAAAATAATTATAAAACTGACCCCAAATCATTCAATATTATAATGCAAAGCAATTGAATTTAGTTGAAAGTTAACTCACCGTGTATAACTATGAACAATCTTTACTGTATTTTCAAATATCTTACTACATGTCATCATCATATTCATCTATGAGACCATTTTTTCAACCTCCAATGGGCCATAAATAAAAGACTAGTGAATATAAAAAAATGATTCTATTATGACTCATCGGAGGTTGAAAAAATGGCCCCCGTATAATAGGCTGGCAATAATGAGACACAATACTTTCGGCCATTATACACATCATTGTATTTCATTTTATTCATGATTATTTGCAAAAACCGAAAATATAGTATCTTATAACACTGTAAATAGTATACTGTAATTTAGATGGCGACGTGAAGTCTTTTCATAATAAACAGTACATCCACAAAAAATATGTACTACTGTATATATAAAAGCATGTATGGAATGCTGAGAATAACTCAATTTGAAATCCACATTTCACGGTTTAGTTTTTAAAATTCCTCGAAATACCAGAACGTTCAAAGCTATATTGTTAACTGATAAGAATTTGATAATAGCAATTGAAAAATTGCTATTAGAAGAAGCATTAGCAATATTAAAAGCGAAAGTCATCATATCTCACTGCTGGAGGATCAGACCAAAGCGAGATGAAGCAAACAGCAGTTTATTTAATTTACAACTATTTTAAGCAAAAACTTCAAAGCTGTTGGTGGTGAGGTGAATTGGTGCAGGTAACTGAGCCAGATTAAGCCAGGAGTCGAACCATGGTTGGCGGACAGAAATGCTACCCACCAAAAACGTTCACTCAACTATATCCTTGAACTTCAGTCAAGATAAAAACTTACCCTTAGTACTTAGTGTAATAAATTAGTTGTTTCGGATAATTACAATTCAACAATTTATTAATTGTTACCAGTACGATCAAAGTACCTATTTACCTATTTTCTTTTACGTGATTGATAGTGCACTTTCGATTTGAAAGTTGTTCTTTATAGTTAAAAAACACTCACGAAAGAAAAACAACATAATAACGAGATACATGGTAAGTTATCTGAAACTTTCAAGTAGAAGGTTCTATTACCTTTCAACTGCAACTATTGTTTTCAATGAATATGTATGAATGAGCACTGCAGATCCATTATAAATTCAACTATTTTTGATTCCTGAAGGTATTATATAGAATGTAACACTTAGTTACTTTGAAATTCTAAATTTGTTCCAAATAAAAAATAGAACAGCTTTTCACGTGCCATTCATTTGATGAATGAATTCTACAATGTCAACAAATAAACTGGTGGTTCGGAACCCACCTAAAACTGTACGTCCAACTCATCAATGACCATCATCCAATTCATTACCCACGCACAGGTCTCAGACCTATGTGGGCTTCATCCTCCAAAAAAATTGATAATATGACACAAGGCTAAATCTAGAATTATTTCAAGCGCAATCAGTCAACATTGAAATCAGAGTAAATTGTCATAATTGGAAAGCTACTATCTACTAAGACTTCAGCTTTCTACTACTGCCAACTATTGAAACCCAGTTAATTGTGAGGTCTTCCATAGCAGTTTCCCACAACCAAGCAATACAATGTAAAACATACCAACACTAGCATTCACTACACTAGACAATCCAAAAAAGAGATCTTAAACCCAATAAACCAAAATCCAGAATACCATGCAGGTGATTATTAGTCCACTTTCCAAGAACTTCCTTTAAATATTTCCCGATATCAATACTAAAATTTTTCACCAATTAAAACAGATGATTCTATAGAGTTGAGCTGAGATATCAATTAATTTTACATCACTCCACGATGGGCGTAAATTCGTCATTTTCTATTCCCTGTTTAATCCTTAGTCGAGACTCAATTATCTCTCTTTTCCTTTTCTATATTTTCATTTCTTTTCAATTTTCAATCCCTCTTTTCTTCGGCCCTTTCCCTGAAAGCTCGTCGCATGAAAACTTGTTATTCAATCAACTACACCTAGATCTTTTATTTATTTATATAATTATTGGTTAGTAGAATCAATCAATGCAATGCTGTGACAATGGTCAACTTTACTCCCATATAACTAAGTATCTAGAATTTTTCAACTCTTTATCCCAATATTCGTAGATACTTAGCGAGGAACAAATTACGAAAATACTTCATTATTATTTACAATACATATTTTATGTTAGTGATATTTACCGATATTTTATAGACATTTTACATATTAATTAAAAACTCTTTAATCATCTACATTAAAAATTATTTTCGTCCTATTTTTTGTTACTAGTTCATTATTTACTCCATTTTCAAAGATCATGAGTGTCGTTACTATAATAATGGTGGAATCTATGGACAAGTTGAAAAACTGCTGTTAATATCCGAACCCGATTTTTTATTTTAAAATAACATTGAGAATAATAATTGTTTATCGTTTGCTTATACATCATTTACGAATACTTTTGATTAGTTCAAGTAAACTACTCGATACTTAGTAAACACTCGATGATGTTCTTTCTAGTAGACACTTGATCGTGTTTTAAAAATGTTGGTTAAGTGTTGACTGGCGCAAGTAATGGACTGCCAAAAAACTACAAGCCATTAAGATAAAACTATTCGATACTTAGAATAACATGCCAACCAAAAACCGAGAAAATAACTCAATTATTCCAGGCAGAAAATGCGTTTGTGAGTTAATCCGTCATGGAATTAAACCAATGTTGGAGTCTACATGAAAATAAATTTGTAAAACGAGTATATGACTCGAAGCAGTGCTGTTTGTCAATCTGAGGAGGTTGGGGGTTGAGAGATGCTGTAATTGATTCTTACAGGAGATGTGAAGAGTGTGGGGGAAATGCCGCCTCCCGACGATGTGGCTGCCACCGGCATCAGGCTGCCTTGAATGGCACTGGCTGCTCTCTGTCGTCCTGTACTGCTGATCGATCCTGGGTGGATATTGGGCTGCGAAACTGCAACATTTCATCCGGCTGTACTGTAAACTGTCAAACTTTGTCTACCGATATATTTTGTTAGTACAATATTCTGTAGATCTACGAAAGTGCTTCGCATCTAAATACGGCGGTAAAGTGCTGAAGAGGGAATGAAGTCAGTTATTACGCTGATTTCCTGGAATTGTACCAACGTTTTTACAACGTCTATAAATAAAACAAAAATGAACTTTCCAAAGAAACGTAAAACTATAACCCAAAAAACAACACATTCCCAAAGAACCCGACAAACCTTTTTCTGATGAAGCCCACATGGGTTTCAAACTTGTGCGTGGGTAATCAAGCGAATAATTTAATGATTTTACAAATGGTGAACCTAGTTTTAGGTGGGTTCCGAACCACAGGGCAAGTGATAGTAAAGCTGATGTGATATCGCAGCCGGTTACCCTTCCAAGCTTAGTGACATCACGCTCAGCGAGCGGCTAATCACTCCCTAACCTATGTAGCTAATAGTTATAAGAAGATAGTATAATTATTATACAAGTGCTCTAGTGACAACACGAGTCACAATGATAGATGATTTTAAATTCATTGAATGGGAAAATCCCTTTTGACAATTTATAAAAGTAAAAAAAATACTAGACAGATTATTATGGCTGAACACAACACATCTTTATGGTGCTGTTTAAAAGCTTATCCATAATGTGATCAAACAAAACTCCATTCACTATTTATTGCTCAAAAGCAGTATCAATGATACCTAGTAAATCAAGACCGAGATATTGAGTAATAGTTAGTGATTAGAATTGACAAGTGTTTTATTAATCACAAAATGGCGTGAGTATAATATTAGTAACTTAGGTTAGGTTTCAGTTCTACCTGAATTACTGAGATCTAGATAAAATGATAGTTAATGAAAGCCGAGCACAAAAAATCTATCCTGATAACTGCAAAGTCTTTAGTATCACGCACAAGTCAAACCTTTGGCAGTTATTAGTATTAAAAAAGACCGCTTATTATACATCAATTAGCGAAACGTCGAAGAGATCACAAGGGGGAAATGACAATACCATGTGTACAGTAACTGTTTATGTAAATCTGATTAATCGGAATACAAATTTTCTATAGCTAACACAGCCAACACATTATATCAGCAACAAATCTTTTCAACTTACAAGTGAAAGATCAGATACAACAAACGAATCAAGCTAAATACTACGATATACAATTTGAGCATTTGGTATACAATGTCTATTAGTACACAACAATTAATAACACTTAGTTTGAAATTGACATCATCAATGAAATACTGAAAAACAAAAATTTAGTGAAGTTGGCTGCACACCGGATACGTCGTCGCAATCGCTCATCACATCCGGTGAGCGGCCAGCTCAACATTCATTTGTTATAATGGTTGGTTGATACAGTCAATCCCTATCAAAACATATACAGTACCAGTAACATTAATCAGACGTACAATATTGAAACATAGTAAAAGTAATGAGATCGAAAATACATCTAAGAGAATCAAAGCTTGCCCTGTCAGAAAGTAGAGCAAAGCAATTGAAATCTCAAATCATTTAAACGAGTAATATTTCAAACAATAAAAATGAAAATGGATAACTATTCGAATGAGAAAATAAGAATGAAAAATAATCGTAATTTTTCTCTCGTTATGAAGTAAAAATAGTTCTTTAAGAATGCAGAAGTAAGATATCTACGAAAAGAAATGTCCAGTAGATACTGTTAATACATCTTGCCCACCATTCATAAATCGTACACTGCAAATACTTAAAAATTCACTGGAAAAATTGTCTAATGAAATATAACACATATCGACAATTAAATCAATGTAAAATGGGATAATTCAAACGAGTAATACTCCATTTTCAAACCGTAAATTATTATATTGTTTGATGAAATGAAGAAAATGAGAGAATATGAACGTAAAAATTGACATCTCTCGTTATGGAGTAAAATAGTTTTCTTCTGAAAATAGAAAGAAATATCTACTACCAAAAATTCTTAGTGTCATTTTTATATTAATACATTGTACTCCATTAATTCGTTAACCGATGGACGAAATTCACGATACTGAGGCCAATGGAATGTAAAAAATGTTTTTAAGTAGAGCAATATAGAAATAGGAAATTATTCTAAATAGTCAATATTTCTAACAAGAAACCTCGAATATAAAAATGGACAAGTTTTTCTATCGTTATGCAGTAAAAAAGATTTTATTGGAATAGGAAACGAAAAATATCTACTTTCAAAAATGTTCAAGTAGATATTGTTATATTCTGCCTTCATTCGTAAACTGACCTCTGGAAAACCAGGTTAGGTTAGGTAACCTAACCTGACATTGTCTAACGGAATGAGAATATATTGCTAAGAAAAGCAATTATTCGAACAAGTAGTATTTCTAATGAGAAATCAGGAATATAAAAATGTAGTTTTTTCGTGATAGAGTAGAATCTTTTCTAACGACAAAACAAATATTCTACTTTCAAGAATGTTGAGTAGACATTGTTTTGTTATGGTCTTGTCCTCCTTTTGTTAACTGATCACTGGAAATTTGTATCAATATCGTCCAATGACAGATGCTGGATAAAGTCTTCGTAATCGTAGATGTCCTGCATCGCTCCTGTTAAACGAAATAAATTATTTTCTTCCAACATGAATTTGATTGTAGTCTGTTTCAACTTTAGTTGGGAGCAATGCTAGTGCATATTTTATGGGCAATTTGTGATACAGGCAGTCTTTTGGAGAAAAATTGTTTGACCCAGATTTATAAATTAAACTATGTCTCATTTAAACGTAATCAGTAAGTTGAGAATACAAATTCTTGATAGATGAAATGTAAGAACACTAATGATCTATTTTTTTTTTTATAAAAGCTTCATTCGAAGAAATAAATATTGGAATTGGATACGAAATGCTGTAAAATGAGGAAAGTATAAGCTTAGTTCACAGCCCAAAGGCATTCATTTCAATACAATTTGAAATTTGTTATTCATTATTTGGCATTCAGAGTATCATTAGAGATGTGAATCAGACTAAAAATATAAATAAATCCTTTTAGATACAAAGTATCCAAGTATTTGGATTTTTCTTGTGCTGATGATGCCCACATGAGTTCGAGGCTTGTGTGTGGGCGATGAATGGATGATAATGGGTGGTGGATCTACAGTTTCAAGTGGGCTCTGAGCCACCAGGTGATAATAAAGCAGATAACTTGCTACTTTTACCAGTCACCCTTCTAAGCGCAGTTCCGAGCGCTCATGACTGAACATCAAGATCGCCCTGACACCAATCCATATAATACTCTATAATTTTATAATGATGAATTTTGTAAATATCTGTCTGTCTAGCAATATTCTCCTCATTATATTTTTGTAGTTCTATCTCACCAAACTTATTTTTTATATTGTAAACCTATATTGTACAATATTGAGATACATTCATACTATGGTGCAAAACTATAATATATACCAAGTAGCGAGGAAATAATGTCCACATGATAAAACTAAATTGCCTACATAGGTGAAGAAATCCTACAGGTCTTAAAGTTGAATGATGTTTTGCGCATTGAGTAAACTTTTGTCAGATTAGAAACAATAGTATAATCATTTGATTAAGATGTTTAAAATTGAGAAAAAATAATTGAACAGTATTTGGTTACAGATGATGTTGTCATTCTGGTGACCAGGCTGAGACCAACAATAGACTTCGGCCATAGGGCTGTTGGTGTTGAGATAAAACTCTACTATGACCTTCATCATTATTATACCACCTATTTATAACCTAACCTTTGTTATATGTTCTTACAAGAAACTTTGATTTATCCATACACTAGTATGTGCCTTTCATTAGTTTCTAACGCTGGCTGCATGACATATTGTTCTCAAAAGTTAATTTACGTTATATCCCCAAAATAGTTATCAAAACATATAAGTACTGAGCTACCTTCTGTAATTATTTTGGATGCTTTCAAACTTGTAATCAACTAATGTAAATTATTTTATAATCTAAACTTACAGACTGCTTGAAAAAGAATAATAATGTTCCATAACTCCTGTCTACCAACTATTTTTGCAAAAAGACTAAACCTCGAAGTTTTAGGTACGATATTATCCTAGAAAAAGTTTTTCATTTCGTTACAGACGGGTATTTTTGTAGTTCATCTCACCAAACTCATTTTTTATATTGTAAACCTATATTGTACAATATTAAGATAGATTCATACTATGTTGCAAAAATGAAAAGGTTTCCATGCTGATGAGCTGTAGTTCAGCACAACAAACACAAAAATAGCATTGAGTGGAGCTTATGGCGAATTTAAACTTGAATATTTAGTCCATTCTGATGGCTGATGAACTCATTCATTTTGTTATTATTTTACTATTTCTGTAGTATGATCTAATTTTAAAATTGGACCATTCTTTTTCAAACACTCTGTATTCAAACTCTACAGCGGCTGAGTAATTTTCCAATACATGATTTGAAAAAACAAAGCATTTTAACTTAGTAAATAACATACTGTAATTCTATTTCACGCCAATATCCATCTTAAAATTTATTATTAAAACGAAATTATTAATAATTTATTCAGCACAAAGTTCAAACTAGTATAAATTTAACAAGATAGCCAGCAAATGTTTTCATTCAGATAGATGAATGTTCATACAGCAAAAACTAGCGCAATTACCACCCATATGCCATATACTGACAACTAAAGTTGAAACAGAGTATAGGATCCCAAGTCTTCTCTATAGGCATTTAGAAGACGGTTAGAAGAGCATGAGAGGCAGTCAAAAATTCGATTAGATAGCTCGGTAAATAATCATCTTATGAAATGTAGATCCTTCGCCAAGTAATCATCTTTCTTTGTAGTGGTGAAGGTGATATTGTGGAAGATATCCATAATGAATAATAAGACGAAATTGTCACAACTACATTTATTAAAAATATAGAGATAATAGTTTCGTATGTTACTCCAATATCAATCTCAGACAAACTGAGATGTCTGTTTGTCTGAGATTGATAATGGAGTAACATCAGAAACTAGTATCTCTATATTTATAATGAATGTGGTTGTGACAATTTCGTCTTATTATTCATCAAGTAATCTTCTCCTAATTTCTCAGATTTCATTCCATGCTGATGTATGGATTCTTAAATATTATGTATCTACTACAATTTCTTTAGCTATTGTAAAATTTTAAATATTATCATTAATTACAGTAGATTTGACCACATAATGAGGTGGAAAGTTGAGACTGACAATACAACATAAAAATGCATTTTCAAATCATGCAGAAAATAGGCTGTAATTCTTTGTTTCAATTCTTCCCTATTATTTCGTTTATTATTGTTATCATGGATCAACATCTTATTATGCAAATATTTTACAAGCTTATTGATAGATGATGAGAATAATAAAAAATAATATATCGGTAAACAAGTTATAAATCGAATAAGTATAAATTGAAAATTTTTAAGGTGGTTTTGATCTGACAACAAATGTAAGATTTGCTCGTCAGTGCACGGTGAGGTTGGGAAAGACAGGCCAAGGAAAGAGGATGCAGGATGGTCTGGAGGAGATGGATCGAGGCACAAAATCACAACTCATAACCGCCAACTTTCACAGGAATAAGAACATCTAAAGAAAAAAAGAAGAAGAAGAAGAAGAATGTATAGTTTTGCTTAGTCTTCTACAGAAGTATATATATTCAGATGGTACCAAGTAAAACTAGTTTTTTATCAATTCCAAGAAACTTCCCAGTAGTTTAGAATTAAGAAATAATAAGTTATTGAAAGATAATCACATAATGATTTTGTTTGTTCAAAATAGCACTCTTTCATTTCAATAGGTTAAGGTTGAAAATTAATCAATTATACGAATATGTTTTGTAATGTCTCGTTTCTGTCAATCAGGTGAGCTAGTCAATGCTATCAAAATATCGTAGTCCACGAGACTACGAAAATATAATAGCTCATCTGATTAGACATACCAGTAAATTCACTGATTGAACTGTAATAATTATAACATCTGCAAATTTAATATGAATAAGAGGATAGTATTACTGTTGACTGAATAAATAACATTGTAAATAAGTTTAGTTGGAATCATGAAGTTCTGGGATCTAGAAGTTATAGAAGAAGTTAAGAATAATGTTATATTATAAATAAAAGAAGATAATAAATGTATTTATGTGTACATCGCATTCTCTGAACCACTTCAGTTTCGAACAGTACAAATTCATTTCAATAGATTAAAAATTAAAATTATCTTAGAAACCACATAAGCTTAGGGCTCGTACACATGAAGAGATTTAATTCATGTTGGAACCATTCCAGAGCTTTGGTAACCGTCAGAAACCTAAAATTTAATAAGCCTGATAAGGAACCATACATTTAATAGTTTTTAACCCAAAAAACTAAAAAGTTAATAGTTGAACTATTTTAGACAATAGGCAGCAACTAGAACTTTCAAATAATCAGTAACATCGGATAATAAGAAAGCGTTCTTTTGTATGTTCACAAATGAATGATGTGAATAGAAGTGAATCCTGTAATGGAAATACAATTTACACTTGGATAAATTTAGACTACAGCTACAGTTGTCAAATGATCCCACAACAATACAAAGATTAGTTCACATCTTGTAAAACAAAAGAAATACCTTTACTAGCATATAGAAGACATAATAAATGCACATGGATAGAACATTGAACACTCAAGGTTTCACATTTTACATGACTGTCAAGAACACTGTATAAGATAAAATATTTAGTTCACCTGAAATATAAAAATCTAGCTTACCTGATTCATTACCCACAAAATTTGAGGTGAGTAATGTATGCAACAATTCAAAAATAAGCCACTTTTATCGATCTTGTAATCCTTTTTTGATAACTATTATACTACTCAATAACGTCTAGCTTTTGAGATAAATAATGTATGAAACGATTTGAAAATAAACAACTTTTTATTGACCGCATCCTTTTTGATAACCATTCTACAACCTAATAACATTTAGCCTTCCACCCCTTAAAAACATTAAATACTCAAAACGAAATATAACTGTAAATTAATAATGAGTTTAATCATATAATTAGCACCAATTGTTATTCTTCTACATTCGAAAATGTCCAAATAAGTACATCAAAAAGCAGACGTGCAGAAATTAGCATAAAGCATGATTCAAAATTTCTATGGAGCAATACCATAAGCATTTGCAATTTGATGAAATAGTGCAAGTCTGATTAATTGGACCTTGTTATATTTATAGAGGTTGTTTACCTCCGATTTAATGCATATACCAACAATAAATACTTGCAATATGGTGCAGTAGTGCTACCAAACAACACTAGAGATGTAAAAACGAAGATTCGAAATTATGACACAAGTACAACCTACTTGCAGATAACTGTCTAGAAATTTCTACTTTTCAATGCATCGAATTTTTGACTGCCTCTACAGAATATTACAAACACTCATTTTGTATGTGTATTCTATGAAATTTATTTGAATTTTGGAGAAAAAATAAATAAATGAATTCATCCGAGCAAACTAAAACTACTCACTCAAAAACACTTCTGGCTATGCAAGGGCTTCAATCCCAACCGTGCCTTCTTCAAATTAAAAATATTTTTCAACTTAAACTCAGTTTAATCTATTTTTTCGTTTTTCAATTCTAACTTTTTCTATATGTTACGAAAATAGATCTTGCCTCAAGTAACCTTTCTATAGACTAGGTCAAACTTTATAAAGACACTTCACATCTATGCTTGAAACTAGTCAGTCATTTTGATCAAACAGCATGATCTAGTTTTATATGTATTTAATAACTTAATTTAATGCTCGCAGGAAATGAATTTTATATTGTTGCAAATTATGAATGAAAAAACCAGACCTAACCAAGAATCAAAATTGGGATTCGCAGCTGACTGATTAGTAGACAGAAGTGTTATAAAAGTAGTAGAATTTCCAACAAAAACAACAGAATATTACTATTGAGCCAACGAAAGTGAATACTTGAGTACAAAAGAGCAATGAGTGTTAATGCTCGCCATCAACAATTCAAAAAGATAAAGTAGTGATAATGCAGTAATTGAATTTGAAGTTTAAAATTGATGCCAATAAAACTGTTGAAAGAAAAGCGGCCACATACCAAGATTTATGATGCCGGCATTGTTCTGTAACGTATCCATTGAAACTTCTCCAAGTCCGTTTACAGAAATTCCATTCACCATGTTGACAGCTGAAAACCGCCAACTATAATTAGACTAAAAAGAAGCAAAAATGCAAACTAAAAGTACAAATTGAACTTAACAATAGATAGCTAGATCTTATTACGATTCAATTGCAGTCGTTTAAAAAACCTAACAAGTTGCACGATTCAGTTGAATCGAGATATCTAGAACATGACATAACCTATTTACAAATTTAATTCAATAGTCTCTTTTTCTTATCGCTCTTCTTCTCCTTCTTCTCCTTCTCCTCCTTCTCCTCCTTATCATCGTCTTTTCCCCCTTCTTCCTCTTGTACATTCTTCTTCCACTCCTTCAAACCCTTATCCTCCAGCATTAGAGTTTCGTCGACAGAGAACAGCATGAAAACGTTTATGTAATAAATGTTTACATAATATTAATAGAATTACTTGATTGGTTTTGTTACTCGTTGTTCAAGCACCGGTTTGAAGCTCCAATATCTTTGCAAGTTTTTATTTTAGTACTGTATCATTTTTCAAGTGTTTTTATTGATTTAGCCCCGTATTTATGAACCTACCTTGAGGCTTCCTCATCTCAAGGGAACACTTGTAAAG
The DNA here is from genome assembly GCA_948455865.1 of Conomelus anceps. Lineage (NCBI taxonomy): Eukaryota > Metazoa > Arthropoda > Insecta > Hemiptera > Delphacidae > Conomelus > Conomelus anceps. Next base: position 39,228,834 of record OX418222.1, read on the forward strand.
CCCTTAGAGTGAATTCATTTCAAGTCTCCCTTGATTTAAGGAACCTTTAAACGAGGTTCATAAATACGGGTCTATATTTTGTAACATGTATAAAAATTTTCGTCATACTCGTACACAGCCACCACTTTACCGGGTAAACGTCTGTTTACAGAAAGAAAAGCTTATTTTCATTGCCGCATCCTTTTTCAGTGCGGTAATGGATTTTACCGCACTCAAATTCTAGCTGAGGGAGAATTTGGAAAAACAGCTGATCTCAGAAGTATTTTTAGTATTGTACTGCTGCGATGGGTTTTGAGGTTATGTTTGATGATACTTGTTGTACTAGCTCAAAGTTCAAAGTTCGACTTCGTTTCGTGCGTTAACTTATCATACCGGTACGGTAAACACAATTTCCCGCACTTGTAGCGTAATATACTAAAATTCGAATTGATTAGATCAGTTACTCAGTCGAAATATGCAAAATAAACTCTATTACTATATGGAGAATACTATATAACCGAATTATTACTATATTATTACATGATATTCAAAATAAACTCTACTATTACTACTGTATATTGAGAATACCATATTACTTTATTATTACTACTTAATACATTATTGCATGGAGAAATACAGAAATTGAATTTAGGTGAAGTTTTGCAGTTTCTATCTTAAGATAATTTGACATCTTGTGGGACCCCAAAGTTGAGTTGAAGTAGTGTACGAATGTGTCCAACTTCTAATAAAATGTTTGTTATAATCGTCTGTAGCAAATGTATTGATGTATTGAAATTGATTCGAGGTTACCTTGCCTCGCACCTTGTGCGTCCAGCTGATTCCAGTACGCTTCACTCGGCGATGTGGAGCTGACTCCCGGTGGAGGAGCCACTGGCTGCCCTGTGTACCTGAAGTAGGGGTTTTGCAAGTCTAAAGTATTCGTTGCTCGTGTGTTCTCTGCGCCCTCAATGCACAGCTCCATCGTAACATCGTAACTTTGCCTAAAATACATTACACCGTTCAATTGTATTATTCAAAACATAAACGTATATTACAGTGTAACTAAAGTAGCGATCATGAAATTAGGTAGGCAGTTGGAATCACCAGAGTTGATCTGATACAAGGGCAAAATCAGTATATCAGAAAACACTTTCTAAGAAGTGCTGTCACTTTGATGATGAGAGTTTGGCCCTTATTTTGTTATTTATTGCTGATAATGCCCACATGAGTCCGAAGACTTGTGTGTGGGTAATGAGGTGAATGATGAGAAACATACATGGCTGAATGAGATTCGAACCCAAGGCTGCAGGAAAAGAAGCCAGCCAGAGAACCTTAATCTTATCTCAGACAAGCGCTCCAACCAACTGCGCTACCAGAGCCGCCAATATGCCAAGACAGCAGTCTAGTTGACCTGCTCAACTTCTTCTCCGCTACAATAACTAATAACCAAATATCTAATAAATATAAAAAATCCAAATATACTGTAAATACATGTATATCATATTCGAATATATCATATACATCATATTATTATATATATATATCTAAATGTAAAACGTAAATATATCTATATGTAAATGTAAAAATATAAAAAAATGTAAATGTAATAAATCTTATTGTATCAAACTATTTTGAAATAAATAATAGACTCATAACCTCAACTTTATAGTGGGTTTTATATTTTCAAAAAATCAAAAGAAAATATTTTGTATTGATATGCTATAAATATTATTGCAATTGTATTTCGATTACTGAAAAATTCTTCCAATTTTATAGGGTGGTTCTGAACAATGGACTCTATTCCACAAACGTATATTGTGAAATTATGATAAAAGCATTACACTGAACGGTAAATTAGCAGGATAAAAATTAATAAAACATATAGATAGATAAATAAATACATGTAATAAATATTGTAAACATATAAGGACGCATTAAACTATCTCCTGAATTTGAAGTGTGAACTGTTGTAAATTATCCAAGAAAGCTTCATTGTGACATGGAACCAACCTTTTCCAATCAATTAGCAATTGAAATATAACTCCGGAACCACACACTTACAAATCATGGTTCCATCTTTAAACCTACAAAACATCCAAGTTACAAGTTATCATGGTTGAAAATACTTCAATGTCCGTCGCTTCGATAAATAATTTTCAATGATATTCATCTTAATCACAGTTAAATAAAGATCCAATAACTTGAACACAAGTTCAACAATATTATTAAAAAAGGAAATGAACAATCAGTATTATTAGAAATAGCAACTCAACGATTTTTACAAGCCAAGAAAAACATTCCTAGGCCTCATACCTCTGGTTTGCCTGAAGGTTAATCTTTCCAGTGAGAAGTTGTCCTGCTTTGGCAAAAATAGGTTTTTCAAGTAGACAGCGGACTTGATACCAATGAGTGAGTGGCTCTGTTGGAGACGTGGAAAGCCACATCGTTTGATTGGTGCCAGTGAATGCGACATCGAACCACAGTGCCAAACCATGTACCATGCCTGATTCCAACACATGGAATTCCAATGGTATATCTGTCAAAAGCAAAACAATAAATCAATGCGTCATGATCCAAGTCTTGTACAATTCAATTCAATTTTTCTCCGAACATTTATCCAATATTCAGAGGAGTTTATTCATTTCATATGTAAGAAAAATACAATTAGTAAAATGGAAGAAAATTCTCTGGAACAATTTTGCAAAAACAAAAAAAACACTATAAAAAGTTATGTGTTGGGTTGGAGAGTCATTAAACAAAAAAAAAATTATGAAATCAATTCTATAATAAACTCTCATAGCCTCATTAGTATACTATACTTTTACATTAAAACTATATTATTTACTTATGCTATTGATTAATCTATTCTAATTTACTCACTAGTCATCAAAACGTCGCAAGGACCTACTCCATAGGCAATCAGCCACATTCTTAAACTAGTCTTGAAACGGTTAAGTGTAGTTTCCTCTTTTATATATTGAGGAAGTTTATTGAAAAATTTTGGCTCAATGTAAAGAAAAGATCTCTGACCAAAAGTTGTGTTCATTCTTGGTGTTACCATATTGATATTTCTTATTCTAGTATTATGTGAGTAATAAATAGATAATAAATTATAATTTTATTTCCATTTTTCAATATACAATACAAAAAATTTTAACCAAGCGGTTCAATAATTATATTCAGGTAATAAGACACATATAATAAATGAAACATATATTTTGGAAATCATCCTACCCCACTATGGCATGCCATGTTCTAGAGTAGGTGATCTATAAACCTATTATTTCCTGGATTTTTCTTCATATTCAATAGGCTAGCACTGCATGAATAAATAGTTGTCTTACACTTAATACATTACTTTCAATAAATAGTTGATCAGACGAGAACAAAGAAATTCTGAAACCTATTATCTTTAGAACTCGTTTTTGAACTTTGAAGAGTGAATTAATGTGAACAAAACTTGCTAACCCCTAAACAATTATAACATATCTCAAAACTGATTCAAACAAAGCAAAGTGTTTTTACAACTTCTTTGCTTAGAATTTTTCGAATTTTGTTGATAGAATTTAAATATGAGTTTCCTGATCTTGATTAATTCCGAAGGGCAACGTCTTAAATGCAAATGCTTAATATATCAGTTAATAAATATTCAACTTACTAATTTTTCGAAGGTCTTCTTCTTTAGCTAAACTGAAGTCAACGCTGTGCCGGATTGATTTTGCAATACAGATTCGCATATCAAATGTATCGACGATAGGATGGCTGAAGTACTCCTTCATTGCAGCGCCTCTCATGCTACTCAAATCCACGCCATGGAAGCATGTTTGTACCCTAATAAAGAGAATAAACACACAAATTTAAGCATTGTCAAAATTTGATAAAATACTAATTATTCTGCTGTATAAAAAGAAGTATTGAACACTTTTGATTGAAATTGACTGTTTGAATAATTAAAAAAATAACATAAATCTGCTGGAAACAACACTTTGTGATGCTAAATCACAAAGTCAGATATCCTTTTTTCAAACACATTTAAGATTAGAATGGATCCACACATGTGTAAATAAGAGTTCAAGTGGATACACACGATCATAGAATAAACTGAGCTCTATAGTCTATATAACTTCATTTGATAGCATAAGTCTTGAGAATAGGAGTGAAGTAAATCCACAGGTTGTATAGCTTACATGTAAAAAAGTATTTCCATATCTCCATATTTATAGCTTATAGCTCTACTTAAAGCTCAAGTCTAATACCAGACTATTGGGCTAGGACTACTAGGATAGTATTTTTATATATACTCAACCTACATCATCGCCTGAAACCACAATATACAGACTTACCAAAAATTTGCTTTATTGGTTTGTTCCATGAATAAGGATTCATCAGTGAATGGTGCAATATGTAAATCACCTCGGTTTGGAAACATTATACCTGAAAAATAACAGATACTAATAATATCACAAAGATCTAAAAATTATATTGTACAACGTGATAATTTAGGAATCTAAGAGTGAAAAAGATGGACTAAAAAAAAATGTATCCATCAATCTCTCAATATAACGTAATATTTGAAATTCTCATTAACATATAAAATAATCTTCTCTATCAATGTGTACAGTATTTATTGATGCACAGATTTGGAAACCTATGATGGTTAATAATTATGATATATATCGTTATTTCCAGATTGATATAAATATATAACAGTACAATTCGAAAATGTAAGATAAGACAAGATAGATTTAACTGTTCAAAGTGAGCTGCTTATTGCGATAGATCACACTGGTAGAGAAATCTAAACTCTGGATGCACATGTGTAAACACGGGTTAAACGATCTAGATCTACACTCGTGTTGAAAGAGACTACTGGAACGCTTCAAAAAGATTAGGCTCGGTGTACACTTGCGTTTTTTCAAGCTGCGTGCACGCAGCTTGGGAACGCCGGCGGTTCAGCGGTAGATGAGTTCTAGTGAAGAAGTACACACTTGAGCGGAGCAAGTGACTTGCAAATTGAGCACGTAGCTTTCTGCCCAACCGCCGCGTGCACGCAGCTTTCACAACACTCCGGACGGTCTGGCAGGTTGAAACCGCTGAAAACACGCTCTAGTGTGTATTGAAGAGAAAAAACAAGCGGCGTGCACGCCGCTTGAAAACACGCAAGTGTGCACTGAGCCTTATAAGTACATTCTCAATTGCGTATATTATCATAATAGTTTGCACCAATAGTTCTGGCCTTCAAGTGAACAATTTGTTCATTAGAACCTTGAAAAAGTAATTAAATGTTTTTTGTGAATGTGGATGAATAATAGCCTATCAACTATTAAAAATTCACAAAACAATCAAGTTCATTTCTAACGCGGTGTGTTAATTATAAATAATAACTATAATTATATTATTATTAATTATATTTATTGAATCAATGAACCATATCAACTCACCGCCAGGTTTCATCCACTTTTTTGCGTGTAAATAGCTTTCCAGCATTCGCTCGTTGAAAAGCATGTAGCCCATAGGTTCAGAAATGATTATGTCAACCATTTCGGGTAACTCTATTTCCTCGATCTTTCCGGCAATTACGTTAATTTTATCCCTTAGATTGTTCGCATTTACAAGGGTCTGAAAAATTATTTGATTCAATAAAAAACGATGTCAATCACAAAACGAATGAAAGATATTTCGCAAACCAGTAATCAATTACTCGACCTTGGAAATAATAATTGAAGGCTATGAACTCGTTTTCTGGACATAACTTTTATTCAGTTCCTTAATCAGATAACTATTGAGCTATACAAATTCCACTCAATATTAATTTTTGAATTCGATTAGTTTTTTATAAATTATTTTGTGGAATAGTGGTGGGTGCTTTTCCATGTTTTAGGAAGAATTCATCTCTCCTTGAAGTTGATTCAAATTCAAGATTGTGTCACAGTATTGGAATCAATATTATAAGACAGTATTCTGATTATTTTTCAATAAATATCAATAATAAAAATCATTTCCTTGAAGGTAAATATTCCCAGAATAATAGAAAACAGCTGTTTAAAACGCCCATATTCCACAAATTGAGAACGTTTTCAATAAAAAAAATGTGTAGCTTTGAAATGCTGCACTACATAGCTCTGTGTTACTTTTCGTAAGGCATAGAAATGAATAATACTCCGCAAATAGAAGCGAGGTAGAGGTCTAATTCATTACTGTTGAATCATTCAATGAAGTTGATACGTCCAAACTGACCAGAGTTGTTTAGAAACAACTCTATTTGTGAAGCATTCATTTCTGTATGGAACAAAAGTGAAGCTGTGCTGAGTAGAGTTATTCCCTGTTTACGCCCGGCCTAATTTTAATTTGGCGACTGGTTCCAAACCAAGGAACTGATTAGAAAGTCTGAGCAGAGGGAACAACTTCAATTTAATGTCATCAGCTACCTGTAAAAATCAGTCATATTTTGTTGGTGGCAGAAGTAATAGAACAGTTATAGACTCGCATTTTTTGCTTTCACTAGTCATTTGATATGCAGCTTATTCTCTCAAGTCTGATTATGAAACTCGTACGTTGTGCAACGTAAACAATTTCAAAAGAATGGTATGGTAAAGACTGTATTTAAAATCAACTCGATCTCAAGAAATAAAATAAATAAATACTTCAGAAAACCTAATTTAGAATTCGGTACAATATATGAATTTTAATAACACAATATTAAAGGCATCAGCCCAAAAACTATGAGTAAATAATAACAAAAGTCCAGTAAACATCCTTAAATAAATATGAAAGTATTACCTACATCTATATTGTAATCAAATTACATAGATAATTATAACTGACCTCCGCATGTAGTGCCATGGAGCTTGCTTCTACAGCATAAACCCGTTTAGCGCCTGCCTGAACGGCAAAGAATGAAAGAATGCCTGAACCGGCACCTACATCAAGTACAACTTTATCTTTGAAGTCCTCCGAGTTTACTAATACCGCTTTCTGATATGTACTTGTTCGAACAAAGTCTTGTAACATATTTTGTTGCTGCGACAGGTACCCATAAAACTGAAAACATTTAAAATTGATCATTAAACTAACTGAAACTATTATAATACTCATCAGATATGAACCAAAAAATATGAAATTCTAACGGTGGGGAATAAGGGACTAATAATAATTATTGAAATAGTATGCCTTTTAATTTCAATATGCTGATTTGGAATGTTCAGGGATTGATAAAAAAAATGATTATCTTGCTCTTCTAGCCACACAATATCACATTGAAACCGTGAAATACTAGTTTCGGTTGTTACACCATTATCAATCTCAAACAAACTGACTTCTTTCTGTGGATTCAACCAAAAGCGTGGTGGAGTTGCTTTATTTGTCAGAGATAATCATGTTGTTAAGGATCTGTATGAGGTAAACAATGGAGCTTGTGCCATAAGAGATCCAAAAAATGAAAGTAATGTGTCAATTTATAAGTCATATAATAATGATTATGTTTTTTTACTTATCTCCTTAAATTGTTTTTACGAAATTACAATTGGTTTTTAAGAGGTTGCTCACTAATAATTGGAGATGATTTTATTTAGATAAAGACAGCAGAGAAAAATTATAACTTTACAATCTGTTTGATAGTTTTAATTTATGTCCTACCACAAATTGTATTACTAGGCCAGGAATAGTCAACCAGGCTCTTGTATTGAAAATGTACTAACAATAATAACAATGTACAACAACTGAGTACAATAAAACTGTCATTCATACAGCTCTTATCTGATCATAATGCTTTATTATTCAAATTTAATAGTTGAGTCTGCTTCTGGATCTCGATCTGATAGGAGTACAATTTTATAAATTGAACTGTTCATCATGAATTAATGATAAGGAAATTAGAATTTTATGGATTGAGGACAAATACTGCTGGAGCAATTAAATAATACTTGGAGGGTACGAGCCAATTTGTTTGTCAGTCAGGATTTCTTTCTAGTGGCAATCAAGTATCTTATGGAGTGCCGCAGGGTTCAATTTTGGGTCCACTTCTGTTCATAATTTATATAAATGACTTGCCTCCCAATATTGACTGTGCTTCTAAAGAGGGGTTTCTGTTTGCCGATGATCTTCGATTGAAAATAAAAGCTACCACTAATTCAGAGTTTGAAGATAACTAATTAATAGTACAAATATTGTTTCTGATTGGTGCTCGGCTAATTATAAACCACAATAAAATCTGTGATGCTTCATGTACATCTTAATAAAGCTCAATTAAAAGCTAATAGTAATGTGCATGACTATAACACGAGACATAGAAATGACCTTAGAATGGAGCTTCTACACTGCACTAGATCTCAATAGAGTTACCTGCCTGTAGGCATTCAAAGTCTTTCCAGCACTCAATTTAAAACTACAATCAAATTGATATTGAATGATGAGTTTTTATATAATGTATCAGATTTTTTTCAATATTGATATGACTAAGTACAGTGGTTTAGTAATACTTGTGGTTTAGGTGGTATTTTTTTTTTTTTTTTTTTGTACTGTATGTTTGTATTGGATCTTTTGACGTTGACGATACATTGTGAAATGATGTTCTATCACAATAAAGAAATTTATATTTCTAAATTAGTAAAAAATAGATAAAATAAAAAATCATTAAAATACCAACACTCAGCACCCAGTGAAAAGAAAAAATTATCCCTTATCCAGTCATCCGCAAGCCTCATATTAATTTTACTTTTAACATTGAACGGAATATTTACAAATCTCGTGCTTATATAAATCAATTACCTGCTCATTCTAGGTTATCAAAATCAAACATTTTATTCATTTGGTGATATATCTTTCTGCAAATTTCTTTTTCTGTAAAATTTTCTTATTTCAAATTTGGCTAAGAAGGCTTTATACCAGAGAAACTACAATCACTTATCACCAAAACTTTACATTGTACTGTCAAAAAACATACAGGAAATAACACACAGCAAGAAATTCAAAATCATAAGAGAAACCATAGAGCTCACAAACCTAATAGACACCGAATCTAATTGTAAACCTAGATTTAGTTTTAAATGGAAATAAAAATATTTATTTATATATATTTCAATGTTTTTTTTACAAAGAAAGGTGATGTGAGGTTTCCAATTTAGATATTCATCAATAAATTACTATTTTAAAAATTAATATTCATCTGTACAGTTTAGGTGTAATTATAATTCAAATTATCACCACTCTGGCGGAAAAGTGATGAACTTGGTTTTTTGTACATTTACGGTGATTTGCAGAAATGATACCCACAACCAATGCCTAGACAGTGTCAGTCCAGACACTGACTGTGAATCAACTGTTTTCGGCTTGCTAAAACGATCCTTAACGGCTTCCTCCACTGAACTGTGTCTAAATTGTAGGTGACGTTTGGCAACATAGTAGAGACTCTCATTGGCTGGTCTCTAATTGGCTTGTAACTTTTCAACAGCAATTGGCGGCTCATACAAAATATTCTGAGTCTGGATCTCAGTTCCAAATATTTATAATATCTGCTTTTAAATAAAATAATTTGGGCCAACTTATAGGAGCTTAGGATTTTGCATTAAAATTATGTAACTTAGGACTATATCAGGTTGATTCTTGCCTGTCAAAAAAGTCATGTAGAAAAGATTGGTTTGTTTATTATTAAATTGATTAGAAATAGAAACAATTGTTTTTTTTATTTGCTCTAAGTTGTTACACATAATTCATAGCTTCAGTTTACAATTTAGGTTCTGGCTTGGGAATCAAGCGGTCTGTATAGGTTATGGTTAAGGTATGGCAATCGACAAAACTTTAGTTAGAGGTTAGTTCTGCAATGCAAGATAACGTTCAATAGTTTACCAATACAGATCATTGTGATGAATAAGCACAATAATTGATGAAAGTTTGCTGTAGCTTGTAATGAAACTAATGTGTCTCAAATGAAAAAGAACCTCCATGCAAAACCATTTTGGGGAACAGCATCATGATAATAATATTCAAGTTAAATTGAGTTACCATAGATAGATTGATTATTGAAACCTAAAAAATTGATAATCTATTCGAATAATTATTATTGGCATATTTATGAAAGTTCATCTAATTTATGTAAAAATCAATCAATCAGACCCTCTCCCAATATTTATGCTCACTTTCGAAAATTCAGAGAGCATAAATAAAATATATGATATTAATGTAATTATGGGCATGAAGGTTGAGATTTGCCCGGTCAAAAAATCCAAATTTCTTCCCCAGTGTAAGAACTGTCAAGCCTGGGGTCATACAAGAAAATACTGTAAAAAGGAATCCAGATGTGTGAAATGTGCAGGTTCCCACCTTACCATCGATTGTACAAAACCAAAAGAAGCCAAACCCAAATGCTACAATTGTGGTATGGAACACCCAGCTAATTACAGGGGATGCGTTGTAGCACAAGAGTTACAAGCGCTCCGAAATAAAAAGATTCAACCTAAATCTGTACCACATGTTAGCAAAGAAGATAACAAAGCTGTGGTACATCAAAGAAAATTTAATATTGATAGGGCTACTGGAAACCAATCTTATGCATATAGGCTAAAAAATGTATCAGCTACAAAAATAGATGAAAAATCCCAGTTCATACCTCATACCTTGGGTGAAAATTTCAAATTGAATATAGCTACGCAACTCCAGTTAATTCTTGAGAAGCTATTGGGGCAAGATGAATTCAACAAATCAATTTTATCTAGGCTAGAGAAATTAGAAAATGCAAAGGAAGCTGTTTACAAGAAATATGGAAAATAAATTTAAAATAATGACATGGAATGCCAATGGGCTTTTACAGCACAAGGATGATCTATTGGCTATTATTACAGAACATAAAATTGATGTCTGCCTTATCTCAGAGACGCACTTCAATAAAGAATCCTATTTCAAAATTAGAGGTTACAAAACATACCATGCAATACATCCCAACAATAGTTGTAGAGGGGGAAGTGCAGTTATTGTTAGAGAAGAAATCATCCACAATGAATTCATGAAAATCGAATTACAGGAGTTCCAGTCAATTTCAATAAAGGCTAAGCTATCTGGTCATCCAACAGGAGAGGTAACAATAGCAGCTGTCCACTAATTGCTATCCACTAGTAGTCAGAGAGCTGATAGTTGAAAGAAGAAGAGCAAGAAAAATGTGGCAAATGACAAGAAACCCAAGAATAAAGACCGATTTGAATAGGATTACTAAAAACTTAAGACGATTGATACAGGATTTAAGACAGCAGGATATTAATATTTACCTAGAAGAGCTCAGTAATGACTCCAGTACCAACTATTCATTATGGAAAGCAGCTAGAAAATTGAAGAGACCAGTTGAACAAGTTGCTCCAATAAGGAAATATGATGGATCATTGGCTCACAGCAATAAGGATAAAGCAGACTTATTTGCTAATCATTTAGAGAAAACATTTACTCCTCATGAAAGCAGAACTCCAGATGATGAAATAGATAGAACCACACAGCCAAGACTTCCAGATAATATCCCTTCAACTTCTCCAAGAGAAATCCAGAAAGAAATGAAAAACATGGCAAAAAAAAATCACCAGGATATGACCTTATTACAGGAGAAATATTACTAAGTCTTCCTAGAAAAGCAATTGTAAAATTGTGTCATTTATTCAATGCAGCCTTCCACTTGAAATATGTGCCAAGCCTATGGAAAGTAGCTGAAGTTATAATGATTCCAAAGCCAGGAAAGCCTCTGAATGAAGTAACCTCCTATAGACCAATATCTCTTCTACCAATACTATCAAAACTTTTTGAAAGAATTCTATTGGTAAGACTGAAGCCAATTCTGCAAGAACAACAGCTTATACCTTTACATCAGTTTGGATTTCGCAGCAAACACTCAACAATTGATCAAGTGCACAGACTAACAGATGTAATAGAAAGAAGTCTGGAAGAGAAAAAAGTTTGTTCTACTGTATTCTTAGATATAGCACAAGCCTTTGACAAAGTTTGGCATGAAGGCTTGTGTCACAAGTTAGATCAGTTTCTACCATCAGAATATAGCCAACTACTGAAGTCTTACTTGGAGGAAAGATATTTTAGAGTAAAGATAGATGATGAATACTCCACATTAAGGCAAATTAAAGCTGGGGTACCTCAAGGAAGTGTACTAGGACCTCTCTTATACCTGCTATACACAAGTGACATTCCAAAGCCAGAAGGGGTTACCATAGCTACATTCGCAGATGACACAGCTATTCTTTCAGTTGTAGAAAAAGTTGAAGAGTCTACAGAAAAACTACAAAGAGCAGTTAATGAAGTGAACACATGGACAAATCATTGGCTCATTAAACACTACAAAGTCTGTGCATGTGGATTTCACTAACAAGAAAATCCAATATATTCCAGTTTACATTAATGAAAAAGTCATTCCTCATGGTAATACTGCCAAATATTTGGGTATGACGCTGGATGTCAAGCTCAAATGGAAAGCACATGTCAAGAAGAAAAGGGAAGAACTAGGAATCAAATTCAGGAAAATGTATTGGTTGCTGGGAAGAGCATCCAAGCTGTCAGTATACAACAAAATTATTCTGTACAAACAGCTAATTCAAATAATAGGAAAAAAAGTTTCTTTATTCAGAACATACATAAAATGTACATGAATGCGTCAGTGCGGTAAATGAATAAACATTAAAATATATACAACTATAATTATACTCAATTCATCAATAAAAAAATAAAGAAATTGCTTCTTTCAATAGGCACAGTATTTGACAAATTAATAGAAATTGAATCCTCAAATAAATGTATAATATGTAGTCCACATTACGCTGTCCCTAATAGGTTTTCAAGTGTTGTTTTGCTAGTACATAATCATAATAATTTCATAACCTGCTTCAATTAGATAAGATTTGTTTTTCAAAATTGTCGATTTTTGACTTACACACTGTCATACACCGAACTGATATGCAACAAAACCATAAGGTTAAATAGGATATAAACTACCTACTACCTCCTATCTAAATATGGCAGCTTTCTTTGGTGGAGATGGACGTTGCCTATACAAAAATTTCTCTTAAATACCATTCTTAGCCAGTCTGAACACAGTCGAAATTAGATAGCGTTTCTGCAATCCAGCCATAAGCTTAAAGTATTCAATTCCAGCCATTGTTTGTACCCATATCATCTTTGGTCACCTCGAATACGTTACTCCACTTATCTTTTGAGAAAATAATTGCTTTATCATCAGCAACGGATACAATTTTTCCATTCACCAGAGATAATTTAAAAATGTCATTAACAAACAGCAGGAACAGTAGAGGAGATAAAACTGAACCTTGAGGTGTTCTAATAATTACACAATGTAAAGAAATAAAAAACCACAACTTTTTATTACTCAAGACACCAGAGCACCACAAGAATTAAATTATAAAGAAAAAAAAAGGCTCACATATGAATTTAAATAGTTCGGACATATTTTGCAGGTGAATTTGAGGACTTGAAGAAAGTATAAAATTGTGCGAGAATCCACTAGATTGGATCTGAGTTCTGAATGATTATTTAGTACTACTATTAAGTGTTGTTTTGCTAGTACATAACCGCAATTATTTCATAACCTGCTTCAATTAGATAAGATTTGTTTATCTACTATTAAAAGAATTCAGTGATCAGTTGATCGACCTTAAGTTTTTTTTAAATATTTAAATAAATTCATCATGTGAAAATCTATGATCAACATGTGAAAATATTATTGATCATCTTATAAGATGAGCTATATCTTGACAAAATTCGTTAGCTCACCTAAATGAGACATTACAACCTCAAATCCTACTCACACACACGATGGATGTTCACTTACATTGCAGATCCGATATTCTACATTCAAAATTTAGAATAGAAATTAAATCTGTACAAATACTCTGGAACCTACCTTAAAATATTGGACGGCTGAAGAATCATCGGTTCTTTCAGAAAAAACTGATTGGCTTTTGCCAACTTTCACTTCCTTGACATATGAGTGAAACCTCTTCAAATCTAAAAAAATATATATACATAAAAAACATTGGCACAGAATAGATTCAATGTAAATCAAGTTTAAAAAATTATAGTTGTAGTTTGCATTTATGACCGTTTTCGTTTGTCACTCATGCTGTTGTCCACCCTAGCAACAGCTGGGGTGCCTACCCAACATAACAGTTGTGGGGGGGGGAGGGGGGGTAAAAATCCAGCGTACATTCAAGATTTATTCCGAGAAAACTAATAGTTTGATTGAAATGAAAAAATACGCTTTATTCCTTACTTTGTCTTATAAAAAGTTTAAAAGAGCTCGTAGGTGAATTGAGGACTTGAAGAAAGTATAAAATTGTGCAAGATAAGTGGATTCAATAAAATTACGATGACTCTACATAGACAGTGTGGCGATTGGAAGCCTCACTTCTAATTGCCCCTAGAAACTGGAAATTTCAACTTTGAACCTCCATATTTTATAAAATAGTTGATGTAAAAAAATTCTCACAGCAACAGAAAACATACGAGACATTTAAAAAAAAATGTCCAAAAACCCTGCAAACAGCCCTAATCGAGCACATAATATGCTGACATATTAAACTCCCAAATTTTGTTCGCAACAAATTCTTTCAACTTTCGTTCTACATCGTACATAATAAAAAAATTCTAGAACTAGACAAATATAATAGAAGTGATGGCCATTCGAGGAGCGCAATGTCTGGGCGTTCAGTCAAAAACCCTGAGCGTTCCTCGAAGGGCGACCCATAGAAATCTGCTTTATTATAACTTACCCACCCGGTGGTTCAAAACCCACCTAAAACTATAGGTCGTCTGTAGACGATTTAGGTACCGAGCGAGGTGTTGGGTACGGAAGAGCACAATTCACCTCATTGCCCACACACGTCTGACTCATGTGGGCTTCATCAGCAATAGATAACAAAATAATGCATGAATAAAACTACAATGACTTTACATAGACAGTGTGACGATTGGAACCTCGCTCCTAATTGGATAATTCGGTCACATGTTACAAATTCACCATCCGGTATCCAAATTAAGTGTTGACCACAGTGACTGAGATCTATCTCTTTACCTCTTCACAGTAAATGCAGTATGAACCATGAGATATCCTATTGCATTTAGACTGCGCTGGTGGGAACGCTGAGGTTTACATGCGGACTGTGTTGTCGGAGCCATGCAGTCATGTAGAAAACATATTTTTATAATATATATAATATCTAGCCTAAATAGATATTTATACAATCAAATAAAAATTGGACTGAAAGCAATGGCCAAACTGTCTATATAGTCACTGTAAATAAAACTATATGTGGCCATAACTTCATTTATTCGAACAGAAAGACTATGGTGTAGGTTCGACCAACTTATTACTAATCATGAAAAACTGAACATTAAAAAAAAACTAATAAATAATGACATACCTGCTTCGGTTGAGAACTTTAGACACAAACTATCACTATCAAATGTGAATATATATGAGAGGGTGCCAACCCTTGAGCATTCTGTAAACCTGTGAATTGGGAATTCACTGAGTTCTTCGCTTTTATTGTCATCTGAAACAAACGATGACGCATTTTGTAAATTATACTCCAATAATGTAGGAAATTTATCAGAACCGATTTAAAACTTTAATCTGGCGCGGTCAACGAACATTGAAATGATACTCATTCCTTGTCATAATGAGGTAAACATGCCAATTGTCGGCCCTTTGAGGACTAATTTGGCTAGGCTACAATATTTATGTTTTAGATACGCCTAAAACATTATCCAAGATTAATAAATTGAATGTCAAAGCTTTCTCAACTTTTTAAACGAAAAAAAATTTCAGAAATTTATATGCTTACTCATAAAACTCATAATGCTATTACAATGCTCATAACGATGAGCTTCCTAATACCGGCCCCCAATGCCTTTTAAACGGGCAATCAATTAAAAATCAGAATCCTAAAGAAAACTGTAAAAATTCATACACGCCGGGAGATCGCAACCAACTTATACCGTCAATTTTCCAACCATGTTATTTAAAAAACAAAGAAACAATTATTTCGTGTTAATCAGCCGTTGAAAACTTGAAGCAGACGCTAATTGGTATGTTTATCTTCGGCGGAATTCGTGAATAAGTTAGGCTACCGACATTAACATTTCATGAATTTTCTTTGTCATGCCACCACAGTCGATGTTACAAAAATATATTTAGGCTATGTATAAATGCGTAAATATTATGAGTCAGCAAGAAACAATGATTCAATGTGACTATTCAATGACTCATTAAATTATAATTTTCAAATCAAATACCTTAGTGTCACATATTATAGAAGAAGCACTCAAAATTACTTCTATCATAACTGGCACGATTTTTGGTTACGGCATAAGTCTAAGCGAATGAATGCATAACCTATAAAACAAAACTATAAGATGCGTTTCTTGCTTTCATTAGTTATTTAAGACACTTACATTGATGCAATATGTGTTTTAAATAAAATTCTGCAAAATTAATTTGACGAAGAAACATACGAAGGACAAGAAGTGTTACAAATATTACTATCGTAAAATCTACAAATCTTTTCATTCTGGTATGGAGATAATTTAAAATGCCTAGTAACTCACTGTAATTTAAAACAAGATGGATTATGGAAAATTCCAATGTATTTTTGGTTGAGGCAGATTAGGAATAACTTAGTAGCCTAAACTAGTGTAAGCATGGCTGAATAGTGTTAAGGCTCAGCCTCTAATATTAATTTTCGGCTTTTCGAATCGCAAAACCAAAATTTCCAAGCTCAACTTATTACTCATCGATCATAACAACATACTGACCAAATTACGAATGATGACAATATAAAAATAAAAACAGAAATCTTGATGTTCTGTAAAAGGCATAATTATTAATACCTAGAGTTAATGGAATTTCAAATTTCCATAAACTTGAAATTCCGTATTTTACAGTGGATGCCAATTGGACACTCATCAGGTTAGGAAATAGAATGAAAATAAATCGACGCAATTCACAATGCCATCAATTAAAAACGTTAATTCATGTAGTTTCTTAAATAAAAATGCGTCCATTTACAATGTTTGGAGATAAGTAATGAGTCAGACGAGAGAAGCGAACTACAGCTTGAAGTTGCAAAATCAAATAGCTTACCTTTTTTTAACTTGACACTCAGTCCTTGAGGGTCATATTCAATTACAATACTAACGTCAAAATCGTATTTAGGAATTAAATCGCCCGAATTCGTTACACGTGAAACATATACAGAGCGGAATGATTTCGCCATTTTTAAACACAATACAACATACAGAACCAAACCACTCAACCACAACGTCCGAACCGAATACCGCACAAGCACAACCTCACTCGAAGCCGTTCAACATGTTAATGTTCATAATCCAGATTCGATTGTCTAGCAAATATTTATAAACGTTGTAATTTATCTACCTGGAATTAATGTTAATAGATAAATATAAAATTAATTATTTTTTGGCTCAGCATAATAATTATGATGTTGGTGATGATCGTCACTGAATAACAATTCAAGTAACGTACAACTGTCTATATAATAATATAAATTGTACCTATATAAAAACTTGTTATTGAAATTATGAAGAAATTACGATTCAAAATTTTACAAATTCATTCCATTTTAAAATGCTTCTTGTAAGAACTTGAAAAAAATTCAAATTTTGGGAACTAGAGCTGATAATACTTGGCGGGAAATATGATATGGTAAGCAAAAAGTAATGCAGTATAGCTTAGGCCTATAAATGGTCTATGGTACATATTATTGTGTGTTTTGAAATGTAATGCCGCAATGCATTTAGTTTAACAAGCTCAAAACATTGATATAAACTTCAATTTTTTGGCTAATTAATTTCAATTTGAATATAAGGAATAAAACCCAAACGCCATAACGTGAGTCAATTTCCATTCAAAAGTGTTTTTTAAGTTTATAATACATATTAGTGGAAACAAGATGGATCTTCAACATCATAATAAAACCCAAATATACAAAATTGATCAAACCTGGATAGATCGCGTCAATTTATACAAAAAAATCATAGTTACAGATGAACCATGAACTTAAAACATGACATCATGATTTAATTTTGTCACAATCGAAAAAATCGTCAGTGCTGTAATAGCTCCTTTTAATCAGCCACCTTTTAAACTTGGCCATATCGGCTCGTATCTCACAAGCTACTTTGGAGTAACAAAAAAAAAAAATTATTAATAATTATTTGTATTAAAATTAATTATTATTGATGGAGATGCTTGCTTAGAGCAGCATATAACAGTGCAGATTCCAACCGGACGAGCAACGAGAGAGATAGACCAACACTTTCGCCATTACTAGATTGTGTTTACGATCGTGTATACTCAACTGAAACTCATCTAAGCAATTAGTTTCTGTCTAGCTTTAGCAAGTCGAAACAAGCCTAAATAATGAAAGCACCCAAAATGGACGCTCCTTAGTGAAAGCGGCAAACAATTAAGCATTTTCAGGGCCATCACTGGGAAAGGAATCCTTATCCTTTTGGAGAGCCTACACCGCAGAATTTCCAAATCTGACTGTCCTCGGGTATTATAGGAATACTCTTGACCTCTTCTTATGAAAGATGCACTATGTTCCCTGACAAACGAAGACTGTATATAAGTGAGCCCAGACGCTTGAAAATGGGTTGGCAATGAACATAGGAATCACTATACATAAACACCCGAAGTGCACTCTTTTTTTACAGAAGAATGTCGTTTGCATGAGCTGGAGTGGCCCAAATCAGAATGCCATATTGTATGTGGCTGCCAAACACTGCATGTTACACCATCGTCAGTAAACGCGTTCAATGCTAAAGAGAGTTCTCATCAGTTTCCTGAATATTACTCTTGATATCTTCTTGCATACCTGTGCTGCTACCAACTTAACTTGTAGTTGATAACCGAGCATGGTAAGTGGTGCATCATTTAAAGTTTTACTACCAAGGGTACACATCACCTCGCCTGGGTTTTAGCCCAATTATACTGTAGTTTGTTGGCTGCAAACCACTTCGTCTTGGCTTCAGTAAACAATTCCTGGATGTGCTCTAAGATTAGCCTCACAGGGTCCACTACCCCGACCAATGATTGTTTGTTCTTTTGTAGATTATCGGCACGTCTTGGAGACTCCAGTTAAGGACAATAAGACAAGTCTGATTATGCATACAATCTTATACACTAGTTACTATATCAATTAGTTGAGGTGAGGCTTAATTTTTATGATGTTGAAGATCCATCTTGTTTCCACTAATATGTATTATAAACTTAAAAAAAAAACACTTTTAAATGGAAATTGACTCACGTTATGGCGTGACGGCCGTTTCGCTCTGTTGTCTAGAGCATCAGACGACCCACAGTACACGGATGCCTTGAATCAGTGTACTGTGGGTCGTCTGATGATGCTCTAGACAACAGAGCGAAACGGCCGTCACGCCATAACGTGAGTCAATTTCCATTTAAGTGTTTTTTAAGTTTATAATTAATGTTTATGTAAAAGGAACTCTTGCACGCTATAAAACGCTTTATTAACTAAATATTCTTCCAATTGTTTTTTTTTATATTTCTATATTTTCAAGACTTTAAAAACTGCGGTAGCTTGTTGTAGTTTCCTACCGATATAGATACGATTTTGTTTGAATAAGCTGCTATTGTGATTCACCAAGTGATAATCTCCTAAGCTTCTTGTATTATAATCGTGTAAGTCAAGATTTTGGTTAATATCACTCTTTTTTACACATAAAGTAGCTTTATACACATATAACCAGGGTACACTTAGGAGACCAAAAGTCTCTTGAACAACGGCCTACATGAATCTAATCTATTTACTCTTTCCATACACCCAACCGCTTTCTTTTGGATCTTAAAGCACCCTATCAAGGTTTTGTTTTGATGAATTACCTTCAAAGATACTAAGATAGCATACCTAATGTGACAATAAGCTCATGGTAAGCTGTAAAAAGTAACTTTTTGTCATTTAATCTAGCAAGCTGTCGCAGGACAAATACCCCAGATGAAATTTTACAACATGTTTTCTCAATGTATGGAGCCCAGGTCAATCGTCTATACAACATCAACTTCTAGAAACGCAATGTTTTCTTCCTGATCTAGTTGGTTATCGTTTACAAACAAGTGTTTCGCCCTATCTTCATTTGAATTATGTTTGTTTATAAATTGAAGGTATTGGCATTTGTAGTGTAGTCGACCAATAAGATGCACAAAGCTTAGAAACTACCCACTCCCTTATTATTTTTTCCGGGAATGAAGCCCGCATATATCTGAGACCTGAGCGTGGGTAATTAGTTGGATGATGGTGATTGATGAGTTGGACCTACAGTTTTAGGTGGGTTCCGAACCACCGGGAAGTGATTCTACAGCAGAGAACAGAGAAGAGTTCAGAACAGGAAGTTGTTTGGGAAGTCTGGCCTAAACCTCATGTACTCTATTTGCATAACGCTCGTTGACTGAAGATTTTGCATTAAATGTTATTCATTAACAGCTAGCCTCGGAGAGACAGCGCCACCTGGACACTGGCTAATCTCATACAGGGTGTTTGTCTACTGCGCACCCAGAAACTTACCATAGTAACTAAAACATTGGCCGATCTATGTACAATTAACTTATTAAACTACAATATTTAATTACCTTTTTTACTACACTGTCTAATTATCGACAGTATCACATAATTAAAAGTAGGAGGCTAATAGTGGTGTTGGCCCAAACCAGGCGGCTCTGGTGGCGCAGTTGACTGGAGCGCTTGTCTGTGATCTTGTCAGTTTCCTGCAGGCTTGGGTTCGAATGTCAGTCAGCCATGGATGTTTCTCATCATTCACCTCATTACCGACACACAAGTCTCCGGATCACGTGGGCATCATCCGGAAAAAAACAATGTGACAGTAAGAGCCCATGGTAAGCTGTAAAAAAAGTATTTTTTGTCAATCTATCAAGCTGTCGCAGAACAAATACTCCAGGGCAAAATTCAATAAAATGATGAGATTTTACATATTTGCTCAATGTATGGAGCCCAGGTCAATCGCCTATCCAAAAAATGTGTGTCAACAACAAACAGCAGACCTAAGCCTTCAAGGTGTAAGCCATTCATCATTATCAAAAATGCGGTGTCCATTTGTGACAATTTCTGACAATTTGTCACATTTGTCAATTTGTGACAATTTCTGCCAGCATGCTCCATGATCTTCCCCATAAGGTATATTATGACGTACAACGATTACAATACAAAACGCCGAGGAGATTATCACTTTGTGAGTTAAAATAGTAGGTTATTCAAACAAAAACCTAGTTATATTGATAGGAAACTCTACAAGCTACCGCAGTTTTTGCAGTCTTCAAAATATAGAAATATTAAAAAAAATCAATCGAAAAAATATTTAGTTGATACGGCAATTATGGTAACTAGTGTATAAGATTGTATAACTGTTGATCTGATTTGTCTTATACTCGTCAACTAGTCTCCAAGACGTAATCTGAACAAAAAAAAAAAAAAAAAAAAAAAAAAAAAAAAAAAAACAATAATTCAATTAGTTGAGGTGAGGCTCAATTTTGATCTGATAGGGAACGCAATTACTTTTATTTAAAGGGAAATGCTCAGCTAAAATATTTGATATTCAACTTTGATAATCAATATCCAATAGAGATTCAAGTTGCTGATAATAATCGCAATTTCTTTTACAAAAGAACAACAATAAAGATAGACATTTACAAACGAATACAAATATTTTTTTATTGTACAAACAATGTTGTTTACAATGTACAAGATATGAGATTTTAATCAAATCTGAAACGAAATTATTGAAGTAGTAGTGAAATTGAGAAATATTCTCAATCTCAAATAATCTGCAGTTATTTAGGAAGATGGCCACAATTTTCAACTTATTGTTCTAATTGTCAACTAATCGTTAACAAGATTAATGAATTTCTAAATTCAGTTGTCAATGTTCGCAGTAGAGTAGGTCTTCTACATAATTTGCAGCATCAGAAGGAATATTGAAATAAATATCTTGTCCCAAATAATGATTGAAGTGATCAGTTAACAGGAAAATATGGTTTTTCATCATGCACAAATAATTAAGAGATCTTCACATGAATAATCACAATCGCTAATCGAAAATGTGAGATAAGACAATAGAAAAAAAACATGAAACAAAAATAAGATGAAAATGAACTGATAGTTATCAAATCATAAATGATAAGAAAATCGAACCCTTTTTTCTCATTATGATATCAACAAATTCAATACGGTACATAAGGATACTCAAAAAACTGTCGGTTAGGATTCCTATAAATCATTTTATATTTTGAACAGTAAACTCAAAATTATATTCCAAACAATAGTTATCTGATAACTATTTTTTTATCGAACTTATTTTTTCAATTAATACATCTAGGAATAGGTACAATACAAAAAGATACTAAAAAACTATCGATTATGTTTCCTATAAATCATTTTATAATCTGAACAGAGAAATAAAAATTATATTTCAAACAATATTTATCAGATAATATAATTATCAAATTTTAAATGATTAGAAAGTTGAACTTTTTCTCATTATGATATCAACAAATACAATACAAAAGGATACTCAAAAAACTGTCGGTTAGGATTCATATAAATCATTTTATATTCTTAACAGAGAACTCAAAATTATATTCCAAACAATAGTTATCAGATAACTATTTTTTTATCGAACTTATTATTTCAATTAATGCATCAAGGAATACAATACAAAAGGATACTAAAAAAACGGTCGATTATGTTTCCTATAAATCATTTTATATTCTGAACAGAGAACTAAAAATGAAATTCCAAACAATTGGTATCAGATAATATAATTATAAATCATTTTATATTCTTAACAGAGAACTCAAAATTATATTCCAAACAATAGTTATCAGATAACTATTTTTTTTATCGAACTTATTATTTCAATTAATGCATCAAGGAATACAATACAAAAGGATACTAAAAAAACTGTCGATTATGTTTCCTATAAATCATTTTATATTGTGAACAGAGAACTTAAAATTATATTCCAAACAATTGGTATCAGATAATATAATTATCAAATCATAATTGATAAGAAAATCGAACCCTTTTTTCTCATTATGATATCAACAAATACAATACAAAAGGATACCCAAATGCTGTCGGTTAGCATTCCTACCAATCATTTTTTATTCTGAACAGAGAACTCAAAATTATATTCCAAACAATAGTTATCTGATAACTATTTTTTTATCAAACTTATTTTTTCAATTAATACATCAAGGAATACAATACAAAAGGATACTCAAAAAACTGTAAATTAGGATTCCTAAAAATTATTTTATATTTTGAACAGAGAACTCAAAATTATATTCCAAACAATAGTTATCAGATGATACAATTATCAAATCATAACTGATAAGAAAATCAGACTTTTTCCAGTTATTATATCAAGGAATACAATACAAAAGGATAACCAAAAAACTGTCGATTAGGATTCCTATAAATCATATTATATTCTGAGCAGAGAACTCAAAATTATTTATCATGATGTTGAAGATCCATCTTGTTTCCACTAATATATAATAAAAACTTAAAAAACACTTTCAAGTGGAAATTATAACTCACTGTGTACTGTGGGTCGTCTGACGATGCTCTTGTCAACAATGTGAAACGGACGTCACGCCATAACGTGAGTTATAATTTTCATTTAAGTGTTTTTCAAGTTTTTATTAAATATTTATCAGATAATATAATTATCAAATCTTAAATGATAGAAAGTTGAACTTTTCCTAGTTAACAGAGAACTGGAAATTATATTCCAAACAATAGTAATCAGATGATATAATTATCAAATCAGAACTGATAAGAAAATCCGACTTTTCCCAGTTATTTTATCAAGGAATACAATTAAAAAGGTTAATCAAAAAACTGTTGATTAGGATTCCTACAAATTATTTTATATTTTGAACTGAGAACTAAAAATTATATTCCAAGCAATAGTTATCAGATAATTTAATTATAAAATCATAAATGATGAGAAAGTCAAACTTTTTTCAATTATTTGGAATGTTGCGTCATTCTTGATTGAATAAAGATAATAATAACTGGAATGCAAAATCAACCTAAGACGCTAGTAAGATGCAGCATACAAATAATTTCAAACTACAGTAAATGGCCCAGCGCAAATAGAACACACACTGCGTGGCAATTTGCAAACCACAGCGGTGATGCGTTGCAGTCATTTCCTTCTATGAATTGAAACTGTTATGTTTGCAGTAATTTATTGAAGTGCTTTATAAAAAGTAAAGCAGTGGTTGCGCAGCGCAGTCTACATTCTATTTGCATCAATCTTAATACAGAACCTATTAATACAGGAAAATCGGATTCGAAAATATCCACCACAAAACATTAAATCTTAAAAAATGACAATGAAATGAAACCTTTTTTTGCACAGACCTTATAGAGAAACTATTAATACAGTAAATACAACACAAAAATATCAACCAAATAACATTTAGCTATCAAAAAATACAATGAAATGAAACCTGCATTTTTATAAGCAAATTTATAAGGTAGCAGAGACCTTCAAAGATGAGAAAAAGTTATGTCAGAGAAAGTATTGTCTTGCTATAAAATATTAGGTATAATGTATGTTTGTTGTTGTTGTTCATTCTTTCACGGGTACAAATTCATCAGTAGCTTGAATCAGAAAGTATTGCACGATTCAATAAAAAGCTTTTACTTTATAACAATAATGTCATTTACATTATACATTTCAACAACAATATACACATCACTTTTTATTCACAATTTATACACAAACGTGCGGAACGTAAAAATAATTGTCTGTAACAATCAATGATACACTGACTGTTTCACCAAGAAGGTAAAAATTCGATCGCATAGTCGGCATAGTTCAATGTGTAAGCCTTAGTTTGAAGATGAACTTTGTAGGAAGTCTAATACCACTTTCGGTTGTATGTTTGGCTCATTATGTTTGGATCTCTTAGCCGTTGATTTAACGGCAATGGCTTTCTTGCTACTACCAGCAGTGGACCTTCTACTGCCCGCAAATGATGTTGACGGAGCTGGACTATGGGCATTTCCAGCTGATGAGGTTGAAGCTGGAGTACGGTTATCTAAATAGACGGACTCTATAAGAGCCTCCTCAGACTCAGAAGCATGCTCTTTTTTTATATGTAGAAGGCATGCGCTACGTGCATTGAAAGTAGCGTGACATGAAGAACATTGGAAATTCATGTGGCTTTGCACACATTCAAACATTGAATCATTTGAAAGGTGCTTGCTTTGGCAAACTGGACAAGAGACAGACTCTTTTACTTCCTGTTTTGTTTGTTGAAGATTTTTCGTCTGCAATTCCGAGGATATGTTAAGAGGCATATTTGGATGTTCAATTTGCGAGTGATTCTTTGCGCGACTGTGCGACATTTCCAGGTTTCCACAATGGTGGCACTTAAACACTTCGCCCTCGAAAATTGAAATTTTAACTGCAGAAGAGCGATGTGTATTCGCGAAATGATCCAACAAACCTTTCCTTCTGTCCTGCTTTCCGCATATCTGACATTCAAATATGCGCTTGTCGTCAGGCACTGAACTTTTTGGGCATGGGTTTTCTTGTATAGCTAGTATCAGTTCTGAGAGATGCGGATGTGTATGCTCTTGGTGTCTCCTCATGCTCATCAGCATTTTGGTTCTATGGTTGCAATGGCCACATTTGTATCTGGAAAAGAGAAAATAAATTCAAGTATTGTAAATCAATTTGCAGTCTGCATTGAATCGAACTCACCTCATATATGGAAACTAAATTAGGCACACTGCAGGCAATGCAATCTCGGTTCGGTTTATCTGAGATGTGCAGCTTTTAGTAATACAAATAATAAAGCGACGGGCCGCTTATCGCAGTTGGTTGGGGTGTCGCAACTTCAGCATGCTGTCGTTTTAGCGGTCGTGGATTCGAATCCCGCTCCTCCGTCTGGCATCTATATGTAATCGTTCACCTCATTACCCACGCACAAGTCTCTGACTCATGTGGGCATCATCAGCAATAAAAAAAAATCAGGCTATAAGTTTGCGGGACTATTTTATTTTGGAAAGTTTTGTCTCATACAAGAGAAAAAACTAGAATCCATATTATTTCAGTATAACACTGTTGTTCACTATGTTATTTGTAGAACAGCCTGTTTTCAATGTTATTGTATAAATATGATGTATACATATATATTTTTTCTTTTTTTCAGAGGATGAAGTTCACATAGGTCTGAGACCTGTGCGTGGGTAATGAATTGGATGATGGTGATTGATGAGTTGGACCTACATTTTTAGGTGGGTTCCGAACCACCACGAAGTGATTTTAAAGCAGAGAACAGTCTTTATTGCCGGCCAATCCAATCGGTCACCCTTAAAAAGAGCGCCTATCTTATTTCGCAGCTTTGCTTTACTTTCGAAGCTTATCTCTGATTGAACAGATACCTGCTACGGCACTCGGCTGTCACTTCCCCTATATTATTATTGTATATATTATATACCCCTATATTGTTATTGTATGTTATTGTAGCACTGCTCCTACAATTTGTTTTCTTTGTTTAGATTCTTAAACAAAAATTACAAAAACCTAAGTTTCTTTACACTTTTTTTGACAGATTGGTTTCTAATTTCTTGCAGATTTAATGCCTAGTGAGATCAGACTCCCCGAACTCTTGTAAAACTGCAACATTATTAAAATGCTACTGTGGCAGCAGCTTTATGCAACTTTTATGTATAAAGTACACACCATTCAAATTTCTATCCACAATGCACAAATAAGTATTGAAAAAAATTAAACCAAGCACTGTTCCTTACCCTAAAGTATCAGAGGTAAAGTTCAATGATATAAGAAGCTTGATGAAACACCTCAGTCTTGATGACCAAAACTGGCTAAAAAATATTATATGTGACAAATAATATGAATTAACTCAATAAATGAGTAAATAATGCCTATGTTTTTATTGAAAATCTGTAAAACCTTGCATATTTGATTGTTTGAAGAAGGGCACGTAACATGCATGTTTATTTTTATATTATTTAAATGAAACTGCAATATTTCTTTTCATAGTTTCTATTGTAGGCATCTAATGAGACTGAATTTCATAAATAATATTTTTTCCTTATTTAAGAAATTAATGGAAACCTATTTGAAAGTGAACTGATTTTTCAAACATCATTTCCCAAAAATTGAGATTCTTGCCATGTGCCCTTCTTCCGAAGTCCCCAATTGAGCATTCTAGGTTATGCTAATTTTGAGATTATCCAAGTATTGGTGGTCAAAGATAAAAAAGAGTATGCCACAACTGTATTTAGCCTTCAAGCCACTTGCGAGATGTTTAGAACACTCGTTTTGCTCAAGTCCCAACTTACATCTCACTTGTGGCTTAAAGGCAGTCATAATACAATCTTTACACACACTACTATTTTGTAATAACTAGTAGTTCTGTTAACAGTAGACCTCACTCGCTCAACACTCACACATAAGGGGATGACATTTTCGAAAAGTTGAAGAGCGTTTTCAACTCGATTTTAATTCCTTAATATTTTATTGAGGACAGAAACTGTAAAAATCAATATTTGAAAATACCAAAGTTTTTGACGCCGCCTAGAAATCACCCCTCGTTTGAGAGACAGTGAGAAAAATGAAGGGTTCTCATGCATTTTTAGCAGCTTTTAATAAATCTCCAATAATAAAAAACAGAAATTATTCATCAAATAAATGATGAATTTATTTATTTACTTTTTCTCATCCATTTTCCATTCCCAATTTTCACCTACTAAAATTATAATTGTTTTTTCACCTGTGATGATCAATATAATTATACTATCCGGTTCTTCTTTGCAGCTGTATGGTACGTTATATTTTTTAATCATTTTTTTTTGTCTGGCCTAAAAAATATTTTGGAACATTGAAAGACAAAAAATTGAATAGCATGTGGAGATGGTGACCGAGAGATAGGCAGTCCAAGACTATAAAGAATGTGTTGTGTAAACACACTGCGTAGGACCAAGCACGCACGCACACACACACACACACACGCGCTTGCCAGTTACAATCTACTAAACCGGATTTTTAGTAATTCCTTATCAGTAATACGTTTCCTGATTTATAAATGCACTATACTGAGTTTCCTGTTTATAAATGCACTACAAAAATGCTACAAAATCAGTACATATACCATCTACTGTATATAAGAAGGAAGCTCATATTGATACAGTTTCGCTTTATTTGAAAAAAAAAATTGGCCGCCATATTGAATTTGAAAAAATAAAATATATACATCGGGCCTAGGAATAAGGAACATCCCTATGAAAAATCAAAACAATTGGTTTAGGCGTTCGTCTGTAATCGTGAGACAGAGAATCATTAGATTCAAACGTTGTATGCTCTTATTCATGCTGCAGTTAGTATGATCATACTGCACAGGACCAAACACATACTAAACCGGATTTTTTAGTACCGGTAGTTCCGTATCATTAACGCATGTCACTATGAGTTTCCTGTTTATAAATGCACTACAAGAATGCTAGATTCAGTACCTACAAAATTAACTGTATATAAGAAGGAAGCTCATATTGATACAATTTCGCTTTATACCTCGTAAACCGGCCGCCATATTGAATTTGAAAAAAAATATATATATACATCGCTGGGCCTAGGAATAAGGAACATCCATATGAAAAATCATAGCAATTGGTCAAGGCGTTTGTCTGTAATCGTGAGACAGAGGAAATGCCAATTGTCTTAAAGGATAGACCTCACTATCGTTTGGTCAATTAGAAATAGTTCAAGCTCAATCAAAGATAAGATTTACATAAGATTTTTATGACATTAACTTGAAAAAATCACTTTAACTCATTAATTTGTTACAAAAAACATGTTTCCAGGAATAACCATACATTATCCAAATTTGAATGATCAATTATATTAAATTACTAACAATTTTTCATATTATATTCTCGTTTATAACTTCAATGTGTCATTTAGGAATAACCAGACATAAGTACAGCGCGATATCTATTGAAGAGTCAAGCATATGTAACGAAAAGTTTGGAATCTCTAAATCCCAACAGTGAATGTTGTTAGGGAGGTGTTAAACCTATTAATAACATTTTCTACAAGGTTTAATGATAAAGCTTTTTATTGTGTCCAAAATATTGAGAAAATTTTGAAATTAATTTACTTTTTTTCAATACTGTATTATTAGTATTATGTATAATTTATACATATAATAAAAGATAATGTAAATAATTAATAATAACTCACCTCGGTTTCACAGTTTTTACTCTTTTTGGCTTTCTATTATCGATGGAATCATCTGAACTGTCAGTGGTATTGCGATTTGAACACCTCTTTCTGTAATACTGGAAAATTCAAACAAATAAAGTTAATTTGGAATAGCTATTCTATTAAACTCGAACGCTTCAACAGGATAGCAATAAGATTGAAAAATTAGCTCAAGCCTGATGAAATGTGCTGATATAGGAGCTATCGCTTTATGTATTGTTGAATCTTAACTACATGGACAGATTCTTGTAATTGAAAACACCATAAAACTTGGGAATAGTACAGAAAAACTTTACAGTATCTACAAATGAAATCTAAAATTTAACAAGAGCCATCAGTCCCAACTCAGTGGAATAAAAATTCCAACTTCAATAGAATAGATATGTTATAGAAAACAATAAAGAAAAATACATAACTATTCATTTGATGAAGTTTTGATTAAAATTCTCAAAATTGAAACAATTGCAAAACTTTAAAATATTTGATACACTATATTTCAAAGCAGGATAGATTAATACTTCCAACACAGCATTCTTCTTTAAATCAATCTATTAAATATGATCCTTATTCATTGAACCTTTCTAGTCACTATTATTGATTATGAGTATTGGAAGTTGCGACATACCTTATTCTGAAGTCAATAATACTACATTTTTCATTTTGAATGAATGAAATGAATCATTCATAATGAGGTGTAACTTATTCAAATTTCATTTAGAATAGAATAAAATGAATGTTTACACCATGCAATGGAATGGTGTAACATTGATTAAAGCAGTGGGCGATAAGCGCCCTAATAAAACTCGATTGATTTCGCTGCTATCAGCAATCCAGGCAAGCCAACGCATACCATGTATTCAAAGTCTATCGGCCGGTTGCACAAAAGCCAATTAAATTTAATCCCCGTAGAATGGCGTCATTTTATGGAAATTAAACTTAATGGAGAATTTAGTTGAACAAAGGACAATTACAAGCATTAGGTTAACAGGCGTAAAAGATATTTAACTGCCCGATCACCGATGCTTAAATCTCACTAATGTTCATCAAGCTACATTTTATATGTTATGTTAATTGTACCAGAACATGGAACTTCAAATTAGATCGTAGGTGTTAAAAACCTTTCAAAATGAATAAAATCTATCAAGAATATAATAATATTGAGATAGTTGAATAATGATTGAAATAATTCACAATGAAATGATTCTAATTCATCTTTTTTCTCAAGTTTGGAATCAGCTGTTGATCAAATTGCAGTGTAGCCAGATTGTGCCCGTTTGGTTAACGAAAATTAACTAATGGATCTTTGTGCAACAGAAATAACCCCGTTACACTTACGACAGTTAGTTAACTGACATATTGGCTTTCGTGCAATCGGCCATATGTGGTCCCTTGGACCACTCGCCCATTCTGTCAAAGTAGAAATTGGGATGAATCTTGCTAATTGAATTGAAATCACCTTTAGCAAGGATATATTTTTATACTTGACCCTCATCATCACCCACCATCTTCACCCAAAATCATTAGGGGTTTTAATTGGACTAAGAGCCTACTTACTAATTAATTGAACCTACATATTAAGTTTCAAGACATCCAACGGACAGTCGGACAACGATTTCAATAAAGCCATGTCGAGTCCTAAAGACTGTGTGCAGGGTTTCTTGTATTGGATATTATTAAAGTATTAAAATGTTATCTACTGACATGAGAAATTTTTTTCGTCAATATTATTTTGTGAATTATGGGGGCTCAAAGTTGAATGATATCCAATACAAGAAACTTTGAAAAAAGTACAGACCGAAAACCCTGTGCACAGCCTTAACAAGGTCGTAAGTATAACAAGATACTATCTTTACTACTACTATTAGTTGACTGCTACTATTAGTTAATTGTCTTTCAAAGTTAATCGCAATCAAACAAATGCATATAAACATATCACATGCTACACTTGAATTTATTCAAAGGTACAGTACGGTCAGTACTATTGTATTGTTTACATAAATAACATTAACTTTGAATTACGAGGCATATCATTTTATGTTTGCGACCGTTGATTGATCTATGCAAGAGATTTTGACATTTTGAATTTTTCCTTTCAGGCTATGGTAAGGAGAATGTGTTCAAATGGTGAACAAATTTTCTTTTCTATGAACAAATCATGGATTTGTCTATAAAGAATTTTGCATTGGTTTAAATTAATATTATTTTGGAGTTTAGTAAATGAGACAAACATGTACAGATAATACAGTTTGTAAACTTACAAGTTTCGGTCTATCATTCCCCCTTTGGTCACTGGGTGTTTCTCTTTCCTTCGATTCTCCACTCTCTTTTAACGCAATCTCGTTTTCAATCATTTTTATTTCTTGCTCGTCTGCTACGACATTAATCTAGAAACAAATTGATCAGTAAATACATACATTCAATAAAACACTCTTATGCTAATCTATCTTCAAGACAAGAGTAAGTTAGGTTAGTAACATTAGATGAAGATAAACTTATCAATAATAATCAACTGTTTAGTTGTCTATTGAGATGTTTATATTAATCGATTTTCTTTACTGTAATTTATCTATCAAAATTCATTAAACAAAATATAATCACATAATCTTTATAGTGTTACTTAATACAGAATATGTTTCATCAATAATTCTCCTATATACTTATATCATGATATTTTGACTTTCTATTACTTTAAGTCTATAAAGAATGTTGTGCTCACCACAATAATAATTTGTAGTGCCTTCATTTTACTTGTAATTTGGTGAAATTATCTGATTAAAATTTTTAATAACATAATAGGTGGAAACACAGCCAAATTGCATACATTTTCTTTCTTATGAAGCCCACATAAGTCTGAGACATGTGCGTGGGTAATGAATTGGATGATGGTGATTGATGAGTTGGACCTACAGTTTTAGGTGGGTTTCGAGCCACCAGGAAGTGATTTTATCTTCTTTGCTGGCCAATCCAATCGGTCACCCTTACAAAGAGCGCCCAAGAGTTTCGTAGCTTATCTCTGAACAGATACCTCCTACGGCACTCGGCTATCACTTCCCTATCGACTATTATTGAATCAAATTACAAATTTTGCAGTTCACTATTTTATGTGGTTTGATTCATCAAAATAACAATTTTATTAGCCGCGAGCCGTAGCAGGTATCTGTTCAATCAGATAGATAAGCTGCGTTCTCGTAGGTCCTGTTTGTAACGGTGACCGATTAGATTGGCCAGCAAAAAAGACACTGTTCTCTGCTGAAAAT
This sequence comes from Conomelus anceps, assembly GCA_948455865.1. Classification (NCBI taxonomy): domain Eukaryota; kingdom Metazoa; phylum Arthropoda; class Insecta; order Hemiptera; family Delphacidae; genus Conomelus; species Conomelus anceps. Next base: position 39,261,428 of record OX418222.1, read on the forward strand.
CACTTCCCGGTGGTTCGGAACCCACCTAAAACTGTAGGTCCAACTCATCAATCACCATCATCCAACTCATTACCCACGCACAGGTCTCAGACCTATGTGGGATTCATCCTCAAAAAAAAAAAAACAATTTTATTAAAATTGGGTGTGTTTCCAACTATTGGGTTATCTGGCATTTTTTTGTCCATGATTACACTGACTAGATTCTTTACAAATTTTGTCAGAGAAAACTACACGCTTATTGTAAATCAACCAACTTAACTCATCTTCAACTTGAAACGTTTTAATGGTTCATTTTGTTGAATATCTCAAAAATTACTGTAGTTACAGATTTCTTACTTATTTTTTCTGCTAACTTCCACCTTTTCAATTATATAACGAAGCATGTCATCGTACCTCTGTTTATATGAACTTTTTTGATTATTTAGGTAGTACAACAAGCCCACGAAGTTTTGGTAACTCTATGAGAAACATACTGTATATATTGTACGCTCTTAGCTATTCATTTTCCATTTTCACCTGCTCTTTTATTGTTATTTTTCGTTGTATTCTTTTCTTTTTTGTTATTAATTGTGCGCACATTGAGACATGTCTAGTGTAGCCTTTTGACAAATACATATTTGAAGCCGAAAGCTATTTATGTTTGACATGGATTACACGGTTCTTTTATTTAACTTTTTTTCAGCTGATCATTGATTACATTTGATTACATCTTTATTCGTAACAAAGGGTTGTTAAACCTTGTGAAACAGTCACTGAAAAAATTAACTCGATAGTGACAGACTTTTTAAAAATGAATAACACCTCACCTCCAATTCTATTTACGCAGTCCAATTTATTTATGTGCTTCCCCAAGTCACTCTGTGTTGAGTCTGTACATTTGGCTAGCCATTTCACAACACTTGGAAAGTTAGCACACGGGCCGTTCTACATAAATGGCTGTGATTGGCTGAGTCATCACAGTCAATGAAAATCGGCGAATCACACGCATTTACTCACAACGCTTCTGAGACTCAGCGAACAACTCGCGAGCTGGCAGCGTTAATAAGTTTTGTGAAGTTGAAATGTTACTGGTTTATTGACGTTGATTACTAAACTGACCGAGGGTGTTGCTAATTAATTTATTGTTTACTAAGGACAACATAGAAATATTCACTTACCCAGGCATCCATTTGGTCCCGTATAGTTAAGCTGGTTGGAGCCCTAAAAAAAAAAAAAAACCCACTAGAAACAAAACAACTAATAAACTATGCGCAGACAACTTATAAACATCCTCATCATTTAAAAGATTAAGAGAATGAATCTTGAAATTTGTATAATTATAAATACAACAATGATGGGTCATTTTCAAGTATTTGAACATTAAATTAGAAAAAATCTAATAAGAAAATCGGAATTTGGGTTTTGAGGTATTTGGGATTTAGAATTTGATGAATTCAAGAGGAAATTATATACAATATTCGATGTTTCAAACACATGCCGTTTTTGCGACAATCAAAACATACACCCCTACTCTCTCTCATTTTATAAAAATAAGTGTATGATATTGATAATACAGTGCAACTTGGTTATTACGGCCTTGGCCATAACGTCAACACGGATATAACGTCATTCAAGCCTAAGTCCCGCCAAACTTAAAGTGTAAGCATTGGTAAAACCTCGGATTTATCGTCAAAATATTTTAAAACCTCGTATATAACGTCAACCTCGTAATATAAAGTAACCTTGTGTAAATGGCTGAAATGAGCGATGTTGTGCATCAATGTAGTGCATCGCAGACGTATTCATTAGTTACGAATTAGTTAGAAGAAGGGTGTGCAGAAGAAAATTACAGATTTCTTCCAGCAGTAGGATTTCATTTGTAAGCTTGTATTTTTACTAACCATTTCATATTATGCTTCATTATTCATTTTATTTTATGTAGGCTAGGCCTACTGTACTGTAGAGTATTTCTGGATAAAAAACCATAACGTTAGCTACTTTCTTTTGGCAATTTATAACTTTTTTATGTTAAATCTAAACAGCCCAACATTTTACTGTAATTTATAAATTCAGTTGTATTTACACCAATAATGCCATTAAAGTATGTTTTTTTTTTTTTTTTTTTTAAAACAGAGATTACATATTATTTCTCCTACGTTATTTAATAATGAGCTTTATGACCCTTTTATAGTGTCACTCTGATATAGCGTCAAAAATTGTGTGGTCCCTTGAATGACGTTATAACCAAGTTGCACTGTATAACAATAACATGTATACTTACAAAGTTTTTTCGTATTCGCTCCACATATGCTCAATCAATTCCAACTTAGTCTTACATACAAATGTAGAACATGTAGGACACTTGAATTGTGACAAATTTTGAGGACCATTGTCAATTTTTCGAACCGAAGGCTTCAATGCTTCTGCGAAGGTTATACCGCGAATATTGTCTCTGAGGTTTTTCTCACGCCTCCGTGGTAGACCAACATCATAGGATGAAGTGTAATCTGGTAATGGCGCATATATGTAGACCTGCAAGAAACAGAGCTACACTGATTCGAGGTATTTGAGAAAAAATACAATACAGATAAGCAAAATCTGTTCGATTTAAGCAATGAATCAAACATAAAGTAATGGAAGAACAGTATTTATTAATTTTTTATAAAGTTTTTTATATACAAGTTGGTGAACAGGTTTGAAAACAGATGAGAATCTAAAACTTATTGAAAAACCTTATACAATCTTTTTCAGTAGGAATTAAAGTCCGCGAGAAAATACTTCCAACATGGAATCGAGGAAGCAATCTTCCACCACCACAGTATATCGAAGACTCTATTCTATATCGTAGTCAGGAGGATTGGAGGAAGAGAGGATAGTCAGACCTGCGCACAGCAGAATGCGCATTGTCACTTTTCTGTGGTTGTTGTGAGACACGGAGTGAATTCTGCCATGTGGTGGTGGTGAATTGTAAGGGATAGAGCACTGGACTTTTCTCACTGCTGTCTTGGTCTGTGTTGGGGGTATTTTATTTGGAAATGCTATTATTCTTAATACTATATTAATTATACATTTTTAAAATAAATATATTCATGAAAGATAACAATCTGAAACTCTTTCAATATATTTATGTATAATTAATTGGCTATGTATCAGTTGATGTATCAAAAGAGTGGATGAATAATCAAATAGATCATTTTATGATCACACGCTTCAGACATTTACTGATCTAGACTTATTCGTTATGATGTACAGCATTTCAACCGATTTCGGTTGTCATGTCAGTGATTCTTGACAGCTCAACTGTATCTAGGTTTCGTTCTGAAGCCTCGATTACATTGGGTTATTTTACTGAATACAAGCCAGCGAGTAGCAAGTAAAGTAGCCCCGATTCCAACATTCTTTGCAGATACTGTAGTTGGCTAGTGAACACGATTACATGGGGCGAGATTACAAAGATATTATAAACTCGCAGGCGAGAGCTAGTAAACTCGATGTAAACAATATTTAGAGGGTTGCATTTTACAAAATAAAATCAGTATACAGGTGATAAATAAGAAGGTTTTTATGAGTTAATATTTCGCTTGGTTCTACGTACTTTAGTGCAAAAGTGTTGAAATAACAATTAGATAAAAAGTTAAAGTACTCAAAAGTTTTGAATATGGTGTTTGGAGCCGAAAGTTGTGGAAAATTCAACTTGGAACACGGTTATCTGATGAATATGGAATTAAAACTATACAACGTAGTATATATTTACAGTAAAAGTATTGCAACAAAATATACTACACAAAACTGTACACAAAACAAATGAGGATTCTTTTATCAACATGATTATGACTCATTCACGGTTTGCTCAAAATGATATAATGTAGAACAATTTGATATTCGATATTTGCACAAAGTATGATGCAATGGACGATTTCATAGTAGATGATTAGTCGTAACATAGAACTGACACTGCGCATGCTTTTCCGGTGTCCGCACAGTAGACGCCAAACTTAGGTATGTACGAGCGTGCAGTAAACCTTGTATAGAGCAGCCGGTAGTAGTCGGTCGTTGCTTGCAATGAATTGGTTCCTACATTAATACTTCGCGGCGGCTGCCTGGGTAGTTTACCGTGATGCAGTGTTTCAAAATCGCAATGTTCACCAGTTATTTTTTTTTTTCATTTTATACTGCTATGCAATCTTCTCTTAATCACAGCAAATGAAAGAAAAACAAAGACTCTTGCAGCACAAAAAAAGTTAGTAATCATTCTTATCACTTTCATTATATTTGGACCCATACACTAAATATATTTACAATAATACTAGTATACATATACCAATAAGTATAACTGTGTGTAAGTTGTTTTAATAGATACAATCTCAACTTCAAGTTGAGTTTTCAACTTCATCCCAAGCTTGCAATCAAGTTGAAACTAATGTGAAAAATAAATTCGAATTGTTTCATGAAATTTTAGAAATTAATATAAATTATTGTTACTAGTTCAATTGTTGAAATAATTAAATTAACTATTATTATTACTATAATCAATAGAATTTGTTTCATTCATTGAGACAGAGTTAAATGTTGAAGAGCGTGAAGTACATATACTTATGAAGAAATTTAATACAGGCAGTTTAACTAGTTGTAAAAAGTTAACAATTTTATTGCAACTCCTTGAACATGAACTTGGACTAAACTCTTCTATCGAACTTGGACATTTTCCTAATTTTTTTATTTGAAATTCGATCCTCACCAAATGAATAATAATAATATAAATACAGGTTTAAATACCTGCGTTTTGTTATCCAATAATTATTGGCTCACTACCGGTTTCAATCCTTCTATCATCACGTGGTTATAGACGTTATTTTATCATCGGCGATTCGTCGTAATATAAAACGTCGAATTATTCTTTTATTATTCTACATTTTATATTACGTCGAATCGCCGAATCGGCGATGACAGTAACGTCTATAACCACCTGATGATGACGCCATAGAAGGGTTGAAACCGGTAGTGGACCAATAATTATTGGATACCAAAACGCGGACTCCTTTATATTAACTGGTATCCGGAAGCTAAAGAATCCAATATTACAGAATACAGTATAAGAAGCTAAAGAATCCAGTAGAAAGTCAATTATACGAAACAATTGGGGATTTGTGGTGTTTGAATAACTGATTTTTCGGATAATCGGTCATTGACGGGAAAAATAAGATACTGTACTGTACAATAAATTTGATTCTGTAGTTACCATTCAAAATTATTTTTACAATACACTACCAAACAAAAAACTGGACTACCAGAATACATGTTCCGAAAAAATCATTAAAAAAATTCCAAAATAGATTTTTGCTTTAGTTCAGGGACAATTTTTTTCTGCTAAATCTCGTTGAACTTGTGCTTGGTGCAAGATTCTTCCTTTCGGTTAACCGACGTTTCGGATTACCGGGCTTCGGATAATTGACTCTCTACTGTATACTTATTTTATATTTATATACAAAGGCTTAATATAATAAGAATACTCAGGTAACTAATTTTTCAATTATGATCAATGCCGAGTAAAAGATATTTATTATAAATTCTAAAAGGGGGGAATAGCTACGAAATCAATTTAAACAACAAAAAATAAATCTTAGCTTCAGCAGTAAATCTCAAGATTAGACGTTAGCGAGCTATTTGAATTTGTATTTTTGGAGACGCGTCAGTTAACAGGGCTTAGGATAATTGACGCTATAACTCTGCATGTTCGAGGTATAAGTAACCTAACATCAAGTTATGCATAAAGAATGTTATCCTACTCGGACTTTCCAAGTGCAAACTGTACAGGAACTTGATTTTTTTTAATTAATTTAGATTATTGAATTAAAATTTTCAATTTTTTTTACAATCTAGATCCGTTTTTATGAACCAAATATGAGACTATCAACTCAAGGGAAACTTGAAAAGCCGTTTAAGTGAGTGCTTTTCAAGTCACCCTTCAGTTGAGGAAGCCTCAACGAAGGTTCATAAAAACGGGCCTTATATACAAGAAAAAATCAAATTGATTTCTATTCAGGAAACCAAGAATAATAGCACAGTACTTTAAAAGAATTCAAATATCTGAAATGTTATTTTTTTATTTAATTGTAGAAATTGCACGGGGATAAATTGATCTCTACAAGGAAATGTGTGAACGCCAAAGAAGAATTTGTCACTGCTTTATAACAGGTATATCGTGAAAGACGAGCACTCGGATTCGGACCTTACCTAACCTAACACATGTCCCGGTTATGTCCTGAATGTACCTTTATAAGTCTACAGCATAATAATTTAAAAATTGACTTCTCAAGATTTAAATTTCTCCTAATCTATTCAAACTTCTCCACAAATTAGTCCTTCTTTGCATCCATAAAGGTTGAACTGATTTTAACTATACAAAAAATGCTATTGGTTCTAAATAAAAGTAAAATAAGTTTAGTTGACACCTACAAAAAAATTGATCAATTTCATATTTTTTCAGATGCTGATTGTTCTAAAAAGGTCGGGTAAGTCGCGATTTATATTAACGAATATCAACATTATAACAAGTAACGTATCACCTCATATCATTAAAAGGAACATTAGAAGTTAGACAAGATCAAGCCAAGATCTGTATTTCTAAAGTCTAATCGAATCTATGAACACTATTAATACTACACATATACTATGTGATCACACTTCGATAGATAGTAGTATTACATGGCAATAAATGCATTTAGTCTCAACTTTCTCCAGTAGTACAGTCTTTTTATACATTTCTGCTTGGAAACTTATTGTAGTTTTGATTTTTTGGTATATTGTTTGGACACATATGAGTAGTCTGAAACTAAGTTTGCACCATTGAAAACCCTATGCTACCCCACAATTTTCGAAAAGCCTCGAAATTTTGGCACTTTTTTGGTTTTTGAAAAATATGAACAAAACCAAGCATAAAATAATTTGACATCAGCACGGGTTCAAAATGATTGAACTTGACTGAGATACAGTATTTCTAAAAAGAGCTTCGTTTCTCTAAAGACGTTTTTTATTTGTATAAGCTCATGAATGATGAAACACACATTGGTAGCTCACACATGAATCTCCAGAGTATGTTGCAAGGTACAATTCTAACTAATTTGAATTTTCCATCTTCAATAAATTTTGAGTTAGAGCCGTTAAAAGATGTTGATAGATTCGAAAACCCCCTGAAATTTGGTCAACACAATCCCTCAAAAGATTATTTAAAGTATTTTTCCTCACATTGTAGCTTCCAAGACTCCATATTATCAGATAAAACTCATTGCTGCCAAAACAATGTGCGCAGTTTAAATGTGGTTTGGGGTAGAGTGGGAGTAACCCTTAAACCCCAATTTTGGACCCCTCATCAATGAACAGTATGTCGCTCACTATCGTGCAATACTTCATTCTACTCAGCTCATCACTGCGATCCAAATTGATATGCTACATGCCAAATTTCGACCATAATTTGGAACTTTCATTGAAAGGGAAGTTTGTTTTTGGCTGATGATGCCCACATGAGTCTGAGAGTAGTGCGTGGGTAATGAGGTGAATGATTACACACATAAATGCCTGACGGTGGAGCAGGATTCGAACCTACGACCACTTAAACGACAGCAAACTGAAGTTGCAACGCCCCAACCCACTGCGCTAAGCGGCCCACCAAGTATTCATCTTCTCTATATACTTAGGAAATAGTGACTTTTGTATTTTCGAATAGCTGTAAATCGGAAGCTACATGGAGTAAAAATGTGGAATTGGTCTAAAATCGTAGGTAATATTTAGATGGGAACCTGTCTAGAAGATGTCAAAACGGGTGGTGATGCAGAATAAACTTTTTGTTTGAAATGAGATTCAAGATAGCAAATATCGATTATTTGGGGCTTTCTCCAAGATAGTTTCAAAATAAAACAAGGTGGACTGTTGGAAAACAATCGATCAAAAAGGCTAAAGTTTTGGTCTTAGCGCGCTGACAGTACTGGGCGTACATCAAAGACGTTTTCTGGCAAAATATTAAAAGAAGCAACGAATCTAACGATTTCAACACTTGTAACGAACCTCCCCAACCTTTTTAGTGGGGTAGAAAATCGTAGGTTACTAACAATTGTACGTTAGAAGTCTTGCCCGCTACACGTGTTTGTTACCCACAAACACTTCTAGCAGACAGGTGAATTACTTGTAAATTTGTAAACAAACTATAAGTCTACTAGTCGAGCTTAGTGAAACACGTTAGTAATCAGCTGTTTTGGCACACTTGTGAGAATTTATTGGTTAGTATCAAAACTTGTACATTGGTGAAGCGGGCGCCACTAGTTAGTTCTCTGCAAGAGAACATTAACACAATAAAGAACGTACATGCATGTCTCTTTAAAAAAAAAAAAAAATACCAATAAAAAACATTCCAACTTACCCTGTCATAGACGTTAGCCACATGTAGATCATTTCCGGGGTGTTTTTCTTTGAAGTGAGATTTGATGTCTTCTTCTGACTCAGACTTGACGTCACAAAAGCAACATTTGAAGCGATTATTTATCCCATGTAATTTCTCACAATGCACTTTGATAAGATGCTCTCTGATTTCATACTTATCACAGAAAGAGCACTGCCACACTTTGCGACCTGGAAAAAATTGTAATTCTTTGTAATGACGAAGGTGATATTGAGGAAGATATCCATAATTAATAATAAGACGAAGTTGTCACAACCACATTTATTAAAAATAGTGAGATACTAGTTTCAGTTGTTACACCATTATCAATCTTTAAAAAAGTCGTTTTTTTGAGATAGATAATGGTGTAACAACCGAACTAGTATCTCATCATTTCTAATAAATGTGGTTGTGACAACTTTGTATTTCAAGGTTCCCTTTTATAATTGAATATGAACAGAATAAAGATCTAAAATATATTAATAAAAATACATGCACTCGTCAAGAGTGATAATGTGTAACATCACACAAAAATAGTCAGCATAATTCAAGTTTATTAATTACCATAGATACCTGCATATATAATCAAAATCATAAATTTTCCTAATTAATTCAAAAGATAATAGACTATCATTTCTTCCTACTAAATAAACGTCTAATGGTTATCTGTCGATGTTACACCACTGGTTGTAGAAAAGAAAAATGAACTAGGTGCTTTGTTGATAATTGTGTCTAAACCTGGTCTCTACTAAGGAGCCAGCCTTCTGAACGAAAATTAATTTTATTTCAATACTTATTTAATACATTTTTTTCATTTTGATGTACATAAAATATTGTATAATTTAATAATAATAATAATTATTATTCATAAATATTATTTTATTAATTTTATCGCAATTTACACTATTTAAAAAATACTGTTCTACAATTTTTAAATATTTGAAAAAATAGCATTTAAAATTTATAGAATATTGTATTTATTAGTATTATTAATTTTATAATTTTTAAATTTCAATGATCAATTCCTAATAACTAATTATAAATTACTCACTAAAAAATTCAATTGTTAATTGCTAATTAATTATCAATCATTAGTTATTGTTGATTAATAATATTTTGATATATTAATAATTACTAATCAATTATTTTTATTTCTTTTATTATAATTATTCCCGATTTGCATCTACGCTGTGTGCTCGCATCCTGAACCAGTAACGTTTTTGCAGATCGATTTTATTTCAATGTATTTAGAAGAATTACATATTATTATTTTTCAATTCATTAAATATTGTATAGTGTATTATAACTAGAATTATCTTTATATTTTCAATGACTAATTATTTATTATTAATTACTTATTACTGTTTTTAATTGTTACTTGTCAACTATCAATTATTGTTTATCATTAAAAAGGAAGAGGAAGAGGAGGAGGAGGAGGAGGAGAAGAGAGTCCTGGAGAATAAGGGTTTGAAGGAGAGGAATAAGAGATTAATGAAAAGAAAAAGAACTTAGTGAAGAATAAAAGGAAAAGGGATGAGGAATAAGAAAAATATACAATTAAATTAAATTTATAAATAAATTATTTAGATCTTATAATAATAGATTTATTTATAGACATCCTGAATCAATTTAATCGGGCAAACTACTAATAGCTCAATATATTTCTATTGCAACTGAACTTTAGAACTAGAAGACATGAAATCTGTAAAAATTTGATACTTTATGAAACGCTTCGTTACAGAAATAAATATGGCGGAATATTACAGCTCAGATTTTTTTCATAAATAATTTCCTTGTTTAGAAGTGCGAGGTGTCTTCATCTAGGTTGTGAATTAGTTGTGTTTTATGTAAAAAGAACTGAAAATCTAATAAAGAGTCTGTAGCCAAAGTAGATGAGATATTCAGCAAAATACGCAAAAGTTTCAAGTTCAAGATAAATTATTCTATAAACCTACATTGTTTCAAACAAAACTTGCAGAAAATTCAATTCTAAATATAAAATGTTCATTTTTTCAAACAAAATTTGCAGACAATTCAATTCTGAAGATATCGGGTTGCCACTAGATAGCCAAAAATGTGTTCATACTTAATAAATTGAGGATTTTATTAAATCTAACCATAACAAATAATAAGTTGAAGGCTACTTTACAAGATCAGTAGAAACTATGAATCAGGTTTTTATCAATCAAAATACTACAAAATATGCTTAATAATAAACTGAATATTTTTAATACTGGAAAATATAATAAACACTATATATTTTGATATGATAAAAGCCTGATATATAAAGCTGAAATGCATTTTTGACTATTGGATCAATTGAATTTGACTTAAAAAGGGAAGTGATAGCCGCGAGCCGTAGCAGGTATCTGTTCAATCAGATAGAGATTAGCTGCGTTCTCGTAGGTCCTGTTTGTAACGGTGACCGATTAGATTGGCCAGCAAAAAAGACACTGTTCTCTGCTGTAAAATCACTTCCCGGTGGTTCGGAACCCACCTAAAACTGTAGGTCCAACTCATCAATCACCATCATCCAACTTATTCATTCATTAGCATCCTTTGACCGCCTTTAAAAGGGGTATATGGATTTGTCAGTAATTTAAGTCATCTTATGTTTCTCTGCGTCTCATAATGAGAAAAGAATTCCTCATAGGAGTATGGACAGACATTCAACAATTCTTCCCTCATTTTATTTCTGAAGTTTTCACCTTTGAATGTCTTGAGATGTGCTGGCAATGAGTTGTACAGGCGAATTCCAGCACTCTTCACACCCCTCTCATACAAACTAGTCCGATGTATTTCGTCCCTTAAGTTATACCTGTTTCTAGTATTATACGAGTGAAGTAGCTCACCTGTATTAAATTTGTCTTTATTTTTATCAATAAAGCAGAGGGCCTCAAAAATATATAAACCTGGAAGTGGGAGAATCTTTAAATCTTTGAAATAAGGTCTACAACTTGTTCTAATGGATTCTCCCACCATTACTCTAATTGCCCATTTCTGAATCCTAAATATCTGTACTGCCTCCGTATGACAGAAGTGAGTGTAACAGAGCAAAATAAACGTTTTTAAGAGCTCCTGTATCTATCAATTTTTTCAAGCTTCTAAGAACGAATACTGCCGAGTTTAATTTGTTTTTTAAATAATCAAGATGAGGTCGCCAGGAGAGTTCAGAGTCCAGCACCACCCCAAGTATCTTTGCATTACCCACGCACAGGTCTCAGACCTATGTGGGCTTCATCCTCAAAAAAAATTTATAATATTGTACCTTTTACCCGTTTATTGAACTATGAACAAAGTAATTCAAATCTGAAATTGTAAAAACGCTGTTTCATGACCTTTTGTGCGTATTTTGCCGAACAATATTTGTTAGGTACTGTAGTTCAAGGCTTGGAACAGAGTTAAATCGATTTTCAGCTAATTTTACATAAATCTCAACTAAAGTAAAGACACCATATATATTTCTGAATGATTACATTTATAGGGATAGCTGTAATCTTCCAACATCTTCATTTGGGTATTGATACGTTTTCATTTATTATTAAATTATTATAGATAGATAAATAGATAAAATATCTTTATCTGGGCGAAATTAGGACTCGCAGGTCCTCTCTTACACTTGACCCTAATAGTGAGAGCAATAAGCTCACGAAGTACTATCTACACAATATGAAACGGACTGCATATTTATTCATTCATTTATTACACAAAACAGCTTGAAAAATCCAAATTTTAGGTTATGTCCAAGATCAACTAGATTTCAATTTCACTTTGAATTGCAATTACTGATCCTTTCCAGGACAAAAATATCAATTTAGAAGTTCACTTGCAAAACGTAGCACTAAACAGTCCAATAGTCCAAAGAAAGTAGAAAGAAAATCTTGTTGGACATTTTAGAAGCCAAATCATTTTAATCAAATATTATCAATTATTGTGAGCTAATAGAAATATAAAAACGTATGTCAAGAGAAATGTACAAAACAAGAATGAAGCGAAGGAGTCATAGAGGTAGTTCAAGGAATCACTGGATGGATTAGGTAGAAGTTGATATGAGAAGAATGGGGATCAGGAATTGGAAGCAACAGGCAGGTGACCGTTTGGTTCGGAGGCAGATAGTTGGAGAGGCTGAAGCTCACCAAGAGCTGCAATGCCAGAAGAAAAATAAAAAATTTAAAATAATATCTCATAACTTACTTTTTGTGTTAGATTCGTCCTCGTCAACACTCTTAGATCCATCATCTGTGGGACCTCTCACGATTTGCACAAACGGTTTCTTTTCTGGATGCTTCTCGCTGAGGTGCTTTCCTACAAGATGTCTGCAAAAGAGACAATTAAAATTTCAATGAAGCAATGTAATAAATATGAATATTAAATAGAGAATTAACTATTCATTATCAAAATAAAATATAGAATAAATATAAAAGAAGAATCCAGAAAGTTTCGATTGCTTGCTATACAAAGAGATTTTAATGGAAGTTGAAGAAATAACAAGAATATTCTTCGATCGGTAGTTATTGAAAATTTTCAAAACAGTTTCCAATTAAAATACAAAATGATACAATAAAAATCACGTTCATAGAGCTTATCTTCGAGTTCAACTCTAGCTTGCGCCCACGCAGGCTATTTTCCATAGGACACTATAGCTTTGTTTCATTTTGTTAGCTATTTTTTTATTGCTGATGATGTCCATATTTTTAATTTATTTGCAGCTATATATTTTACATTTACAGCTATTAAAATTTCTTTGTATTTATTTAGTTCATTTCTAATGTTATGAAGTATTTTTGTTAAATTTGAATTTATTTTATTTTATAATGTGAAGGAAAAACAAAAACTATTTATTCATTCATTCAGTCCGATTTTCAAACTATTTTTCACGTTTATGAATCAAAAATGCTTAGACTCTTATACTTGGGTAATCAAGCGAGTTCATAATGAAGAATTCCGGGAATTCAGTAAGTACAGTAGGATTAATTAGTCTGGGCGCACGACCGATTGGTAGTCAGCCATGGCGAGGGGAGTGTTTATCGCTCATTTCTAAAAACATGTGGCCCGTGCGACGCTGCAGATGTCTTTAAGGTCAACTAGTCAACTTTTAACAGGACAGCTAGTAGTGAAACCAGAGCCACGCGCCCAGACTAATTGTTTCTAGTGTACAAAAAAAATTGATAAGTTCAACTTTGGACTCATGCATGGAGTCAAACCTAGCGGCTTAATCTATCTCACCGAATAAGCCACAATATAGCCACAAGGTTGAGTGGTAGAGGGGACTCTCAAGTCCCAACTCCGCCTAATAAAGCATATTTTCATTTCATTTCAATATAGGAATGACTAGTAATACAAGTTACACAGTAAACCAACCTTTAGGCGAATTTCTAACCACCAGGATGTTGATAATAGAGTTGATTAAGTTTAAAAAGATATCGACTGATAGATCTATTGAGGCCTGACTATCCAAGTCACATACCGATAACAAGGAACAGTCACCCATCAAGCGTAGGCCTGATAGGTAACTAAAGACTGAACGCAGGGTATTTGGTCATATTTTTTTCAATATCTTTTGTATTTGATATTATCAAGGTATTAAAATGTTATCTATTTTCATAAGAAAAAAAAAGGAGTGGCCGTAGCCGAGTGGGTTAAGTGCTGGTTTGCTAGCCCAAAGGTCCGGGTTCGATCCCAGTTCTGACCGAAAGTTTTTACCTCGGGCCACTCCCGTGTTTCGGAGGACACGTTAAGCTGTCGGTCCCGGCTGCCTAAAAAACAGTCGTTAAGTCACGTCAGAGGCCCTGAACTTATTCAGGTGCGACCTGATAACTCTGACACCAGACCTGAGCCAGCCAGGTCACACGATATTATTATTATTATTATAAGAAAAAAATGTTTTCATCAATCATTTTGTGAAATATGGGGGTTCAAAGTTGATTTTTTTCTGTTTAGGAGGAAAATGGTCTAACCTACGAGTTATTTCAAACGTTTGATGATTTTTTTACACGAAAAGACGATGGGGAACAAAATGACATATTTTTCATTTCAAACAATTAGTTTATTCAAAATAAATTTATGGAAAACTGAAAATTCTTTCAGATTTTCAACATTTTATTTTGAAAAAATTAATTGATTGATCATAAAATATTTTTATCAACTAAAAGATCGCTTTTCTAAAAGTTTGGTTTACTTGTGTGGAATTTTTTTTTGCTGAAAGTTTATTAGGTACATAAAAACCATACACACAGTAATATCAATCTGAAGATTAAATATTTTTATCAACTACTAAACACCTCTATTAAAACTTGGTATTTAGTTAAAAGTGATTTTTTCTATTTGCTGATGATACGCACAAGAGTGAGATTTGTGCCTGGGTAGTGAGGTGAATGATGACACAAAAAATGTCAGCAAGAGTATTAGTCAGTCTTATTAGAAATAACGCTTTAACCGATCAAACTACCGTGGCTGCCAATACAATACACTGATAATTTGTAAAAAAGCTCAAAAAATTTAATATTGAATTTACCTTTGGTAGTGATGATAGCTGCAATATGCGCACCTGTACATTCGATCATCGTGCAGCTTCAGATGATGTCCAATTTTATCAAGAGCAACTTGCTTACCATCACAATGTGGACATCTGCAAGGGACAATGTCATCTATCAATTTTATCGGATTATATGAAACAAAGTGTAATTAATACTGGTACAACATTTTTCCAAAGTAGTTTTGAAAACGTGTAGAAAACCCCTGTTATGTTTAGCATTTGAAAGCCCCTGCTTATGTTTAGCATTTGAAAGCCCCTGCTTATGTTTAGCATTTGAAAGCCCCTGCTTATGTTTAGCACGGTAGCATTTCCAATACAATATACAGGGTATTTCAGGAGGAATCTGAAATACTGCAATAACGCATTCCTCTCATAAAAATGATAAAGTTCATATAAGCCCGGAAACCCTTCTTTCCAGAAATAAAGATGGCTAAAGTTGACAGAAATCTCTATTTTCTCTTTAACTAAACAAACTTGAAACTAGAGAAACACATTGATTTTGCAAAATTATGCTAGAAACAAAAATGATGTTTGCTTTTACTCACAAAAAATTATAATATAAATTGTGATATATATTAATAACATATTATTATAATACTAAATAAAATATAGAAGGATCACATTAATTAATCAATAGATAAGTGATGTCTTTGTACTTATTGACGTACTGAATTTCTGAATTTGTACTTACGCGTAAAGTAGAGTTTCAGGGTGTATGGCCTTGAGGTGGTTCAAGAGCATGGTGTCCTGTAATGTCACGTACGGACATTCGCAGCAAGCAAACCGTTCTGCTTGAGCTACAAATTTTGGCGCAACAAACTCAATAAGCTCTTGAGTCTGTAAAAAATTACAAAATACAAAATTATAGATAATCCAATTGAAGGAATAGTCTGGTCAAATTAGCAAAGCGGGTGAGAGGAAAAATTCCAACACGGCTGAAAATCGGGATATATGACCAGAAAAACTTGCTGTTTTACATAATACGAGCCACAAAGATTCCTTGCTGTGCTTCAGCCGACATCTTGAAAAAATTGACAATTGACAGACATTTTTTTTTTCAATTTAAGAACAAACTAAACGTTGAACAGAAAATGTTACTCTTGCCTTTTTTCAAGAAAATCAAATTGTAAAGAATTAGATAGCCCTGTACCACGAATAGTAGAAGTATCAAGTTAGAATTTTTCGTAATTTTGATCAATTTTCTGAAAATTGATATTTTTGAATAATTATAACGTCTGTATGTATCTCACTTATGGCAAGATTGAATTTGGATTTCAAAACCCCAACCGAGAAAATTAAGTTCTCTGCAATTTGAAATTTCATTTTTCCATAGATTTTGAGCTGCTGTTATTCAAAAACTTTCATGCACCCCCAAAATCCCTATAATTTTGAGAGCTCAAATAAATCTTCCCAAAAATGGGGATTCCGAATTCGGAAGCCAATCTTGGCCCACCCCCAAAAAATTCCATCGCACTTTTGGGCGACCGCATGGCTTTCCAAAAAAAAGAAATTCAAAAGATAAATACGAATCCCCATCTATTGAAGATTTGTTTGAGCTCTCAAATGAAATTAGTTTTTTGGGAGTGCAGGAAAGTTTTAGAATAACAGCACCTCGTAACCTACTGGAAAAAATTTAATTGGTTTCAAGTTGAAGAGAACTTTATTTCCACGAGTAAAATTTTGAATTACAAATTCAGGTCTTGCCATGTGAGATACAGACGTTTTAATTATTCACAATTATCAATTTCCCGGAAAATTAACCAACACTTCGAAAAATTCTAGTTGATACCTATTTAAGGTACAGGGGTAGGGGTGTATCTGCTATCAAATTTTTGACAATTTGATTGTCTTGAAAAAAGGCAAGAGTAACATTTTCTGTTCAACGCTTAGTTTGGTCTCAAATTCGAAAAAAAATTCTGTCAATTGTTTAATTTTTTCAAGATGGCGGCCGAAGCACAGCAAGGAATCTTGGTGACTCTTAGTTTGTTATTCAGCATGTTTTTCTGGTCATATATCTCGATTTTCAGCCGTGTCAGAATTTTTCCTCTCACCCGAAATTTATGCTAATTTGACTGGACTAGAATAAGGAAGCAGAGATTTATCACAGAGGTGTATCATGTTCAGTGATCTCGTTCACTACGATTAGATGATGTCGAGCAGCTTGTCATAACAATGTCAATATTAGAAATAAGCTTTAGCAGATGTGTTTTGAATGACAAATGGAAACACACTGTTAACACAGGGTCACTTCAAACAGCTTTAATTTATCCAACATTGATCATTGAAAGAAAAAAATAGTTATAATTTGCTAATAAAAATTCGCAAGAATTCATTTCAAGCTTGAAATTATAATTTCTTTTAGATCAATAAAAGTTTATCAAACGATGCTATAAGTAATCGTTATTGAACAAACTTTCAATACATCTTAGTGATGTAATAGACAAAATGATTGTTTCCAAAACAATTTCAAACAAATAAAAGAAAGATCTTACCTCTCCTAATTTTTCTTTCTCTTCATCCTTATATCTCAACATTCGGCATTGTAATAAATATGCAACTGAATTTCAACATAATATATTTCACTTTACAGGGTTGCCACTCTAAATCCATGAACAAATTCAAGGTTTTTTCAAGGTTTTCAAGGTTCAAATACATTTACTTTCACGATCAGAGAACAGTTGCCGACCATGCCACATAAATAAAAAAGGCATGAATGAAGACCCCCTAGAAGATTCCCGGGTGCATTACTTCGTCAAATTTATATTTTTAATATTTAAACTTCACCTACTTCTACTAAAAACATTTTAAAAGAGGAGAGTACTTTCAAATTTATTCTTTATTCTGTATGGAAATGAATAAATACAACTAAGTATGCCACATAAATAAAAAAGGCATGAATGAAGACCCCCTAGAAGATTCCCGGGCGCATTACTTCGTCAAATTGATATTTTTAATATTTAAACTTCACCTACTTCTACTAAAAACATTTCAAAAGAGGAGAGTACTTTCAAATTTATTCTTTATTCTGTATGGAAATGAATAAATACAACTAAGTATTGACAGGGGTTATTGCTGACACTAAATTACACCAACTTCAGATGGAAATAAAAAACATGCTTATAATAATTAAAGTTTGTGAACATATAAAAAATACTCAATATTTGGCTGCTTCATGTCAATGGAATTCATCAGACATCACAATTTGTTCCTTTTCGTATAAGTTTAATAAAACACTGATAATGGACTAAAGTTTCTATGTGAATTATAAAAGGTAGGCTATCAATTTTTCAAAGATAAAGTAGATTAGAAGCAGTATAATGTACACGACGAATAAACAGTTATTTTTGATTAAAAAAAGAAAGAAATGCAGTAAACTATAAAACATTCGGAATTATTTACAAAAACATCAAGAAAATCTATATTATTACTTTTTAATTTCTTGCCAATTTCAACTATTTTCTCGTCTAATTCCGCTGCTCTCTTTCTGGCATCAGATAATAATTTAAGTTTTTCTGCTTCCAGTTTCTGTTTCTCTTTAGCAGCTTCCTTCCTTTCTTTTTCTGCATCGACCTTCTCTTTCATTTCTTCTCTTTTCTTGGTCAAATTCTCGGAGTATCGTGCATGGGAGTTTTTGGCCGAATGCATTATTAATTCAGTGGTGATTTCTAATTCATCAACTCCTCCCGCTGCTGAGACGCCGTCACACACCTTTCTCAAAGCAACCAAACTTTCCTCTTTCAAATTTTCTATAATGCACTGTTTATTCACAGAGAATCCCCTTTCTACAGATGCGTTGCCATGCGACAGTATGAGGATGAGCCCAATAAATTGTCTCAACTCTTCAAACTCCTGTGTACTTTCTGCATTCAATATTTCTGTGAATAAATCATCAAGGCGTTTTCCGTTTTTTCTATTTATTTTGCACTGCTGTAGAACATGTTCCTTGGAAAAAAGTGTCAGGTACTGTCGCTTTATAATATCAGCCTTGATGCCCGATAACCATTTTTTTGCAACAAGTTCTTCCAGACAAGCTGTTAATGGTTTCTCTCCAGCTCTCATAGTAATCACACTTGGATCCAGACATGTGATGGCTTTGGTTAACGGATACTTATTAGGTGCTTTTTCTAATAATTTAGTAATCATTGCAAGCACACAATCCCTGATATCCCTCTTCAAGGAAATTTTCTCCAAATCGGAAGTGGTTCCGCATGACCTTAGGGCATCTTTAGTGGCAAACCCGATATCAATATGTTTCACTGGAATGAGATTGTCTGGGGATATGTTTATCTTTTGAAGTCGTCCACTCACTTGATCAAGATGTTCTTTCTTAACTACCTTTTCTGCAAGACTCAAAACAATTGAATTTATCTCGTGGTAAACTAGAGGCGCCATAGGGGCATCTGTTTGAAATTCTCGGAGGAATTTTTCAAATAGATTACACATTGACATGAAGAACGCCAATTTTGGTAGCAACAGTTTATCTTTCAAACTATCTTTCACTACAAAGAAACTTTTGCAGCCCGGCTCCTTTTTATCTTTAATTACACCGTCTATATACTTTTTGACTGAAGGCAATATATCTACAGCTCTTTGTGCAACACGACCACTCTCAACCCACCTGACAGCACAGAATTTTAGTGGGAACACTTCATTTGTTGTGTAACGGATGAAGTCCGCCCTACGTGCTGGAGAATCTTTGAATAAATTGTAGAGAGCCCATAGAAAGCCGACAACTTCCCATTTTGTAGCATTCATTCCGGTTTTAAAAGCCCCATGGAGAGTGTGGAGCCCACAACTACCAATGTTGAGCAGCACGTGCGAGTGTAAGTCTGATATTACAGCTTGAAGTTCGTTAAAAAGTTTCAGGTTAACATTGGGACCGTCCATGGATAATTGTAATACTTTACCCATGATATTAGGGGATATGGCTTTTTCAATTTCCTGAAGAAGGTCTTCTGATCTTGAATGCCCCAAAAATATTGACGCGTAATACCTTGTTTCGACATGGTTAGTAACTGTATTCCACGAACGAATATGTATGTCCATTTGTTGTCGCTGACTAACTTTATTTAATGATTCATCGAAGCACAGCACAATGTGGGAAGATTCTTTAAATTTTTTGAATAGTTGTTTTTCAAAATATGGAGCTAAACCATAAACTACTAAATACCCGACTTTAGTACGATCCAGTTTCAGTTTGGAAGCAATTTCACTATCTGGGAATTGGTTTTTGAAACTATTTGCACACCGTGCTGCAACAGTGAAGGGAATGTGGTTAGCTACTGTTTGTAGACACCAATAAACCTCAGACTTTGTAACCGACTCAGCAATAAGGTATCTTTTCACTGAAGAAGGGGGCCGTGATACTGAAGCAGGCATTTGACTTGGCTGAATGTGATCATTATTCGAACTACTACAGGCGCTAAATGGATAGAAACACCATTTAATTTATTTTTTCATGTTGACATATTCAAATTCAATTATTGTGATGAATTCGTAGTTTTTAAGGTTTGTACCTGAAAATCAAGGTTTTTTCAAGATTTTTTCAAGGTTCACCAAATTCAAGGCTAATTCAAGGTTTTCCAGGTTTTCAAGGTTGGGTGGCAACCCTGCTTTAGTACTCAACTACAAAACTTTCTCTATATTTTTTGTTCCAATTTAGATTAAATTAGATTGAAAAGACAGAATAGGAAGAGAGGTTATAGAAAAAAAAGGAAATAAAGAAATGCTGATCCCCGAAAAGACAGAGAAATGAAGGTCATTCAACTAAAATAGGATTTTTGAATTACGAGCTCTAATTTAGGTGTAAATAACACGATCTTGTGTCAAAACTTTGAACTACTATCACAGAGTAGGCTACGTTCAAAGGTGTACCTATATACTTGGAAAAGATTCATTAGTTCATACTAATCTTATAAGGCATAACATTCTAGTAGGGCTGGGTATCGAATTCCAATCTCATTAACCAATGCAAAATCATAAACTTATTGTTAATACCCTTCATCACTCACTGTTATAACACTTTCCTTTCCAGTCAGAATTATTCTGTAAAAATTGTTAATACCCTTCATTGTTCATTGTTATTAGGCCTAACACTTTCCAGTCAGAATTATTCTGTAAAAACTTTACGTACCACTTGTAAAATATAAAAAATACTATAAGCTGCAGAGCAGTACATAAAAAACAGTGACGAATCAAAAGGTGGTTAGGCAGTTATCACAGAATCAAGTATGAGGCCATATTTATGGAGTCAATAGAGCCGTTTAATAAAAATAATTAAATTTAAAAATGCTGGGTCCAAATGACTGGAAAGCGTTAAAATTTCAAATTAGTGCTTCATTCAACCAATTAAACCTCTTATTTTTTATTACATAATGCATGAAAAATGCTGTTTATGATCATGCGAGTGCACTCAAGTACCGTGACGAAAATAATGGGATAAGAGACTGACCTTACACTTCAGTACAGACTAGCATTTCTGCAATTTTTATTCTTAGTTGAAATATAAAACTAGAACACATGACAATCTAAAATAGTATATAATTTCCAGATAAAACAGCAAAACACAAATTACAATGGTTTTAAAAATGAATAGAAGTGAAATCGTTGTGTGCTACAGTACGTAAAAAATAATTGATCCAAATATAACTACGAGGTTCTATAAATTGGAGCATAGAAAACAAATTGGAATACAAAATTATAAAAGCAATAAAAATAATTCTATAAATGAAAATTGCAAATAAGAAAGCAGAAATATCCGTCACAGAGGAAGCTTTCAGCATGATTATTGCCAGGCAGCAAGAACGGGCTTTAAACAGCATGCAAATGCTGCAGCAAATGTCATGGTTTTCTAAGACAGATTGAGGCAAAGAACCATTAAGTTGATGAATAAATGAAAATGGTGCAAGATGCGATTGCAATTCTGAGAGTGCGAGGAAATGGAAAACAGCCTACACGAAGGAAAACAATAAGATCCACTAAAGTCAGCGTCAATCGCCTACTTGGACACACTTCATAATAAAGCTTATAGATACTACTTGTTCTTTTCATGTTGAGTCTATCGTATTCTTAAATATCATCTGTCAAGATATACTTCAAGCCTGTCGGTCAAAAAATGGTCGTTGGAAACGTCAGAAACCCTTCAGGTACTACCTGAAAACTGACACCAGACCTCACCCAGTCACGATATTATTACTAGTAAATGTATGTTTAATTTATTTCAATTATGTATGATAAGCTAACATTATTATTATTAATGGAAGTTCATTCCAAAGGATACCACCACAGACAAGGCGAAGCAGCTACCCGACTGCTAACACACTGAATGAGAATACCGCATACAAGGCCTCAAAATAGAGGAGTGCCTCTTCTGTAGGGAAGAGGTAGATAATGCAGAGCACACTTTTTCAAGTGCTACCTTTGCTGCAGAGCAAATACTTTGTGTTTTTAGTGACTGATTATACATTTAATTCAGAATAAAATCTTTACGAAAGTTATCAGGTTTGCCATATTAACAGTTTGTGATGATAATAACAATAACTGAAATTGAACGAACTGAGCCTGAGGCACTCAGAAGGAAGTAATTGAGCTATCTGCATCGACATATTACTGGAGAACCTTAGAAAAGAAAAGAGCAGAATTTGGATAAGTGGAGGGCAAGCAGGTTCATGGGAAATAATTGCGTCAGTACAAGAAAGCTCAATGAACTTTCGTGGTTGCAACATTCTGGATTATTTTCAAATACTAAAAGACTTGTCCCAGCAATACAAGACAAATCGGCAAAAACCTTCAATTATCTTAAACATACATGTTTATGACCAATTATGACGTCGGATCTGTGTCGTCTATTTAGGAATAAGTGAGTCCATTTAGCACAATAAGACAGGATGTCGATATTTGTAGTATGAGAATACATTAGATGTTGCCAAGATATAAAAATTGAGATATAGTGCACCAGTGTACAGCACTATAAGCATGGGGAGTCACTCCCCATTTATTGAGAACGTTGGGTACATATTACACAAAATGGGGCAGAATCGACTCCTTGATAAGATAAGAAAACAACCAAAACTATGACCTTACCAAAGCCATTGACACATGATTTGAGCATAATAGGCATGACATCGTCTTCATAGATCAACTACATGCTGAAAGATATTATCATTATGCTTGTTTTTAACAGCAAAGCATAAATATTTATTGACTTGACTGATCAAATCAGGGATGTGTGGGGGCAAAATTGTGTGACTATGGCTTCAATAATCCATAATTGGTCCCGTGGGTCAAATCCCACACCTTAAATAAGAATAAAATTTCTCGTCTTGGACTGGTGAATATGATGCAAGAGGCATTCCAAACACAACATAAATATGGTTTACAGAATATCACAAGAGAAAAACAGGTATATATCATCAGATAACATGGAACATGGGTATCATATTGCTCAATGACATTAGATCTAGTTTTGAACCATGTCTGTAAAGATAGGACACGACTCTTAACAGCAAAAAGGCTAAGAAATAATTATGTTGGCTAATCATACATAATTGGATTGTTTACATGTTTCGTTAGAAACGTTACAGTCTTTTTACGCAATTGCATAGAATTGACTTTGAACCTAAACAAATTAGAACAATCTAGCACATTTCATCAGTTGCTCAAAATCTTTTCTTTTTTTCAACTTCCTTTTTTCTAACTATTAACAGCTCGTTACAAGAAACCCAACAAGTCATCTCAAGTTATCAGGTTGAGTGGAATAAAAGACTCAAGTTTCAACTCCGCCTGGTAGAGAATACTCTTAATTTTTATTCTCATCTGAGTCATTGGACGTCAACTGCCCAGCAACGCTTCACCCATCCCTCTTTTGTGTTAGTGCATATCCTACTTTAGTCATTTACGCATTATTTATTCCAAAAAGAGTAAATTCTTATTTCAAATCTAGCTAAAACCTTCGGTGAAATATATAAAGCCGTCTGTGAAATATATAAATGACATTTTAAAATAAATACAGCCAATGTACATATTTGTGCACCCAACAAATAAGGCAGTGATGCGAACACATAAGGATTAGCAACACTTAAATAAGGTATATGTTGCCTAAGAACTAGCTGAGTTGACTAGTACTATGTAAATATTTATAATATACAGATATGAAAGAAAATATTATGCCATATGAGATGTGAAAATATAATAATAATAAATAATAATAATAATAATAATAATAATAATAATAATGTAAGTACGGGAAAATAACAATAATTGTTAATTGCAATAACAGTCGGCCATTTCTATGTTATGCTGAGGCGGGACTCCTTTATTAGGTGACATAGTTATTAGTTAGTTTAGTTGTTAAATCAGTTAAGTTATTAGTTGGTTTATTAAACAAACTATTATTCAGTTATATCAGTTATTAGTTGGTTTATTAAACAAACAATATTGATTGTCTATATTGAACTTTATTAATGATATAAAACAATGAATGAAGCTCATGAATAATTTGTTTATAACTTTTGTTTATAACTACTGCATATTAATGGAGCTGGGCTTCATAGTTCGTAGAGTTGCCATATCACCTCATAAAATAACCACAAGGCTTATGTAGGAAAAATCTCCAAAAAATTATTTTAATTTTATTTATTTTTTCCAAGAAATTCTTATTTTCAGATCTAATCCCAATTCCTCTGAATTGGTTTCAATTTTTATTTTAGAGCCCTTACCGGTAAACGGTAAGCCTCCCATGAACTCAACCATGTCTTCTGCCATTCAGTCAACTTTTTTAGTGTACTCTGTCAGTTATTCAAGCCTCTGATTTGAAGACCTAACATAACCTAAACTTTGAAGAGTATCAGAATTATTTATTGAACGTTTTAGCTTGTCGATTTTTTCTGATGATGCCCACATGTCTGAGACTTGTGAATGAATAATGAGGTGAATGATTACACTAAATATTCCTGGTTCAACGGGAATCGAGCCCGTAACTGCAGGAGAAGCAGTCGGACTGCGGCTGCCATTTTTTCGAATGAAAACATTCAACTGTTTTACACTACATCTACATCAGTAATTTTTTTATTCAACTCCGATGACATTCAATAAGAAATTTCAATAGTATGCATTTATCATATTCTCTTGGGGGGGGGGGGGGGGGAATAGCTTCTATAAATAATATGCTCTATTAAAATTCTATTATATCATTCAATGCTACATGTTAAATACAAGATGCTATCTATGGTAAACAAAGATGCTGAAAATAACTATGTGTGTTAATAAAGTGTTGATAACAAAAAATCTTTTTACACCACTACAAATCCATTTTCAATAACACCAAATCAATTTTCAATAACACCAAATCCATTTTCAATAACACCAAATCCCAAATCAGCATATCCAAAGCAAAAGCCTACCACGTAAACTGTTGAAAGCAACAAACCTTTGCCGGTTGTGAATGAGAGCTTCCAGCTAAGTTGACCATCTTGTCGAACATTTTTTCATTTCTCTCAAGACAAGGTACAGGATTAACCAGCAACGTGCTCGAGACTTCTTTTCCAGAAGCGTGATTTTGAAGATGAATTTTCATGTTTTTTACAACTACATTCGAAAATCCACAGTGGTCACAATAGATAGGAGAACTTAGAATTGCTTTATTGGGTAGAAGGTCTATTTCATGCATTGAAAATGTTGTCTTTAAATCTAAAGAGCTTTTAATTGGTGTATTACAGATGACCTGGAAAACAAATTGTTCAATAGCAGATAACATTGAGAATACACTAATTAACGCTGTGAGAATACACTGAATAAAAGTGAAGTAAAGTAACACTTCAAATGAAGCAGATTATACACTAAAAAAATAATAATAAAAATATTTAGAGAAAAGATTCGGCTCAAGTTTTCAGGGAGATAGTCAGAGCTCTCTGAGTTTCCACAAACATCAGCAATGCGTGGATAGGGATTCAGAAATGAGCAGGGTGGCACGCTCAATTATTGCTTTAAACCACATTTTGTTTATGAACATATGCTAAAATGAAATTTTATAATCTGCTGTAAGAGTACAGATAACCGCCTCTACAAATGGTTTAGAAAATCTCAAGAGATGAAAAATTGGCGCATAACTCGGACAAACCTTATTGAAACAGAGAGGATGCAAAACGGTGTTTTGACTTGCAAGATTCAAAACTTATGTAATGATGAAATGAGAATATTACATTTGGCCTGGAGCAATGAAGCCTACATTATTGAAACAGTGGAGAATGAAAAACGATGTTATGAAATGCAAGATTCATAAATAATGTCGTATTGATAACTTGGTAGTGGGAGAGGTTTATAAGTATCATAGAGTGCTGTAGTGTTTGAACAAGGAAATGAAAAATCTTGGGATCAAAAAACTAACAAGGCATTGAACAGGTATGCAAGACCTGTCTACATTAATAATTTACACATTTCAAATGCTTAAATATAAAAGATAAAGTTTCATATTCTAGTTAATCAAGTAGGTAGCAACTGATATGGAAAACCGGAAGTTAGATGAATATTTTGGGGTTGGAGATGAGCAGAAGGTGGATTGACAATGTCAGAAAAATGTGTGGATCATAGAAACGCCAAAAAATAACGGCATCCATATCTTAATGATTCATCATTGACAATTGTTGAAAGGATTCAATAAAAAAAGGGTTTATCATCGATGTAATAAGTTGAATACAATTTGAACATGTTACATCCATAGAATATTGCGATGCAAAAGGGATACAAATATGGACGACATTCTTTAAAATCAAAATTAACTGGCGGGGTAGAAGAAGCACTTGCACGAGGCATGAAAATATGAAAGTAGGGACTCAGACTGATGATGATGATGATGCAAGTAGTGTGAGGTCAAGGGGTTCTGTTACATGTAAAGCAGTGAAGGAGCAGTTCATGAGTGTCGAGAGTGAAACACAGTGAGAAAGACATCTAAAAGGCGAGGCCTAAAGCGTATGGACGCGGCTCAAAAATCTCATTATTTATTATTTAATACGGCCACACCATTATAAGCACGTAAAATTTGTTTTACACCATTGTATGCAATCATATATCATTGTTTTCTTGTCGAGTAGCTACATAAATGGTTTTTCCAGTAGATGCGTCTTAAAGTCGGTACAATATTCATTGACCATATTTATCTAAAAACACGAATCGTCTGCTCGAACAATATGACATAGATGATGGGAACTTGGCACCCCAAACTTTGATTTCATAACTTTTTTGGAGAAGAAAGTGACGAAGGCATTCATCACAAAGTGGTTTTTGTCGGATTTCCCAATTTTTTGTAAAAATAATAAATTTCATATTTTTGTGGATTGGGCCATACACATATGTTGATACAATAGATCTTGAGAGTTTTAGCAAACCCTAGACGATTTTTCCACTCGTTATTTGCTTGAATATGTTCGTTCTTTGCTAGAAAAACGTACCTACACATTATGCCGTGTACACTGTTTCCAAATCTATAAAAAATTTATATATTCAACATCTAACTGATGAGAGATATACTACTCTCATAACATAGATTTACTACAGTATGTATGTATAGTAACATAGCCGATTTCGACTGTAGGTGACTCTTCAGACCCCAACATAATGTTCAAAGAGCATACAAAACAAATGAGGAGTGAGATAGGTTGTGATTAACTTTCTCACTTAGCTAAGAGTACACTTCTGTGTAGTACTACAGTATTCTATGTCTATTTGGTCTGGATTGATATACTTCTAAAAACTAACTTTTATTTAATAACTTTTTTGGAGAAGAACGTGACGAAGGCATTTATCACAAAGTGGGCTTTGTCGGATTTCCCAATTTTTTTGTAAAAATAGTAAATTTCATATTTTTGTGGATTGGGCCTTTAATGCGCTTTTGTGGAATGATTTTGAAACTTTCCTACGCATATTTCTAGTAGCAAACAGAACAAAACTAATAAAACGGGTCCCGTGGATTAGGCTGTAGCCCTACCAATTTTGAAGAACTTGTAGCAGATCTTTTGAAAAACGTTCTGGTTAAACTGCATTAAAATTGATGAATTCGGTCTTGTTTTTCTCAGATCGTTGGGTGCTTTAAGGCTGCAAAAGAATCTTGTCGATAGGCGTTACCGTTTTTGTGCTAAAGGGGAGGGGGGTGAAATACGCTACTTGTCACATCCCATAATATCATACTATTGGCAGCATGCACTTCTATAAACTGCTGGACTTGGTGGGACAAAATACCGCGTTTCTAGGTCTCTTATGTTCTTTGTGATTTATTTTGAGTTTCGGTTCAAACAATTATATGAATTTTCTTTTCTTTCAAAATTTAATCAGTTAAATTTCTTTTACATGGAAACATCCTCCAATATTCCAAATTGCTAAATTTGACAAAACCGCAATTCCAAATAGTTTGTTTTTTAATTTCTAAAATTGGTCCCATTGGTGGAGAAGGCACCTCAGAGCATATGGGTTTTTCAAAAGTTGAATAAAATTGATTAATGCAGTTGCATACATCAACAGAGAAATACGACGCAGGAAGGAACTGGATGGCGATGCTCCTTGTCAGGAATTTGGAAAGAGGAAAAAATGGCAAATAATAAAGGGACTATAGCAATAGGAGTGGACAAAGTTATCAAACCAAAGAAACTTGTCAATCCATGAGAGCGTTATATCTCCCTTCGGTCAAGCTAATTTTAGCAGAAGTAATCAATTTTACCAGTCAAGTATTTTAGTGAGAACCAGTTAGAACAAAGTGCCTACCACTTCTAAGTTCAAAGCGACAGATTTTACCATTCAGCTGGTAAAATTAGATTGATTCATTTAATAATAATAATAATATATTATTCATCACAGCACAGTACAGAAGGAAGCACAGGCAAATGAATATCGTCAAGAAAATGTTAACAATTTCTAACGGCCAGTTGCACGAAAGCCAATTAAATTTAATCCCCGTAGAATGACGTCATTGGAGAATTTAGTTGAACAAATGACAATTACAAGCGATAACGCAAATTAGGTTAACCGGCATAAAATATATTTAACCACCCGATCACCGATGATTAAATCTCACTAATACCCGTTAAGTTACATTTTATAGGTTATGTTTATTATACCAGAACACGGAATTGCAAATTAGGTCGTAGGTTTTAAAAACCTTTCAAAATGGATAAAATCTATTAAGAATATAATAATATTGAGATAGCTGAGAAAATGATTCAAATAATTCACAATGAAATGATTCTAATTCATCATTTTCCAAACTCCAGAATCAGCTGTTGATAAAATTACAGTGTAGTCAGATTGTGCACGTTCGGTTAACGAAAATTAACTAATGGATCTCTGTGCAACAGAAATAAACGCGTTACACTCACGACGGTTAGTTAACTGACATCAAACTCCTTATTTAATCGGTTTTCGTGCAACCGGCCGTAAGTCTATCTTAAGCAACAGTTCAAGAATAATAAGAATTTTAGGGTCTTTTGCACTTGAGCCCTGCCAGTTTGAACAGTGAATTTTGACTAAGCCTGTTATATTTTTTGGCTCTCTCCTGAAGGGATCGTTAAAAAAGTTATTGTAGTTAGACTCGCCATTCACGTTAAAAAAAAAAACAATTCAAACATTTGCAACCCCATAAAATTGCTTCTACTAGAGGTTCCAATGCATTTTTTATCCATTTTTCGTAAGTTTTTACCCTACAGGGTGCATAGCTAAATTGGTTGCATTGCACGACCATTGTGCTGCAGTAATCTTCCACTTTCAATTTATTACCAAAACCTCAAAAAATAATGAAAAAGTCAGTTTTGGAAAGATATTATAATTATACTGACAATGACTGATTTGATTTTAAATAGAATATTTAACACACGTCGGAATAATCACTTGTAAATAACTATGAAAGTAGATTACGAGAACAGTTGTCTAGAAACCTTTCTGGAACTGGTGGGGCTGACACAAGTGAAAAAGATCCAAATATTTTAATAAGAATCGAAATGATATTCCATTAAGTAGAAGTATTTTTTCGAAAGCCCAATTTGGGATTACTAAATTAGTATTTTGTAGATGCTTTCTTGCTCTTAATCCGAGAAGAGAGTACCAGGCCCGCCAATGACGCCTCTGAGACTGCTGTTCTTCTAGCTTATTATTCACTAACAATTTTTTTTTTTAATGTTCAAATCTAAATTAATTCTAAATAAATTCAACGACAAAGTATTATTTACTTACAATTTCCGAGCGCACTACTTTGGTGATCTTTTTCTCTTGATCACTCTGATTCATAGTGATTATTTTAGTCTTTGTTACTCTGTGATCCTCAACAATGTGGCCTATCATCTTTTGAACGCTGAGGTCCATTTTATTGCACAGGAAGCACATGAATAATTCCTCTGCAAATAAGGAGAATTAGCACAATTTTAGTAATTTTAAACATTATTAAGATCGATATTGACAGATTCAAGTAGATGTACAGATTCTATTGTACCATGGAATTTGAAACATGCACAGCCAAACTAAAAAATCGATTGACATCTCAGTTGGTAGGTTTTTAAAGCTTTGAAAGTCTCAAATTTTTGAAAAATTTCAATGATAGAAATATGATTTAAAATAAATGGCGTTATAGACTGGTTGCCAGATTGCTCCTGATAATCAAATTGTCTATGTTATTTTCAAGCAGTTATTCATGAATTAAAAACAAAATTCTATTTGTTTCAGCCGGAACAGCATTCCTATTCATAACTAATACAAAAAAATGTTATAAAAAAGTGACTGACATTGAGACTAAAAATCTGATTTTGTTTTGATTATAAAACATGATAAATTATTGTAAAATCAAATTGTCTCATCTCTCCAATGTATGCAACTTATTTAGTTAGGGGTTTGCTAATCATCAAACACTACTTTTTCAATAAATATTCATTCAAATAATATACAGTATGAAACTGAATAGAATTTTTGTAGTAAAGCCTGTCTTGTAATGATTTCAAGTTTGTCAAGATCATCACGCGTGAAATTTCGACTGCACAAAGCAGTCGAAAAATAATTATAAAACTTGGTAATTGCAAAATCAAATTGTGATTAAAATATAAATTTCTTTATTTAGAGGAATTCCAAACTTCATCGCCACACTAATGAGAGACTACGGACCCCCCCCCCCCCCCCCACCACGAAAATTGTTCTAGAAATAACCAATCGTTATCGCTCTCCTGCCTTCTACTCACTGTTAGATTCGCCTAAAGTAATTTCAATTTGTGAATTTTTACAATCTTCGAAGTTTTTCAAGGTGTATCATTTCAAGTTCAAGAGTGTTCACACTATGATTAATTAATTTGCGGGGTTTGATCTAATAATATCTGAGCTTGGATTTCTTCCTACATTTCTATGTCCGTTACGAACTGAAGTATCTCTTGAATAACACTATTTCCCATTTTACTACTATTAAATAATTTTCTTATCCAAATATTTTGACCAAGTAATGTTAAAAACGTAATATACTGTACCATCATTTGCTATATCTTCTCCTGAATCCGATGAAATTTCAATGACAGTGTTAGCACTAGATTGAAATGCTTTTTGAAGATTAATTTCAAAAATTCTTTTTTTATCCATTTCTATCGGGTTACCAGAATCAGAATCTGATGAAATCTCAAAAGTTTCAATCATTGGTTGCTGTTGCTCAGTTGATAGCCGTGCTCTGGAGGCTGCTGCCGATCTAGGCTGGTGAAGAACAATTTCCGGTAATTGCGCATGAGTAGAAGGTGGGTTTCTTTGATCTAAATTGGGTACATCCACCATCACTGGAATGTTCTCAGTTGAATTATGTGCAAAGGGCATATTTTTTGGCGACTGCATGGCCAATTGTAAAGTTGATTGCGACAAAGTTTCCATATTTAGCTGTTGCATTGTCAATTGAGCTCTTGAATGATGTGCAGTAGGCGCTGACGATGTTACCGGCTCAAATGACGGAGCTGATAAAGGTGGATACTGGCAATTATGCATACTTTGCGGTGGTATAAACCATTGTGAACGTGCATTTTCGGAAGGTTCCTGTGGGCTTGGCACTTCATTCTGAGGCAAAACTTGGGCAGCCAAAGTGGTCACCCCATTCACTTGACTGGATTCGCCAGCTGAAGACTGCTCTTCTCGATAAATAATAACGCTTCCTTCGGGTGCTTTCAAATCATCCAAGCTGACCGTCACTAGTCTATTAAAATAATTTTCTCTTATGCCATTTGTAAAAAACGGAGTATAGTGCTGTAAGAAAAAAAAACTCAATTATAGGCCTATATTTCACAAGTTAGTTGAACTGGTCAACTTTTTTTTACAAATGTAGAATTCTGCACGCACAACTAAAATTAAATACAGTGTAGGAATTCATTAACAAACGCCAAAAGAATTGGATGAGCTCTGTTTATGACCTCGCTGGTTCCGAAGAACATAGCAGGACATAATACAGTAGAGTATAATAAGTTTGAATGTATTAGAACTCAAGTATAATTTAATAGTTTAAAAAGACAGTTTCTCACTGCTTCATTTGCAAATATTTATTATTCAAGTGTGTGTGTGTGTGTGGGTCCTTTATGCCAGCCTAAACCGTTCACCCAATTAATTGTGATGAAACAGAGGAATGTTTTGTCTAAGAGGGCTCCGGAGTTAGTATAAACCACCCCAATAAAGGGGCTCAGGGGGAGGGGAAAAATATAGATTTTGGGTATTTTCAGCCGATTTCTGGGCAAAGGCTTCTCAATTCTAAGTAAAATTTGAGTGATTCGAGTAGATGATTTGTATTATATTATGTTTACAAAGTTCTAAATTGGTGTACAAACCTGTAAACCCCCCCCCCCCACACCACCAATCATTCTCAGGGCCGCCAGAGGGGGGACATAATTATAAGGTTTTGAGTTTTGAGCTATCCACTGCTTCCTATCATGTGATAAATCATAATCAGCTTGCGGACGCAGTTCAAATCCAAAACCTCATGAAACATGAGAACTCTCAAGAAATCGTTTGAATGGGCGTCAGGGGGCGGTCATTAATTTGAGAATATGAACCATCTACTGCATCATATCAAGTGATAGCTCATTCTACTCAGCTTGCCAATGCGGATCAAATTCAAAACAACTTAAAAACCTACAGAAATTGTTTGGGTGGTGACAGGGGGTAGGGTTTTGAATAAAGTATGAGCAATTTAATTATGTACTGCTTCATACCATGCGTAACTCATTATACTCAGCTTGCGGAAACATTTCAAAAGCAATCGAAAACCCCCAAAAATTATTTGCGGGGGCGCCAGAGGGCAGGAATAAATATAGGAATTTTGGCTAGCAAATACTTTGTCATGAAATAGTTAATTCTACTCAGCTGGCTGATGCTGTTAAAATTCAAAACCATCTAAAGCAGGATGCATGTATGCATCTGACATGTAGTTACCTACAACGGCGTAGATGTGAAGCACCTTTAGGCGGCATAAAGTTCACCGTGTTTAATGAGACAAAATATGCTCTTCAAAGCAGAAAACGATACCTCGACCAGCTTCTTGCTCTACTATTTTAGTTAAACAAGTTGAATAGGTAGAATAACAGCAAAAATTTATTTAAAAAATTATATCTTCTACTGGCTGGGTAACATCAGATTTGAACCCAATCTCTCTACACTCGTTGGATGGTAACAAATGTTGCAAATCGGTTTAAGAATGCCGACAAAGTTTCGTAGGACACTGTTCGTTTAAACCATGGAATATTTTCAGTATTCCAACATGTTTAGACATTTAATGAGAACTGCAGGGTATCCAGAACTATTTGAAAATACTTTCAAGTATTGCTCTCGATGCAAAACTCCCGATACATAATATCAAATTTTCAACACCCAGTTCACCTTCGTTAACTATGCAGTCATCATTTTGTTTTTTCCCAAAAGTCCATTTTATCTAACGAATTGAAAAATTAGATTGAAATTTGGTATGACAATCGCAAAATATTCACATTGTAAATAGAAAATTGTAGTATTTATTCCAATATCCCTAATTCGGCCGCTACACAATAAAAAAAAGGTAAATCGTGTTGAGGGTATGATATTCTAAATCAATATGGCACTGGGAACAATAACTTAAAATATGCTAAATGAGTTCTGGGACATAGTTTAAATTGATCCGTTGTTCTTGTGGTCATCGTCTCGTTCCAAACTTTCAATATTTTAGTGATTTGTTAGGTAATACCGATTCAACTTTAATAATATAACAAAAAAGTCATTATGCAATTGGGTACTTCATTATTTTGCAATGAATTACCCTCAATTTTCAAGTGGATCGTTTTTGAAGAAAAGTCAAGACTTACCCCTGTATTTGGTTTCATCATCCGCATGATTGCCTCAGGAGGAAAATCGGGATGACATTTGCACAGATGACCCCTCATTTCTTCAGTCGTCATCTCCGAATGTATACAATAAACGCACTGATACCGACCCATGTTATGGACTGTATGGTAATGCTGAAACTAATTAAATTTAAAAAATTAAAACCCATTATTTTTCATAATTGAATTTCAAGTAGATGAAGAGGAAAACAAACTTGAATGTTATTATCACGTATGGTTTGATATGTTATGCAACACCAAATAAATTTCGACATACCAAAAAGATATCTAGTTATGAGTTTTTTCTTGAGGCAGAGAGTAATAAGTTATTCGTGGAAGATAAATATTAGGTATTGAAAAATTAAACTACCATTGGCTGCAGTCCAAATATAGGTTTAAAAATAACAGTTTTGTAGTCGGAGATGTTGCTCGGTAACTAATTAGAATAGAAAGTGCATGGAGCAGCACAGAAAAAGCACAGCAATGATTCAATTTTGCAAGTACCAAAAACGACCTCATCATTTAATGCATATCGCTATATTCATTCAAAAGTTTCAAGTTTAGCAAATCTAGAATTAATTAACGCAAAGCGATTTTTTCACCACAGTAGAATAGTGTCCTGTTTATGGGTGGTAACAAAGAAATATTTCGATTTTTCAGCTACTGGCATAGAGAATCAATAAGTCTTGGTATCAACAAATTACTAGCGTTTAAATTATGGTTCTATACTTGAATTTACAGCACTTACCTATCTGAGTAGTATTGGACACGTTTCAGAACCTGAGTCCCATCCTCAACGAACAGAATAAATACTATTTCAGTACATACTAGCGAGTATATATTCTCTGTTCGCTGAGGATGGGACTCAGGTCCTGAAACGCATCCGATACCACTCAAAAAAGTAATTGCTATAGTACATGTAGGTATATAATCATCATTCAATAGATAATTATCAAAAGTTCATGAAAAAATGAAAATCAATGAAGAAATTACTAGCATTTACTTATAGTTCAGAAAGCGTGTATAAAAATTAGTCATCAACCATTTCAATAACAAACAACTTGCTAATCAAATTATGATTGATTGCTAGGCAAACATTGCCTTCCATCAAATTTAATTTTTAAAACTTATTCATGAGATATGCTTTTATGTAAAGATTAAAATTTGTATTCCAACAGGAATCCCAACTATTCAAATTGTAGATTAAATTTCCAATAACTCCCGTTACGCTGGTCATATACATAAAATCTCAGACTGAAGAAATTTAGATTGAAGAAACCAATGAATTTCCAAAAGATACTCACGAGTCGCTCCTTGTTATTGATTGGCATCCCCTCAAAGCAAATTTGGCATGTAAAATGGTTGGCATTATGGACTATTATATGAGCCAAGAAATCTTCCCAAATATAAGTCTTTACCGGACAACGTACTAGAAAAACACATATAACAAATTTCATAAAGATTTATCTCCGACAGCCAATAACATTCAAATGTACATGTTGATTGAGAAGTTATGTAGTATAGCAATGAAAGCAGAGGAAATTGTGGTAGAAATAAAAGAAGTGACAGTATTTGTATATATTAAATAAATAACTATCCCAAATAACATATACGGCCGGTTGCACGAAACCCAATTAAATAAAGAGTTTAATGTCAGTTAACTGACTGCCGTAAGTGTAACGACTAAATTTCTGTTGCACAAAGATCCATTAGTTATTTTTCTTTAACCGAACGGGTACAATCTGGCAACACTGTGATTTCATCAACAGCTGATTCTGAACTTGATTAAAAAGATGAATTATTAGAATAATTTCATTGTGAATTATTTGAATCATTATTTGAATATCTCAATACTATTATATTCTTAATAGATTTTACCCATTTTGAAAGGTTTTCAACACCTACGACCTAATTTGCAGTTCCGTGTTCTGGTACAATAAACGTAACCTATAAAATGTAACTTAACGCGAGTTCGTGAAATTTACCTCTCGGTTAACGGGCGGTCAAGTATCTTTTACGCCGGTTAGTCTAATCGGCGTTATCGCTTATAATTGTGCTTTGTGCAATTAACTAAATTTTCTCCAAGTTTAATCTCTGTATAACGTCTACGGGGATTAAATTTAATTGGCTTACGTGCAACCGGCCGATAATTTAATAATAAAAGAAGCTCAGAACATTTTTGTAATCAAAAACAAGTAAAAAAGAGCAAGTTTGTACTTTCTTCTGTATGATCGCAGCATCTGAGATCACCTCAGATTAAGGGAATCAAGCGAATTAGTCATTTAAAAAACAAAATACGTGAGCTTTAAAAAAACTAACAAATAATGGTATACTCACAGAAGTAGAATAAAACCTAATTTTACCAAAAAACATGAAATTATTTCTGAACTATCACGGTATATCAATAAGACAACACTTGTGTGGATTCATTCTTATAAATGATTAATTGTGACATTATCAATTAGTCATCGCAAATCTCCAAAATCCTCCTAAGAAGCCCAAATCTAATTTTAAATTATAGGTTGATACTATAGTAATATAGTTTACTATATATATAAATAACACAGTATATCAATACTATAGACATTGAAAGTAAAAAAGTGAAAGTTGCAGAGTTGGTAGCCAATTACCATTAGTATTCTCAAATAATGAAAAGTTGGTGGAGCTGTTGGTTGGAGGAGGATTGCACTATTTAAAAAATCGCCTTTCAAGTATTTATACAAGGACATTTGGTTGCACTTCGATATCCCATCCACTGAAGTAATCGCAGGAGTTTCGATACCGGATGGAAGTATCGATACTGTCTTGCTTATCAGCACACCTGTTCTGTATCATCCGAATGATACGAAACGGCTAATAAAGTGGTAAATCGCGTTTTAAAGACTTATTTACACTTCGAGGACTAGTACAACACACAAAAATAATAAATAAAATTTATTCTCTATTAACATTTTGTTTCATTTTTCTGTTTATAATATTATGAAGTAAACAATGATAAACTACATTTTGTTCACGATACGATTACAGACATCAATTGATGCGTTAAAATTGCTGTTTCATACAGACACTTTGATACGCAAACCATTTGATACACAATTGCAATAGATGGTATGAAGTATCGATATTGTCAAGTATCGAAACTCCTGCGACTATTTCAGTGTATGGATATCAAACTGCAGCCGGATATTTTATTTATTTATTAAAGCCAAATTACAATGACGTTTTAAAGAACATTTTAAATAATTTGCTTAACATCTAAAATATCAAGGTTAGATGCTACTTACTAGAGCTAGGGCATCTAAAAGAAGAATGAAACAGAAACTTATGACTACTCACCATCGAATGAGCCACGATATGTGCATGCGAAAGCATGAACCATGTCCTTCTTCTTTAGAATTACTTTTGGCGGTACTGAACCCAGAACGGGTAGCTCACAGAGATACATTTTAATCTGTTCATTAACATGAACAGAATTCTGAAAAAATCATAATTGAAAATGAACAGCAAGTAACAAGAAACATTTTCATAGAAAGGTACAGAAAAACCTATTTTAGTAATTGATGTCAGTTATGCGCTTGGATAACGTGTTGTAGTTCTGATTTACATAGTATGTCGTTTGGTCCGACACTAATTTTGCAATCTTTGCTAACATCACAATTTTCAAAAAATCAGAATAGTCTCTTATGTTCACATCATCTTCACGCTACTTGTAAAGCCAAAACATTAGCAATTGAAATGCGTACTTACTTGATGAAACACCACGTTACTCTCATCTCGTGATCTATAAAGACAGTAGGCGCATTGGTACTTAGAATGACAATGAAAGGAAAGCATGTGACACAACAATGCTGGCAAGCTTCTTTCTTCAATAGAACAGTATATGCATTTGTTCTTACAGCCAACTGAAAAGAATAAACGTCATAAATTAGTATCCGCTTAGAAAAAATAAACAACGTTCGCAGTTAAACACGTGATAGAAATTAGAATATGATATGCAAACTTATTCACCTTTAAATATTTTTTTTTCATATAAACTATTTCAAAAAGGGAAGGCTGTAACAATAGTCAAAATAAATTAGAAGCCAGTTGAAACTGAGAAACAAGTTTTCTACTTGAATTCAAATGTTGCTGGATTATGCCTCAAATCTCAATGGTAGTGTATTTCATAAAATACTTCATTTGATATATATCTACCCAGATAACCAAACATACACTAGAAGTTCATAAAATCTGGTTTCATTGGTCGAAACAAATTGATTTTCGCGCTTGCCTTCAACTTATTATTCTTGCGTGTTTTGATCCAATTAAACCCTGATTTACGAGCTTTGGGTAACAGACTATTGAGTGACTAAATTTTCCAAGTTTCGTTGGAGGAAAATATTATTTCATCAACAATTAACTAAGTTAATTCACTACCAACTTGAAAGCTTTTTTATATTGTCATTTTTGTGTATTTTGTAAATTAACTCAATAATTACTTTGACTTGTGACTGGAGGCTCGCGGCTTTTTCTATATGTTTGTTTGTGTGTTTGTTCGACGATAACTTTCGAAAGCTTTGACCAATCAACTTCAAATTTTAAACACACATTCTTGGAACCTTAATACAGATTCCAATTATTCTCAAGTCTCACAGGTTATTATCAAGTTCGTTTGCCAATGAAATTGACTCACCCCTTCATCCTTTTTGAGGCGAAACAAAAGGATAGGTTCTCAGCCCTTCATTAATATATCTCTATATTACTATATAGAAAATAGTCGTTTTCACCATATTATGGAATTCGCTATAGATTTTAAAATATATTTTGAGTTATCATCAGTTGTAGGTGAATAAATGCGATCAGGCTTTTTAAAGAATCTCTATCAGCTGATATACTTATTTCATTGCCCTGATATATGGATGTATAAACAGCTGTAAATATATCTACTCTATACACTAATGCCATTGCCCTGATATATAGGTATATGAGTATGGTACATCTTTTTTGTGGAAAATAAATCTGTGTATCAGAGCAACGATGAACTTGAACTTCAAGTGATAGATGTCTTGTGAATTTTATGTAAATCAGTATCTTCAGAACAGTCGTTTTTTGTTCCCACCTTCCCCTACGATAAGCTTCCCAAATGAGTTTCCCTTTCCAAAATTAGTTGTTTGCAAGCGAGTTCTCTTGTAATATGTAACACGTTTCAGTTCTTTTTACATAAAACTTATATGATTCACCATCTAAATGTAAGCCCAAGAGATGTTGAGCCCTAGTGAATGGATGATAAGGATAGCTGCCAATTTTATCCATGTTTATTTCTGTAAAGATGCGTTTTCGGATCTATGTTAATATGTACCTTTTCCTTTAATATGCACCTTTAATATGTACCTTTTGATAAAAGGAATCAAGAGATTCCGCCTAAAATATTCTGTTTATTTGTAAATTCAATAATAATAATAATAATAATAATAATAATAATAAAAATAATAATAATGTTGAGTGAACATTACAAACAAAATAATTGAGAAACCAAGGAATATTACACCCACACACACATGCTCACGTGCAGAAATTGTATCTGTTACACTTGTTCTAACCTCTTTTCCTGTTTGCATGATAACCACGCAAGTGTGTCCTAAACAAATTATAATCATTGATGCTGAATCGACAGCCTTCGATCAAACATTTGAAGAAATCAGTCAGAAATTTAGGGCTCATAGATGAAGACTCAGTACTTTCTTCGACTGGCTGGACTGATCTATCCAATCGCCGTCTCTTCGGATTGCGCCCGTGTCCATCATTATGCAGTGAGTTCAGGGTCTGAAATGGGAAGAAATGAAGCTTATTGGTGACATTTAAAAACCAAATAGTACTTAAGTATTTTATTCTCAGTTAAAATGATACATTTAATTGAATCTGAAGTACACATACACCCAATCAAATTAATTCCAACTAAAATTATTAAAAGAAATAATGTATTGTCGAATGCAATCTCAAACTTTGGGCCTTTTATGCTTAATCCAATCCAGCCACAGAATGGGGTTTCAATGATACTGACTAATAATTACTGATAATAAATATAGTAAGTGAAAATTGGCATTTTAGATCATTTATGTGAATTGCGATGAATATTACACGCAAAAATAGCACTTTTTAAGCTCTGGTCTGAATAGTATAAGAGCCCTCCGCTGGCAGAATAGCGTCGTGGAAACATTTCTAAGGCTTGATGTGATTACAAACGTCTAAAAATTTTCTCAAATCATGTGTTTACTTAGTGAAATTGCCAGATATGCCAAGGAAGGCTTAAGTTGCCAATTTCTCCAATACATGACGTGAGATAATTTTTAAAGGCTTTCTATACTTACTGTACCCAGTATTTTCATTTTTAAAGTTGTACTACTTGTGGTCAAGAATATTGGCAGTTTTACAACTAACGCACATGTACACTCACACAACACCAGAAATAGGAATAGCTTAACTGTTCAGACTCATAGGCTAACTTTCTTTGAAAAAAAAAAACCCCAGTTACATAGGGACAAAATTTATAAACAAATTGCCTAATAGTTTGGATTTCAAATTTGGGGTACAAATTTTAAAAGAGAACTATATAAGTTTCTCATTGAAAAAAGTTTTTATAGTGTGAATGAATTTTTAAGTGATAAATATGTATGACTGCATATAGGCTATATCTATACATTAAATATTTCATGTTAGGTTAGATGTTTTTTTAATGTTATATATTATTGTACTTGACGATATTCAATTGTATGGTTTCTGACTGTATTGTGTTGGAATAAATAAAATATATAATTATTATTATTATTTAGACATTTGTAATCACGTCCTGACATAGAAATGTTACGTCATTTGGCAACGGCTAGTAGTGAGTAAACTCGCCCAATGTAATCAAGGCACAAATGAATGTCAACAAACACTGTACTATAAACTCAAATAAAATATTTATTTATTTATCTATTTATTACAAAACACAATCAAGTAAAGATACAACAGGCACAGCCCACTACTGCTTTCTTTACAAATTTTCAATTAAAAAAATCCAAATTTTAGGTTATGTCCAAGTTCAACTAGAAATTTTACTTTTAAAGTACGATAACTACACTTCATTTACTGAATAATCATCAACTATTCCGTATATATAGTTCAATGCATCAATAGGGGTTACATTAATCAAGCACATCCTTAAAAAATCCAAATCTAAAACTATTTATGTTGGTAAAAAATATAATTCTCACCTGAAGGGTTTCGAGATCACAATTTGCAGCGCTAACGACGCTCTCTATTCTCACATTTCCAAGAGAATCGTTGACATTTGAGGTTTGCTGTTGTAAACCGCTAGGCCCTGCAACTGGATCTGCAACATATTTACACAGTTAATACAACACATTGAAGTTGATTTTCTTTCTACGTAAATCAATGAATACTTTTAGAAAGCAGTCTTTGGTCTTCACCAAAATTGCTGTTTTCACGTAATTTTGTAAAATAAATAGATAATTATTCAGACAATCACTTTGCAAAAAAATATTAATATTTTTTAGATACAACAAACCATATTGTCGTGTTTTAAATAGATAAAATCTTATTATTTCATGATCTTAACGTAATTACCATATTGATATTGATTATTATTTTTCAAGTTTGTTCGTCCTATTACTTTTTCTGTAGTAAATAAATAATACCCCGCAAATAGAAGCAGCAAAGGATTGGTTCAATTTAGTTCAGGATTTGAACACCACCTATCGCTTCTATTCAAGGAGTATTGTTAATTTCTGTGACTATTGTCAGGCCTAAGAGAGAGGGCTGACTGTCTTAAACTCTACCCTCCAACGTGGAAAAGAAACAGCCAAATAATGCTACAGAAAAATCACTAACCTTCGGAGAAAGAAGACAACGTGTCACCACTGAGACGTCTAACTCTTATCAGTCCCCTACGTGGTTGCTCCTGAGCGTCAGATCCTACACATCAAACACAACACAATAATTAGATTATTTTTACAAAAACAAATAAAGCAATACAAACACGTTCATTTCAACTTCCAATTTCATGGATGAAGAATGATCTAGGCAAAATCACTTCTTCCACTGCACTATGAATCAAGGACTCTGTCTTCAGTATAACTGCATGACAAGTTTCCACTTCTTGAACCACCTGCATCAAA
The DNA here is from genome assembly GCA_948455865.1 of Conomelus anceps. Classification (NCBI taxonomy): domain Eukaryota; kingdom Metazoa; phylum Arthropoda; class Insecta; order Hemiptera; family Delphacidae; genus Conomelus; species Conomelus anceps. Next base: position 39,303,863 of record OX418222.1, read on the forward strand.
TCAATGTTTGTAGATTTATCTACATCTCATTGAGGTATGCCAATAAACCCCGAAACATCCATAATTTGATGGAGAAGAATCGATTACTATATCTTGATGAAGGTGGAAACTTGTCAGTGAAAATAAATTTTGTGGACTGAGTTCTTAGTAACTGCGTGGTAGAATAAGTGACTTGTCAAGTTAATTTTGCAAATTGGGAGCTCAGATGAACATGTCCACGTATTTATTTAATTCGTGGTTTTTCAATGAACTTTAAATGTCATATATTAATAATCAAACAATTAATGTTATGATCTGGCTCATAAGTATGTAAACATTTTATGGATAATATCATACTCAATTTAAGACAATAAATTCTTAATGAACCGAAATTAAGTTATTGTCATCCACCACCCCAAGAAGATACAGAAAAACAGAAGAAGTGGGAGAGGATTGAAATTAAAACACAAGCTAGAATTTATAAATAATTTATAAAATAATATAAAACATACAGTACTAATACAATACCTAACACGAAATAATAAACACTGGACATAGAATACTGAACAAATAACACTCAATATATTAAACAGAACAAATTATTTAAAAAAAAAATAAAATAAAGAAAATCTAATTGCGAAACGAAAGTGGCGGACTGCTGAATAGTTGATAAAACACCATAATGCACCAAAATACAAATAAAAAATCCGCTTGACACTGTCCAGTACTACGAGTGTGTTCAAAAATACCCTATAAATGACACGACACATAGGAGATAATACATGATAAGTTAATAGGAAGCACAGGATAAATAGGAAGCACAGGATAAATAGGAATTGAAATTAATAGGATACACCAGAAGTAAGAGAGAATAGGCTTAATAAGGAAAAATGATAGAACGAGAAAAAAATCACAAATTTATAAAACAAATTAATACAAAGTGTGTTGATTTTTTCCAGGCGAGTTTCAAACAAATTATTTTTCGAATAATTTAGATTCTTTTTATTCGGTTAATGCCCGAGTCTTGAGACTTGTGTGTGGGTAATGAGATGAATGATTAAACTAACTCATGATCAAAGAAGTAGCAGCCAGAGTCTTGTCAGAGACAAGCGCTCCAACTAATTACGCCACTGCCGCGTAATTATTATTACTAAATAGTAATTTTTATCTGGAAAAATACAGAAAAACTTAAAACAAACAAGTTTATTCGAAATATTACATGCATATTATTCCCACAAGCAATTCTTTCAGTCAATATACAGAGTACGGCGCAGAAACTTGCTGATTTGAAATATTACATTTTTAGTAGAACAAAAACTAGTAAAAATATCAGAATACATTTTCATTTTAAAGTTAAGTCATTTGATCTTTCTTAGTTATAAAAATGTTGAAAGGTCAAATGACAACCTCAATAGTCAACGCATTGATTTAGGCGTTTTGTGAAGTTCTGTTCAGTTCGTTCAAGCACACTGAAGGTACGGTACCTTCTTCACATTGGTAATGGCTTGGTATATGTTGATTTGTTTTTCTGGTGATGTACAGTTCTTGGAAGGCTATTATTAACAATTGATTCCAGATGACCACATTGTGTTTTTTATGAGTTTAATAAACTTGTTTCCATGCCGCACTCTGTAGGCCGTCATGCGTCACCCTCTACAATTGTTAATCTTCATCGAAATATGTTAGCACATACACGAAGTTTAAAAAACTCAAACCTCTTATTTTTTCAGTTCCTTTCAAGACTAATATTTTCCCTCTCAAAAAAATAAAAATTGAAAAAAAAAACGCTGCTATCTGCATTCGATTTGAATTAAAACTAACAAGCCTAACCTAGTCGACTTGCAACTGACATTTATAAACGCATACATTATGACATGATTCAGTAGGACTTTTGTGCGTAAATTGAAGCGAGAATGAAGTTGAATTCATTTCTTTGTATCACAAAACGTCACCAAGCATTTGCACTGGGACTGAGCCTTTGTGCGTGTATGTGTCCTTGATATATGTCTCCACGTAACTTACTGAAGAAGTGGATATAATATTAAACACTTACATCACGGATTAAAATGGCCTATATTATGATACTCCAATTAAAAGATTGGTATCTTAGAGATTAATTGAAAGATATTAGTTCATGAATCACAAAATTCTTGAAAATCAGGAAGAAATTCGACAAATGTAATTATCTTGAACTTATATCAGCCATTAAAATTACACATATTATATTTCAGTTCAAAGTTTATTTTTTTTAAATCACAGAAAACGTTGAAGAAGATATCGTATTTTCTCAGGCTAGAAAAGCACATACAGAGCGCACACAAGCAATCAAGAAAGCAAGTTTTTCAACAACTACACAACCATTTGTACATTATCAGAAGGCAGTGTACAACTCTTACCTTTCTCAGCAACTTCGGGAACGTTGTCAGGTGGTGGTGGTGGAAGAGGAGGTGGTAAAACATGTTCCAGGCCATGTCTAACTAATCCTTTGAACAGTTCAACAGTATCTGTCGTGGAATCGAATTGTTCATCACAGCAAGAACAAGTCAATTTGGAATTTGAATCCAAGTGGTTTCCCATATGACATACAATATACTTTGGATTGGTACTCGTAAAAGAGCAACACCTGATATTACAAGAGAATCTCATGTTTTCATCGGATCGGCTGATGGTCAATGGTCCCACATCAACCTTAGATACAATTTCACTCCCATATTTCGCGGTTGAAATTAAATTTAAGAAATCAGTTTCGTCATTGCATAAATCTTCATTCTCAAAATCATCGCTATCATAATCACTATTTGTATTTAGATTTCGCTCTTCACCAGATTTAGATTTTCTTTGAAAAATGCTAAGGAGGCTATTGATCTTCGACATCTTATAAGTATCATCTGGTGATTCCTCCAGCTCAACACTATTGTCATCAGTAGCATCAAAGTTACAATTTTCAAGTCTAGTTTCTTCGGAAAAGATGGCTTCATCGTCTTCGTTCTCAATTAGAACCTCTGTAAGTTGTTCAATTACATCTTGATCTGAAACTCTCCCTACTTCTGCAGGACAAGAATTCACTAATTCATTAGAATCGACAACTTTCTCAAGTGGATCTGGAATATTCAATTCTGGCTCATCTTCAGCGACATTTTCCGCTCCTGATGCTATTGGCTCACTTACTGAAATTTTCCAAGAATCACTCAATTCACGAATTTTATCAGATATTGTTTCACAAATAATTTTTTCCTCATTAAAGAGGGTCCCTTTCATATTTTGCAAGGCTGTCTCCATTATAGCTCGTTTTTCATTGACATCATCTATTAGTTCAATACAAGAAAATGCACTGACATTCACAATGCTTTCACTGGTTTCTTGTACATTTCTATTTGAATTATCATTATCACCAATGTTATTTTCAGGTCTGCTATTTTCATTTATATCATCAACAATAACATGATTTTCAGGTTGGTTTTCTTGTATATTTCTATTTATACAGACACCAACATCACTACAATTTTCAGGTATTTTAGCCAAAGACTCATGACTTTCGAAGGAATCTTTCTTGTCTGTATCAAGAACTGCACGTGTTTCCAGTGAAGACATATTAATCCGTATCACCTTTGCGTCACTTGCATCATTGTGATGATTTTTCACATGTTCCTCAACTGTACTTTGTTTCAATTGTACAAAATAACATTCTGAACAAATGTAGCCAAATACGTTTTTCAAATCAGAAATTGTATCCACTACAAAGGCGGTTTTGAAACCCGGATTTTTACAGTCAAGTGAGTGAAATGAAGTCAAATGTGACCTGATTGCATCTCTATTTGGAACTTGAAACTGGCACAATTGACATCGATATCTGTATTCGCCAGTATGCGAAGTGATATGATCATAGAAACTAGCCAAGATTGTGCAAGTACGGCAGCACATATAACACTTGAATAATGATGGTTTGATGTCTAGCTCTTTATTTTTTGATTTCATAATAGCTTCTTCAGCATCCTTTGCTTCTAATCTTGAAATCAAAACGTCCTGATCTGAATGTTCCGTTACATAATGTCTAACTATTGATTTCCCAGAGAAATTGCATATCTTGCAAACGAACGGTATTTGTAATTTATAGCCTAGGTCTTTTTGGAAATATGTCTTATCTGTAAAAATATTGGGAAGCTCCGAATATTCAAGCTGTAGTCTTTTTCGACAAGCACCTTCTTCTATGTCTGGTTTGCTACGAGACACTTCAATTGGCAAATCGCTGCTGGTATCAGACTGACTAGCTGAATTAGTTGGCATATCATCATTATTGGAGGAAATTTGCATTTCAGCCGCAATTGGACTGACTGATTCAACCATATCACGATTGCTCTCCTCTAATGAAATAACAGGATTCTTGTCACTCTCAACAATGACAACGGTTTCATTCTTGTCTAAAGCTTGTTGAAAATCTTTCTTTTTAGTTTTCTTAGACTTTTTAGGAGTAGGTGAATCCTTCTTTCTAACAACAGCTTCAGTTGAAACCTGACTACCATCAACTTTTTCACAAACCACAGCACATACTGCAGTAGAACATGGTTTCTGTATTACTTTATCCTGGTCTTGGCATTTCGATTCATTTTCAACAGAGTTTGCAGCAAGGTTGGATTTGGAATAATTCTCACTCGAAAATGTTTTATTATTTTTCATCAGAGCGTTGCTTTTTTGCATCAATACTATAGGAGTAGATTTAAAAGAGCTTTTTAAATTAGAATTACTGCCTGACAAAATTAAAGATTTAATCAGGTCATCCTCAGCTCTTAGTTTATCATAATCTTTCTGCAAATGAATTGGATTGATGTTCGAACAATTGCTCTCAATTTTTTCACTGTCTTTTGAGATGTTTTGACATTTACTGTGATCATTACTTCTTTCTTTGTTTTCCACATCTAGATTAGAAGTTGATTTGGCAGTGTTTTTTTCAGCATCCTCATCAATTTCTGTATTATTTTTTGATTTAGATCCTTCCAATTTCTGACAATCAAAGGCTTCATTAGATTCAATAATTGTTACATGTCTTTCAGAATTAGAGTCAACGTCAACAGCCTCGCGTTCATGTTCTGAGCAATCTTTATTTTTTTCTCTGTTATCTAAATCTTTTCGATCACTATCATTCACACAAGTATCTACTTCATCCGTTGTGCTTGATTTTTCTTTTTGTAATTTCTTTCTATTAGTAGCTTCTGGACTCTTTTCCACTTTGTTGGTAGTATTCAAATTACGAAGGCGACATGAACGAATGCCTGTTGATATTTCAATTCCTACCATAAGAGACATTTCTCGTAGTCCATCATGTAACTTGTCAAGTTCACTCTTCTTTTTCTTTCCCTTTTCAAGATCTTGCAAAGTTTCTACGTTCTCAGAAATTGCAAGTTTTTTATTTGAACGTTTTCTTAGATTTCTGGTAATTTTTTTTGTACGCCTGGTATTTTTTATATTAGCGTTACATTGTCCAGAGGTTTCAGACAAATTTGTTATTTGATTGTTAGTAGCGGAGTTCAGTTCTTTCAAACTATCATTGAATGATGCATCATTGTTATTATTTGAAGAAATTCCACCATCTTCATTGTTGTGCGTTGCTGTAGTTTCATCACTTTCCGAACTAGCGCCTAGAGAAATTATTGGTTTTACATCTTCTTGAAAATCAGATCCGACCTCCTTATTATCTGTATTATCTTCCTCATCAGAGCTTAACTCAAGAATTTGTTGTATTTTTCTTAATTTTTCAGAATTGAATTTCTCTGTTATTTTAGCCAACAACTTCTTGCTTTCTTCTGTTTGCAGTGATTTTTTCATCAATACTTCGACGATTTCATGAACTACTTTATTTTTATGCTCTTGAATCTCAGAGTTAGGTTTATTCAATTGCCCATGACCTGAGTTACTAGATTCTGTATCTTCTGTGTTACAAAGCTCAATTTTGCAGTTTTCGTTTTCGTTTTCATTAATTGATTCTTTTTTTGTCATTACAGATTCATCTGTGAAACCTACTTCGATTGAATTGTCATTATTCTTACCCTGAGTATTGGATTCCAGTTTTGAAAAGTTGTCACCTAAAGTTTCGTTAGTGCTGATATTCTCAAGACAGGTTGAATCAATTCTTGGTTGATCTATTTCTTTGTTTTGTCTTAGTTGGTCATTTGAATTTAGCTTAGCAGTTTGTGAAGTATCTTTACCACAATCACTTATATCTTTGAGATTTTGGATATCTTCTTTTTTCTCTTCATGGGCGATTTCCACACCTTCATTTTTCAAATCTTCGTTTTTCTTTGTGCTAATACTTGCAACATTTTCATTTTCTGCACAGGCAATCATCGATTTTTGTGTAGTTTCACTATTAATATTGCTAACAGTATTTTCTTTGCAAATGGATTTTTGATTTTCGGAGGTTTTAGCTTCAATCAGTATGGTTTCATTACCAGACTCTTTGGAACTAGATCTTGTTTCATCTAGTTCATCACCTGGCTTTTCTGGAGTAGTGGAGATCATAGAATCTGAACGTTTGTAAGCAGTTTGTTTCTCTATTGCTTTCAAGTTTTTATTGTGCTCAGATGAATCATCACTTCTTTCAAACGACTCATCAGCAGGCATGGCTCTTTCAAATTCTGATTTGTCTTCAGATCCACCAACTTCCAATTTTCCAATGTCAGATGTATCATGATCTGGAGAAATAGTGTTATTTACTTGTTTAATGGAACTCTCTACATCAGATTTTTCCAGCAATATGATCAATTTTTGCTCTTCAACGAAATGTGATGCTGAAACAGGTATTTCATCAGTAACATTCTCGTTGCATGTAATAGATTTCTTGGAAACTGTATCATCACTGTCTATTATTTCTTTGGAACTACGCTCCTCTCTCAAATGAGATATTTTATTTGAACTGGGCTTCTCAGTCAATGAATCGCTACTCTGTGAATTTTCTTCAACGGCTTCCAAATCCTCTTCATTTTTAATATAATTTGAAATACTTTCTGCTTTTTGTTCATTGGATTTTAAATCATCTTCATTTTCAATATTTTTTGATGTATTTTTGTCAGGTTTCTTTTTAGATGGATGATCTCTTTCTTTCGATTTGAATCTGGGTATTCTGAAATTCTGTACTCCATAACCTCTGCCAGTCACCGGTCCTCTTGTTTCTGAATAAAGCTGTTCGAGGGGAGAGCTGAAGGTGTCTCTTCTACTGCTACGATAAGAGTCAGTGCATCTTTTGTGTGATGCAATCCTATCTGAGTATACTTTTTCTTGGCTCGAACCTGATTTGTCGGAAAATGAATTATACCTATCGGCTGAAGAAGTATTGAATGACCTATCATGGCTTGACCAAGAAGGTTTTGCATGAACTCTGTCATGCAGTTCTACATCACTATAATCTCTGTACCTTTTTACTTGAGCATCAGACATCCTTCTTTCTGATGATGATCTTGAATCTGAATACCTTCTTTCTTCGGGATAGTCAAGATTAGATCTAGGGGTTGAAAATCTTCTTCTTGGTGCATCGTCTGGGCTGAATCGATCTGTAGATCTCCTGGCTGATGGAGAGATTGGATTTGATCTGCAAGTCATATGCGTTCTTCCATACTGTGTTGAACTTGATGATGAATTTGGTACCATGCTCCCTCTGTGATACCTTGACGATGATCTAGAATTTTCCTCACTCCATATTGAATCACTACCAGGGAAATAATCTGGTGTGTACCGTGATCTTTCTTCAGGGATGGTGACAGATCTTTGCCAATCTTCTGCTTCAGGGGCACATTCCACTTGTTCCTGCGATCGTCGTCTAGGATCCCTGTTGGAATATTTCATTCCATAAGATGATAAATTGTCATTTTGAGACAGGCCACTGATTGGTGGATCGTAAGGAGAAGACAGACCAATATTTCTATTGTAGTAAATATCATTTGCACAGCCTGTATCCTGTTCAAAGTTGGTCTGGGAATAACTCGGTGATTGAATCCTAAATGGTGATGACACAGAATCAAATGAATTTTCCCACTTGTAATTTCCAGCAAGGTGTTCTACTCTGTTGTAAAACTCGCTTGTTCTGGAGCTTTGACATGAATCAAATCGGGTTAATACTTGATCACTATTGGCAGAGTTACTTACACTTCCATCTGCTCTGCTGTAAAACTCATTTGCTCTAGAGTTTTGGCATGAATCAAATCTGTTTAAAGCTTGATCACTACTGGCAGAGTTACTTGAACTCCCTTCTACTCTGCTATATAACTCATTTGTTCTAGAGTTTTGGCATGAATCAAACCTGTTTGTCGCTTGGTCACTATCAACAGAGTTGGATAAATTTACAGGATAATTGATAGGATTGTTTTGTGAACTATTGCTAGCTCCTGGTAGCTTCAGTTGATAGCTTCTGTTTGAAACCGAGTTACTTGAACTTCCTTCTCCTCTGTTGTAATACTCACTGGTTCTTGAGTTTTGATATGAATCAAATCTGGTTGAAGCTTGATCACTATTGATAGAGTTACTTAAATTTCCTTCTTTTCTGCTGTAAAGCTCATTTGGTTTAGAGTTTCGGTATGAATCAAATCTCTTTGAATCTTGATCAATGTCGACAGAATTACATAAACTTCCAGGATAATTTGTAGGATTGATTTGTGAACTAGTGTTTGATATACTTTCCAATATTTGTTTTGTATCAGGTGGTAATGCTGGGAAATTATTAATGTTTTGTACTACTATTTTCTCCAATTCTTCTTTTGATAAACTAGATAAAGCTGGTTTATGGGCATTATTAGATGACTGATTAGTCTTGACATTTTGGTGGTCTGAAATCTTGTTTGATAATGGCTCTTGTTTCACAGATTTTTTATTGGTTTTTGGTAACTCTTTGTCCATTAAATCAATGATTGTCCCAGGTTTTAGATTAGCGATCCGATTTTGTTCAATGCTTGACATATTTTTTGTTAACGTTCTAAGTGCACCTCCAACACTTGTGCCAATTTTATGAACAGCAGTAATTTCTTCGGCAAGTTTGGCACGGAGACTTTGGCTTTGGCTGGGTTCAGTTTTACAGGCAACATTTTCCTGTAATAGATTAGTAGGTTGTTTCCACTTTTCGTTCAGCGCACTTCTATTCAATAAACTTCTAGCAAGCCTCGGATCCTTAGGCGATGGTAATGGTACTAGCCTCTTCTGTTGATCACATCGTGTTGGTGTATTTGCCACTGTATCATCACTCGATGGAATTCTTTTTTCAAGTTTGTTTTCACTTAGAACATTGATAGTTGTTTGCTTTTTTGAAAGTTCATCTGATTCAATTAGCAAAGAATGATTGACATTTGTTAACGTTGGTTTTATGGTGCCACATGTCTTTAATGTGAAATCGGAGGACACGATTTGTTGCTGTGAGCTGTTGAAACTTCCAACTGAATCAGTTTTTTTATTATTCAACTGTGATGGAGATGATGATTGTGGTCGATCGCAAACAGCAGTAGCAAAATTAATTATAGGTGGATAGTTATCTGAATTTGAATTGATAAAATTATGCTGCATTGTTGAAGAACTGACAATTTGTTCATCTTGTTCTAAATGCTGAGTTACTTGAGAATCAATAATTCGTTCATCTGAATTCGAAGCAGTTTGCTGTGTTGCTGGAGTATCAATAATTATTTTGTTTACATGTGAATTTGTGGAGGTGGGTTGTTCTACTGAAGAGCTGGTGACTTTTTTCTTCGCCAAATTGGAGGTAGAATGCTGTGTTACTGGAGAATCAACAATTTGTTTATTTAAATTCGAAGTAGATTGCTGTGCTGCAGGAGAATTGATAATTCTTTTATTTACAACTGAATTTAGGGTAGAGAGTTGTTTTACTGAAGAGCTACTGCTGGTAACTACTTTGTTCTTACCCAAATGCATAGTAGAATGCTGGTGAGTAAGTGAAGAATCGACAAAAAGTCTATCTTGATCTGAATCTAGGGTAGAATGTTGTGTTAGTGAGGAATTTTCAATAAATTTATCTTCAGTATTTATGGTGGATGGTTGAGTTTCTGACTGATTTAATGTGGACTTATTGTGATCATCATTCCTCAACTCTTTCTTTGCTGAGTTTGTATTGACTGACGGAATTGGAACTTTATTGGCATGTTTAAAGACATTCTTCTTAATTTTTCCCGATTTCATGTCAGATATCTTGGAAGAAACCTTTATAACCCGTTTAGGTACTTTAAGCGGGCATTCACTTGGTTTTTCTCTTGACTTGTCTTGGATTGATACGCTTTGAGGACCATGGCATGATGATTTGACGTTCGCTAATCTCTGTTTCTTGAAATTTTTCTTGAAGCCAGAAGTGGGTTTTTTTGCAGACCCAAATAACCTGCCAAGAAGAATGGCAAAATTTAATAACTTCATTAATTCATTTGAAAACTACCATTGACATAAATCAACAACAGGTCTTCAATACAACAGTAGTCAAATCAGAAAATTTGGCAGAGATCCTTTTAAATTTGATTATACAGTACTCCAAATTAAGCTAGACTGGACAGTACTCTTCAAGTTCTGACAGTTTTAATTGCTCAATTGAACATTTAATAAGCAAAATATTAATTAAATGGTCAACTACATGCTCTTCCCATGCCAGGTCCTGAGAGATTTATGGCAAACAACAGTACACAAAAATATAATACAAAATCAATGTTTAGTGAAAGTAATAAAAAATAATTGATCAAATGAAAAAATTGATTAGCCTATAAGTTTCTTTCCAATTTATAATTCATTAATTCATTCTCACTATGGTACATAAATTTCAAAATGTATATGGTACAAAATTTTGTAGCTCTGCTACAAAAAATAAACATGGCCGATCTGCTTCCCATATTTGAGCATAATGGATTGTTTTGATATACATCCGTTATTAAAACATTCTTTTTTCCATAGTAAATATTCATATATAATCAGTCATAATTGAATTAAATACATCACAAAGCTAACAATTGAGTATAGGTTAGGCTATGGTTCCAATAAAACTATACTTTGCAACTCCATATATACTCTGGCCGATCTGGCAAAGAGAAGCTGCTTCCCAAAGATGTTGAACAGACAAATATTTTTCATAGTTAATTTTGAATATTTCATTTATTTATCATTTTGCACCTTTATACTGTATTACATAACCCTCTGTAAGAATTCAATCATTTTTGCCGAAGCACAACTTTGATTGCCGTATTCACATTGATTGGGATGAAAAAAAAAGATAATAATTATCAATCTTAGATTCTTATTGGAGGAATACACACAGGATGGCAAAAAATGTGTACACACCTATTTGGGTTGGGTTCATTTTCTTTGGCTTTTGTTGCAGTCGTTGGTGGTAATACAAGTTTTCCAACTTTATTTTTAGGAGAAAGTGATTGCTGGGCCTGCAAAGAAACATAAATTGGATTGAACCAAAACTATTGTTTATTTATTGTGAAATATGTTATATCTACAAAATAGAAAGAAAACAAGTATAATACCATTCATTAGTTTTGAAACTATATGCTGACAATAAAATATAGTTGTTATGGCAATACTGGTATTGGAAATCTGTTTTATTGAAAAAAAATGAGATTCATCGAACCTTCATTGGCAAAACAAGATTTCAACAGTCAATGTAGTAAGTAGTAGGTGTTGATTACCAACAGATTGTTTAATTCCACAATTCAAACTGTTTTTCAATCAGTTATTAGCTTCAATTACACTAACCTATTTTTAAGAAGAAAATATTTTCTAATATATTTTTAAATATTTCATAAAAATATTCTATAATTGATTAAACGGATGCAAATGTACACAAATTTTTAATAATTCTGGATTCAATTTTTAAAGTTGGATTGAAAATTAAAGACAAAAAATGATCCATAAATAAAATGCATAAACTAAATAAATAAACGGATGGCCATTTTTTAAGATATGAATTACATGTTTTTATCAACTTTTTATGTGAATTTAACGACTTGCAGTCAAATAATGACTGCAAGTCGTTAAATTCACATAAAAAGTTAATATTAACAACGCAGTTCGTCATGGAACAAGAAATCCAGGAATACATATTTTTCTTAATTTGAATTTAATTTTTTTCTTAATTCGAGGAGATTGTAATAGGCCTACTATCAATCACTAACAAAAAATAGAATATTCGTTTCTGCAATCACACTGCGAGAAAAAAACAACAAATTCGGATCAATATTGAAATTTATCAAGCTGAAACAAAAAATAGCTTACGACATCTAATTCTCCCTCTCCTTCAACTTTCTGGTACAGATTGCGAAGTATACTATCACACTTTTCAAGAGAGTCTAGTGTTAACCTGTAACAGTAATAGCAAGATTAATGAATATAACCGAGCCATGGAAAATAATTAGGTCAGTGTATAGAAATCATTGGAAAATATTTGGTCCCACAAAACTATCCAAATACTTCCAAATTTCTTAATGATAGTGCATTACATAGTCTATAGATAGCCATAGATGTAAATGTACGATAATAATAACAGCTTTATATAAATATTATTATCTTAATCTAATCTTATATCAATTCTTATAAAACTGAAAATTTCTATTATTTGCAGTGCATCTCCAATTGTATGAAGTGTTTATTCTTGTTTCAAGAAAAAGGTTCATTGCAGTAGTTCATAGATCTTAGATCAACAGCAAACGCTTTTGTCATTACATGCCCAAGATTAAACTCGAGAGTCTCTGCATTCTCGTATACAATCTGTCGATAACTTGTCCTTATTTCTCAGATAATAACGTCAAATTCGAATGGCAAGACTTCACAATGTCTTTGCCTTGATTTCTTGAAAAACATTTCAAGAACATTGAAGGACACTAGTTAAATTAGATCACGGGATCCTGTCACTCCAATCTATCAGTTTATTTTCATCAGTGACCTGAATATACAAAAACATCAAACTTTCAAAAAATCAATTGCATGACATGAATTATAAACTAACTAAATTGGATGCAATCTAATACAGTAAATTAAATGAAACTCGATAGAGCTTACAATAAAAAAAAAACAATAACAGATCCGCACCTGTGTTTTCCATCACTGAGTATCGTGTAGAGGCTCTTCATCTTGGCTAATTGAGCCTTCCTTGTGCCTCCCTTGGCACGCTTCAATCTTTGAATCATTCTTTCCAGAAAGGGAATATATTTTTGCATATCTTGAAACTTTGTTTCATACGCATTATTCGCTTTTGACGAATCGCTGTTACACTTAGGTCCTGCTAGAATTAGAAATTGCTCAATTTTCAACAATTAACACTTGTTAGTAGAAGGGACACAAGGGTGATTGGACAGTAGGCGTGAAAGAACAAAAATGATAGATGATAGCAGCGAAATCAAACACATCATGCTTTTGAATGATGAATAACCATGAAAAGGATCCATTAGTGAAACATTAATATAACACAGAGGCTCAGTGCTGCACTAGGACAAGGGAGACGTAATCCTAAGCACTTGTTATATATTGAAGCCAAAGACCTATTGATCTGGCAATTTATATATAAATATTTATATCAAAAACATTAGAAATCATTTCTTAATTCAACCTTCAAATTACAGTTTCCGTTCATTCAATTATCTTTACCACAAACAGATTTGTAAGTAAGCAGGCGAAAATGTACAAATAAGAGCAAAAAATAATTGACATCACACTAAATCACTTCATAATACATAAAATACCAAAGTAGCGTCAAGAAAATAGAGTCATGGATCACTTCAAATAACATATTCACGCATTTGAAATATTTTTTTCCCCAAATAATCTCTTACAGAATTTTTTCCTTTCAATGCCTAGGTAGCCAATGTACTCTCAACAAGTCAATCAACAAATTATAGAATTAATGACTAGTGGAATTTGTGAAATTAAAATATCGAGAAATAAAGTGTCTTTCCACTTACTCAGTCACTAGCACACAAATCTCGGTTTTACTGGCAATGACAAATATTAATTAGGGCCTCAAGTTTTAAAAGTATAAAGTTAAATTTTCAGTTTATTTGTTTTTTCCATATTTACGATGAAAGGCATTTGATTTGAAAATTGTTTCACTGACTGAAAACTAATATTTTGGGGGGTAAGGGGGCCTCGAACCAAAACTCTCCCCCGGGCCACAAAAAGTCTCTGGGCGGCCCTGAGTGAGCGGGGTTGTCCCCTTCACTCAATGAGATATTTTCAATAACTGTTGTTATAAAATTTTATGTATCCTTGCTATGCAGAACTAACATTGAGTGAGTCACGACGCATTTTGAACATGCGCCGTTCATCTTTGCGCTTGGGTAAGGTTAATTCTGTATAGCAAGAAAACATCAAGTTTTACATAACAATAGGATATTTACAATTTTTGTGCATTGCTTAAGAGTGGAAACTCTGCGTTTCCAACTATCTTAAATTCCTTAGATTCATCTGTTCAACTCCAGAGAAGAGGATTACATAGTCAGTACACTAAATAAAATAATCTAAAAAGCTTCTGAAAGTCGTTACTCATATAAACTTTCAACCTTATTTTAATCGTTTATATAGTCGCTATCAGTACAAAAGGCAGATGAATTCGTACACTCTTTAGCAGACTGTAGTGAATCGCCTCTCCGTAAGCCGACTTAAAGCCTACAATTCCATCCGCCTCTAGCGCTGACCACTACTGTATCATGTAAGTAGCTATCCATAGTTGGAAAGTTTTTCAACTTCACACTAAATTTCTTTTTCATATTTTTACTCATCTATGTAAGATGTTATTACCGTTACTAAAGTATTCAAATATAGACTGGTCCATTTCAATATTAATGCATACCAAGGGACCTATGTTCATTATTCAAATATATTTAGCAATTAAAATGTGTTGTTTATTTAGAAGTAGAATGCCACTTATGTGCAACTTTTTCATTAATTTTTTTATGTTACAAAAAGCTGCTATAAGCGATCAAAATTCTGCTGGTTAGGATTTTTCAATCTGGAAAGGCCCAACTACACCTGCCGAGACAAAGTGGTCAACAAGTGGTCAACTTTTCGAAAACCCAGTTCTAAAACGCCATTTTATACATAATCAATAGTTGATGACCCTAAACAAGTGTATGAGAATTACACGTGAGAACCGGCCTTTAGAATAATTGACCCGCTCGGGCACTGTCTCGGCACGTGCAATACAGCCATTAGGATCATTTTAACTTGTATATTTGTTTTCCACTTCACAAATAAATTGTAAAATATGCATTGCGTATTTCTGTTTTACATTACTATAACCTCCTTGC
The DNA here is from genome assembly GCA_948455865.1 of Conomelus anceps. NCBI lineage: Eukaryota > Metazoa > Arthropoda > Insecta > Hemiptera > Delphacidae > Conomelus > Conomelus anceps. Next base: position 39,319,111 of record OX418222.1, read on the forward strand.
AAATGGACATAAATATAAAAATACTGAAAATTTAAACTGAACACTTTTGCAAAACTTGAAATATTTCACCTTCTTTCTGCAAGTATTGCTCATAAAATTCAACTTTGCGATGAGACATTGCTTTTGTTTCATACTCGATGTCTGAAGCATTGGTAAAGCAGCAAGATTGCTGTCTCGACATTGCTTTTGTTTCATACTCGATGTCTGAAGCATTGGTAAAGCAGCAAGATTGCTGCTTTATATTACAGGAATGCCATAAAGACTGAGCAGTTGAGATGAGCCATACGCATTGTTTGATGCATTAGTAATTGAGCAGTGTTACCTTTGGTAGGCTTTATGAGAACAATTGCAAAAATAAGAAATGTCACCTTTCTATTGAGATGAATGAAATTTAATTGATTATAAATGTGGACCCAGCTTCTTTTGGACTTGTTACCAATGAATTAATAAATGTCACAATGAATGAACGACAAAACAGGCAGATAGAATTAATGTCAGGTGAGAACAATGTAAAAGTCAGCTGTTCTTATCAATATTCGTATAAATTGTGACATGAAATAAAATGAAATCCAGACTCCATACGAATTGCCCTCTCCTTTAAGAGCAATACATACTGCAAGTGGACATTCATATGAAAAAAATAATAAAATGATGATGAATATCGTACTTACGTTCACTGATGTAAAATTTTCTTTAAAATTATAATAAAGAAAAGCCAAAAATATTTACTTCCTCCGCTTTTTGTGACCTTCTAGAGCTTTATAAAGCTTTGTCACAAGAAAAAGTATGAAAATGAGGTGCGGTGATTCGCGGAGGATTAGATTAGATTAGTGAGGGTAACGTTTGATAGGTGAAGTCATTATGAAAGAACATCTGTTTATGAGACAATACAAAAGCCGATGGATGCACATAAGCGTTCAAATGAAAAGGTACAAAACAACGATGTCACAACCATAATATGCGCAGAATATATAATCTTAAAATCACGCAGTTATATTGAAGGATCCAAACATAGTGTATGCACAAGGTTGTGCATAGACGAAAGGCGAATATAAATGGGGGGCTATAGAGCCCAACCTCCTCCCGTAATTTTATCTTCAAATGGTCCATTTTGTTAAGTTGACAGAATAATTTCTTTGTGAACACACTTGGGCAGTTGCGGTTCATCCAATGTCCCTCATCGTCTCCAGTGTTGATTTCTTCTGTTCTTACCAATAACCATGTTATAACTATGGTTTTATTCACAAAGACCAATGAATATCTCCATTGCTCCAATGCTTACACAATATTCGTAATAATTTAGAATAACGAAATGTTTGCTTTTGTATTGGAACTAATTCCGTTAATGAAACTTGAATTTTGATAGTTTTGATTATTATCTTCGTTTGCAGATCATCCTGATCCGATTGAAAGGATGTAGTTTTATACGAGTAAGATAGTATGGATTCTCCAAAACCGTACCATGTAATTCATTCTTGGTGAGGTGGACGGAAGATGTACAGAAAACAGTCGATTTCTTAGATTCAGATATATTGACGGATGGCATACTGTTTTTGCACTTCCTTCTTGTGTACTTTTTTGCTTAAAGTACAAGTGCTAATGCTAATAATATTAGTTTGTACTTTTTTTATAAAAAAGGTCCATGAGACAAGTTGACTGAAGTTCCACCTGATGTCTTCGATGAGATAGTGTTGCAGACCTCTGGTTGTTACAAGATGAACCAACTAGTTGTATTATCATTGGCGTTTTGTACCATTTCATTAGAACAAACTAATACATTGGACGTGCTCTGTATTTCAACAATAGGAATTTAGGTGGTGATGATGGGTTAGCTTTTATAAATGCTATAACGTTTACCAGGGGTTCTCAGAGGGGTTCGGGCCCGAGAAACCCCTTTAAATACGCTTCTCTAAATACTATAAAATTATAGAACATATCACATTGTGCAAAATGACCAAAATATCGCATTAAAGCTGAATCTTAGTTCCCAAGCCTTTACAACTCTCAAAAGAGCTATATGCTTTCTGATTCAACAAAATAAATAAAAACCTAGGTAGTTCCAAAAATTATTCAATATCAATTATCTCAAGATCTAACTCAGTAAAAAATTTAAATTTTGAAAAATTTATAACTGTATTCTAAGAATAAAAATGAATTGACAAATATGATAAAAAAGCCGAAGCCTCGCTCCGTTACCTCCATTGGCATTAGCCATCCTTTAGGTCCAAATCCTGAAAAAAGAATAAAATGTTATTAGGATTATACTTCATAACACATTATATATAAATATATATATATATATGTCAGTCAGCACTCATTGTTATAGTACACATTATATACATAATGATTGTGTACTAAAACAATGAGTGCTGACTGACATTTTTATAAACTTCCATTGTAATACCTATAGCCATTGTGGTTTTTGTTAGTCAGTCGTCTCTAGCCACTTGAACTGTAAACATATTGTTACGGGTTCTATGTCTAAAATAACGCTGGCAACACTTAAATTTAGCACTCGCACTTTATTTACACAAATAATCACAACACTCACTGTTCAGTATTTCTTACAGAAAAATAAGCAATTAAAAACAGATAAATCGATATTGTTCAACTAATGAAGAGATTTCAAGAAACTGTACAAAAATCAATCACTAAAAGTTAAAAGGCCGATCTAATATTAAATATGAACTGTACAATAAACTGTCCAATAATATTCAAAAAGAAACGTCGAAAAAGAACAATTAACTTACATAGCACTAGTCTATAATACAATAAAAACTATTTAGTAGTTCACTGGTATGAAAAATAGGGAAAAGAATTATCACTATAGTCACTGAGAAAGAATTATCACTATATAGGCACAATATACAGAACTGTCATTACTTGTTTATCACGACGAATTTCAAACAAGACTGAACTAATTTAAAAAAGTATCCCTCTATTTATATAATTTTCCATAATTGAGATATCTCTCGATTTTTCCATCAACTTATAAGTAAACAGATAAGGAAACTCGCACTTTCTAGAATATTTGATAAGATTCCATTATTCTCTAAACAACTAAAACATTCTGTAAAGCTCCAAGTAAACACCATAAAAGTGGCAAAAGAAGAGTAATTAATTGCTTAAAAGTAAACATTTACATAGCAGATAACACTGAGAACCACTGTTCCTTCTTTATCTCTATTTTCATTCTCACTACACTACCCCCACCTCAAGAGATTGTTCTGTCCCAGAACAAAAGCACTTATGTTAGTTTGGATCTGCTCTGTTTAATGGCTGGCTCCTCATTGGTCCTCCAAGGATTGTAGATGCAGATGGTAATGTGGATTGCAGTGGATCTGAACACCTCCTTCAACATTGGTTTCACAATTGTCCAATCCAGGCCATCATATCCGCTTCGAAGCCATGGCATGCCAAGTTTCCTTACTCCTAGTTGCTGCATTCTGTCCCTCAGCTGTACCAAGCAAGTCCACAATGTGTCATATGATGCCTTCATCTCAGACTGTCCCTTAGTCAACAGGTAGAAGATATGCTGACCATGCCACTGCTGATGAAGAACATTTCCATTTGCAGGTCCTTGTTGTTCCAGGTCTCCAAGACCACCAAACTACTTCCTGAAGACTGTAGCAATACCTCGAGATTCCACTAAGTTGCTGGTGACACAATGCACCAGTGCATACTCCTTGGGCAGGGTGAACAGATCCCTTTCACTTGTCTGGATCATTTTCACAACTGTTGTTGAACTGCAATCATCAGTAGACTTCTCTGGGGATATAGTACACTGAACCTGAGCTGCTTGTTCTTCCTTAGCACCATTGCTACCATTGAATGGAGTCAAATGATTGAAATGTCCTATTCTTGGCTTCCCTCTTGGAGGTTTTCTTATCTGGTACACCACATCATTGATCCTAGTCACAACCTCAAAAGGACCTTCCCACTGATTTCGAAGTTTTGGAGAGTAGCCACAAATCCTCCTTGGGTTGTATAACCAGACTAGGTCTCCTGCTTGGTATCCACCTTGGTCAGCTTCAATGTCATACTGCTCCATCTTCAGGCTTGCTTCATCAAAATTGGTGCAGACTTTCTAATGAGTCTCATTCATGTGTTTCCTCAGTTGGGTGATGTAGTTTTCCTTCTCAAGTGTCTCACCAGGCTTGCTTCCAAACTGAATATCACAGGGTAGCCGTAGATCTCTACCAAAGATGATGTGAGCAGGTGTTTCCCTTGTGGATTCATTAATGGAGCTACAATATGCCATCAAAAAGAAATGGAGATGTTGATCCCAATCATGCTGATTGTCTGAAACCACTTTCCTCAGATATTGCTGCATGATCCTGTTCATCCTCTCTACCATGCCATCTGACTGTGGGTGCAATGGAGTGGTCCATGTCTTCCTGATGCCCATCAACTCACACACTCTGCTGAACAATTCTGACTCAAAGTTTCTTCCTTGATCTCCAATGGAACACCAAAATGACTGAAGAACTGCTTTATCATCATATCAGCCACTGTGATTGCTTCCTGGTTAGGTAAGGCATATGCTTCAACCCATTTACTGAAATAATCCATGGCTACTAGGATGTATTTGTTTCCATCATTGGTTGTGGGAAATGGTCCAGCAATATCAATAGCCACATGCTCAAATGGTGCCCCAACATTATAGGTCTTCATTGGTGGCCTTTTCTTCCTTTGTGGACCATTGGCCACTGCACAAGTTGTACATTTCCTACACCAATCTCTGATGTCCTCCTTCAAGTTAGGCCAGTAGAACCTTTCTCTGACTTTTTCTAATGTTTTGTGTTTTTTCTAATGTTAAGTCCAAGATGACCACCAGAACTGCCATCATGTAAACTCCTCAGTACTTCAGGTATGCGGTTGTTTGGGACAATCACTTGTTGCCTCTTCTGGTCCCCTGCTGCATTTTCAATCTGCCTCTTGAGTACACCATCATTTTCAATAATGGAGTCCCACTGTGCCCAATAGGTCTTGACACTTTGAGATAGAGGTGCTATTTCCTGCCAAGTTGGTCTTCCATGTCCTGAATGTTTCCAATCCCAGAGGTGCTTCAAGTCAGGATCTCTTCTCTGGTCTTCATGCAGCTTGTTGCTTTCTTAAAGATCAGCAATCACAGTAGTTCTTGTCAAGATGCCTTCCTTGTGGTCAACAGTGGGAACAGTGCTTACAATCTTCTTCACAGGGTCTTCTTGAAAGAGCATCTGCATTTCCATGACTGATCCCTGCTTGATGAACTGATTCAAAATCATACAACTGGAGTCATTCAATCCAGCATGCCACTTGTCCTTTAGGAGTTTTGAACCAGAGTAGCCACTTTAGTGCTGCATGGTCTGTCCTCAGGAGAAAATGTCTTACATAAAGATATTTGTGGAAGTGTCCAACAGCCTTAACCACTGCTAGAAGCTCCCGGCGGGTGACACAGTAGTTGCACTCAGGTTTTGACAGGACTTTGCTGAAATATCCAATGACCTTTTCCACTCCTTCCTGCTCCTGAGAAAGTACTCCTCCAATGGCCACATTACTAGCATCTGTAACCAGGATGAATTTTCCTTCTGCCTTAGGGTTTTGCCTTGGAATTTTCCATCAACCAGTGCTTGTCTCAGCTCATCAAATGCATGTTGGCAGTTTTCATCCCAAACAAAGCTGCTCTTGTCCTCAGTCAGAGGTTGAGCAATGTTGGAAAAACCCTTCACAAATACCACCAATAATAAGTGCACAGACCAAGAAAGCTTCTCACCTCATGCTTGTCATATGGAACTGGCCACTTGGTTACAGCCTCTATTTTCTCTGGATCTGGGGAAACTCCAGCATCCAGCATAAGAAACAACATGTCCCAGATAGTTGACTTGTCTTCTGAACAGGTTGCACTTCTTTGGATTCAGTCTCAGATTCGCCTGCCTCAGCCTCTGGAATACTTGCTCCAGGTTGTGTAGATGATGACTGAAGGACTTTCCCAAAACAATTATGTCATTCAAGTAAACTAAACAGGTCTCCCAAGAAAATCCTCTCAACACACTCTCCATTAGCCTCTCAAATGTAACTGGAGCATTACACAGCCCAAATGGTATTACCTTGAACTGCCAAAGACCTTCACCTATTGAGAAAGCAGTCTTTTCTTTATCCTCTGCTGGCTTCAAGCCTACTTGCCAATACCCACTTTTGAGGTCTAGTGTTGAGAGTAGTTTATATCCCTCAAGGCTGTCTAATGTGTCATCAATCCTTGGCAGAGGATAACTGTCCTTCTTGGTGACATTATTCAGCAATCAATAGTCTATGCAGAAACTCAATGATCCATCTTTCTTCTTCACCAGCACCACTGGAGAAACCCAAGGACTGTTTGAAGGTTCTATGATGTCATCTTCTTCCTTTCCTTGATGACTTTTCTGGCTTCCTCCCCCTTTGCTAATGGCAATCTCCATGGATTTTGACATATGGGCCTTGCATCACCAGTTTCTATTGCATGCTGTACAGTATTTGCTCTCCCTTTTGGACCTGCCCCAATTTCGAAGACATCCTGGTATCTAGTGATGAAGTCACTTTGGCAGCCTGCTCAGCTGTAAGGTCCTTTCAGGTGGTAGAAGTGAATTCCTGAACTTCCCTTTGGAAGTCTTTGGTTCACTTGCTGAGACTTCTGGATCTGTCTCACCACTGATGAGGCTGTTGAACAGTGTCCAAGCATGCTTCCTCCTTTTAGAGTGATCTTGTAGTCATTCATGTTCATGATGCATACTAGGAACTTATTGCTGGTCCAAAATAAAGTTCTTGCCACTAAGACTCCTTGATGCAAGATAATATATTAATTATTTAAAAAACATCAAGAGGAACTACTCTTGATGCAACCTGTTGAAGCATGCACACAGACACTTTTAAACACTAATTATCATCAGCCTTCTATGACAACAAAAGAGTACAAAATATAAGAGAGAAAGTTAAAATCTTATTTCAAACAGCCTGAAACAGAACGTATCACCAAAACCTTTCATACAAGTAAGAGTGAGAAAGAAGTCATTGTGGATTTACACCCATTTAATATTGCAATTATTTATAATCAGGCGAACTACCATTACTTACTTACTTACTTACTCCTTGGCGCTACAGGTCTATGTGACCCTTGGCCTCCTTAACATAGCCTCTCCATCTTTCCCGATCCTCTGCTTGCCCTCTCCAGTTACATATTCCAAGTACTCTCATATCACGCTCCACATCATCCGTCCATCTATTCCTCGGTCTACCTTTTCTTCTTCTATTAAATAACCTTTCCTTCCATATACACTTTGTCACCCTTTCATCATCCATCCTCACCACATGTCCAATCCATCTAGTTCACCTGATTTAATAAACTTAACAATATCCTCATGATCCAGGAACCTTTCTATTTCACAGTTCCTTCTCCCCCTCCAAAATCCATTTATGCAGATAGGGCCAAGGATTCTTCTGCACACCTTTCTTTCAAAAACTCTTAGTCTTTGAATATCACCAGCAGTAAGCACCCATGTTTCAGACCCATAGCATACCAGGTCTCACTAATGTTTTGTATAATTTTAATTTGGTTGCTCTTGATAGAAGTCAAGACTTGAACAATTTTATTCCAGCATAGTACGACCTGTTACCCACCATAATCCACCTAAGTATCTCTGCTGAGACTTTCCCATCACCAGTTATAAGGGCTCCTAGGTATACAAATTCCTTAACCTGTTGAAATGTGTAGGTTCCAATGGTCATGTTTCTCATGTTTTCTCCAGCTGCTGTTGTGTACACTCTGCGATATTTTGTTTTGGCCTCATTTATTTCCAGCCCCATTGGTACACTACTGCCCACTAGTAATGTGAAAGCCTCTCTTAAGGCTGGCACAGTTCTAGCTATTATGACCAGATCATCAGCGTATCCACAGACCTGCCACAATCTATTCACTATGGTATTTCCATGTGTGATATCTTTTACTGCTTCATGGAGAGCCAAATTGAACAGTAATGCTGACAGGGCATCACCTTGTCTTACACCATATTTCACAGGAAAACGCTTTCCAACACTCCTGCCCATCTTCACCCTAGAATAGGTTTCATTTAGTGTAACTGCCACCAGCTTAATCAATTTGAATGGCAAACCATTTTTGATTAGAGCCTCAACCAACTTTGTCCTGAATAGACTGTCAAACGCTCTTTTATAATCTATGAAGAGCATGTGTAGGGTTACATTATGTTCTATGCACTTCTCCATGGCCTGTCTCAATGTGAAAAGCTGGTCTACTGTGCTTCTCCCTCTTCTAAATCCACATTGGTATTCTCCTAGGATTGCCTCTGCAAATGGAATGAGCCTTTGAAGAAGTATATTCGTGAATATCTTATAAACGATACTGAGTAATGAGATACCTCTGTAATTATCACAAATCATTTTGTCTCCTTTCTTTAAAATTGGACAGATAAGACTCGTCTTCCAATCATCTGGCATTCTTTCATTTCTCCAAACCATCAATATCAACTCATATATCTCTCTTTTCAATCTATCCCCCCCATTCTTGATCAACTCACTTAAACTCACTCAACTCACTGTTACTATGCCGTCCTCCCCGGGAGCTTTATTGTTTTTTAAGGTCGCTATTGCCTTTTCCAGCTCTGCAATGGAAGGATCTTCTATTTCCAACTCCTCCCTTGTAGTGGAAAGTAATGGTTCCAACACATTGCTAGATTGATCCTCTCTGTCATTAAGCACCTCCTCAAAGTGCTCAGTCCACCTCTCCAAAACCTTCTCATTATCAACAACACACCCATTTTTGTCTTTACATCCATTCAACCGAGCTTGATATCCTATTCTGAACCAATCCACTTCTTTGTATAGTTTTCTATTTTGATTTGCAATACACAATGCCTCTAACTGTGAAACCTTTTGTTTAATTGATTCATGCTTTTTCATTCTTAGAATATTGATTTAGCTCTTCTTCTTAATTCGTTATAATTACTTCTAGCGCTTCTTGTATCTCTCTGCATAATTTTTCTTCTGGCATCATCCCTCTTTCTTATTGCATCCTCGCATTCGGCATCAAGCCATTCATGATTACCATTGATTTTATTCCTACAGTCCTTTGGGCAGCTCTCTCTAAGATTGTCCGCATTCTTGTCCACTGTTCTTCCACACTCACCTCCTGCATTTCACTCTGCATGAACTCCATATTTAATTCACTTTGAAATTTGTGTGTCTCTCCATCCATTTTCAACTTATCCACATCCCACTTGCATGTTTTCATTACTCTCTCCTTTCGTATATTGGCTAGCCTGAATCTAATCACAGCTCTAAGTAGTGATCTGAGTCACAATTCGGCCCTCTCATTGTACGCACATCTAAAACCCCTGAAGCATGTCTAGCATCCACCAAAATATGATCAATCTGGTTTATAACATCACTTCCTGGTACTCTCCAAGTTCCTAAATGTATTTTTTGTGTGTGGGAAACTTGTGCTTTTCACAACCAATCTATTACCTTCTGCAAACTACCATAATAGTCAATAATAATTTTTGAATCCTCTAGTTCTATTGACTGCAGGGGAGAATTTTGAACTACAGATATTGAAAAAAGTTATAAACAATTACGCCTCCAGTCTTCCATACGTTGGTTTGGTCAAGTTTGGGTTAGGTTACGTTTAAAGATGGCATTAATACATCGATAGTTTCGAAATCTGAATTTTTTTAAAAATAACTCATTTATTAAAGTATTGATGAATCGATGTAGGTTGCAGTTCCATATGTAGCACAGTGAATTAATTGATTGAGAGAATCGATAGTTGGTCGATCTGTACTAAACCCCAGACTAAACCTAACCTATCAGCTGTCTCAGTCTATTATTTCATTGCACTACATACAGAACTGCAGCCTTAAAGGTGGTTATTAACACTAATTTGAAAATTTCGCATGCCTTTATTCGACACTTTTACCCTAACATATATATTGTTATCGGTGTGGTAAAAGCCATCCAATTATTACATTGGTATGCATTGCCAAGGAACATGTCTTCACAAGTAACGGCTACCGTAAATTAGAATTTAAACTAAAAAAAGAGAGGGAACCATCAATTAAGCACAAAATCAATCAGCTATTATTGGCTTTTGAATAAGTCAATACAATGTTTCATTCAATATTTTCAAATAATGGGAACGAAGCATGAAGCCTAGTTCAGTTTGTAGACACCACCCGCACCAATACGTAAGTTACGATCACAAATTATAAGTAGCTGAATGATGAATTGTAATTATAAAATCGTCCCCAAAATCCTCCTAGGTCACAAGCAGAAGCCAAAATCAAAACAAATAATGAAAAATTATGGACAATGGAACAGGGTATGAAAACTTCACACTAAAAGCCGATTAACAACGGCAACTGAAAAATTATGTAGGTACATCACAATAAATAAATGATTCTTCAAAACACCTATTGAATGCTTGAAAATACACTCTGGAATTGCTGTCTCACAATTAAGAGATAAATTTAATTAGTGTTATATTTCAAGTAATATTTAATGGGGATTCTCACATCTAGGCAGCCATTACTATTTACTGGAGTCCGTAGATTTTCAAGTTCATAGATTTCATCACCTCAAATAATTGTTATTAAAACTTGGAGATTGAGGCCAAGAAAATGTTTCAAATTGTATCAAATGCTAATCAGTTTGAATCATCATTCGAATAAAGAAACTAGCATCCATGCAAATAATGCATGTGGCGAAAACCCTGATAACTTGGCATACACTCGCTATCTTTGAACTATTGTTTTTGTTCATTGCCACTGAACTTTGTGAATGAATAAAAGCATGTTAGTTGACAAATTTGAAAATCAAAGTAACTTACATGGGAAGAAAATAAATTCACAGCTCAAATTAGGAAAACAATCCAACACTTTTTTGAGACGCTACACAATAAAATACTGTACTAGCTTTTTGCAGTTGCTGTTACAGTGCTTTGGTTTTGCTCTCTTGTAATCGGCCATTCACCGTCAGGTTGACCAACTTGAAAATAAAAAATCAACGGATCTGCGTCTTCTTAAACATTATACTGCCTATTACAATTTGTGAATTATTATTAATGGTGAACTATTGAAAATTGAAAGAATTCAAACAGGCTCATGAGGAATTTTCGTGAAGGAATATAGTGTTCAGAAAGAGTGACAGAAACTCAGAACAAGTAAGAAAGAAAGGTACTGAATCAGAAAAAAAATAATAGATGGATACCCAAAGTCTACAAGCTATGATCATGAAGGAATCATTCTAAACCATGGTTTATCCCATGGTGGTATAAGAAAGTGGTGGAAGCATAACGTATACCGGAATGAAAGCAATCGGAAGCGGTTCTGACGATATAGGCAGCTATTTCACCGCGAAATTTCAAACTAAGTTGATTACTTTTAGTGCGCCTTCACACGTGGCAACATAGCAGCGCTGCAAAACGTCGCATCAAAAAATTATGTCTTTCAGTGGCGCGACTCGGCCGCGCGACTTTTGGTAACGCTCCGTGCGACTTTTATGCAAATAATATTTATAAGCAAAAATAATAAGCGTCAACTTGCTGTAGAAAATAGGAGGAAATAGTGCTGTGTGTGGGGTGGTAACAGAAAATTGAATAAGAGTCAATGACATTTTATAATTTGTTTATTAGAGGTTGTGCAAATCTTAAAAATTCGATACTGCTGAAAAATACAATAATGAGTTTTAAGCCACTATCTTATAGGCTACGTTTATTTGCGAGAATGTGGTGCAATCATATAACAAAGAGGTTACAATTATTTAAGTACAGTAATAAATGAATGAAATATTCAAAATTAACTATGAAAAATTATACTTAGGTGTGACATCTTTGAATGCTACTGCAGCATTGCAATAATTGAAGTTGGTCTCCTTGTCTAACCTAAATCTACAGTGTGAGAGTGAGGATGGTGTTTTTTCCCCCCTGGTGATTTGACAAACATAGTTTGAAATGGTTATCACAGCTAATTAAACATCAGATAACATCTTGCAGTGACTTCTTTGGAGAACAAATCAAAACTTTTATGGAAGTTGATAAAAAATGAAACCGATCCAAGTACCAAAAGTAGGAGCTATATCCTATTAGGATGAATGGAGCTACAATCGGTTCATTTGAGCAGGTGGCAGATATTTTCAATTTTCAATGAGTACTTTTTGAATTCCTGCAATGGAAATATTGACACATCCAGTTCTTTCAAAATTACGCTTGCAAAATTTGACAAAGTAAGCACTACTTTAGAAATTTTCTCTGTTTTTACTGCTGTAGGGAGGATCAAAAGCAAGATGACAAGTGGCCTAGGTGATATACCAAGTAGAATCATGAAGGAGTGTTTTGAGCCAATAAAGAGCTTGATAAGTGAACTGGTAAATCTATCCTTTAGTTCAGGCTCATACCCACAGGATCAGAAATGAGGAAGAGTCATTCCTGTTCATAAGCAGGGGTCCAATGAGGATATGGTGAATTTTAGACTGATATCAGTTCAGAGCTCCTTCTCAAAAGTATATGAGCAACTAGCCCAAACAACAATCTCTGTGTATCTGGAGACAAAAAATAAATTATTATCATCTAGCCAGTTTGGATTTTGATCTGGGAGATCGACTGCTCAGTCTATGGGAAATTTACTATGTAATATATACAGTTCACTATAGATGATAGCAAGAACATTCTTGGAATATTTGTTGATCTAAAAAAGGCTTTTGATAGTTTGGATCATGTCATTCTTTTGGATAGCATTTTTGGCTGGTTAAAATCATTCATCAGTGACAGAGCCCAAATAGTCGAAATTGAAGCTGAAAAAAAATACTGTAAAAACTAGAAATTTAATATAGATCTCAAATCCGGCAATTGACTAAGGGAGTTCCACAGGAGAAATACTTGGACCATTACTGTTCTCCCTGTACATCAATGACCTGCCTAAGAATATAACACTAGCAATTTAGCAAATACTGTCCTTTTTGCAGATGATGCAAACTTTCTTCTTGTAGGAAGAGATAGCCAAGAACTACAGACTCAAGGAGAGAGAGTTATTGGTAGTATTCAGGATTGGTGCATGGCTAACCAACTGAAAACCGATGTAGAGAAGACTACATTCATAGTTTTCTCTATATGTCGCCCAAGCTCTTCTTCTGGCCTGAGCTTCCAGCTGGATTCAAAAACAATAGTTCCTTCACAGGTTTGTGGATTTCCAGGCATCAGAGTAGATTCTGCACTGAAATGAACCAATCGTTTCTTGTTCCATAACGATCTGCATTGTTAATATTAACTTTTTGTTGTAAATTTAATGACTTGCAGTCACCTTTAGATTGTGAATACATAATAAATGTACTCACACTTGACCAAACGTTTTTGAGTTGTTGAAACTCATCTTCAAGGCATCCTAGATAGCAATGTTGGTTAGAAGAATTGTGGTTTTTGTATAATGTGGAGCAGTTCAGATCTACCAGGGATCTACAAACTGAACTGCTCTGATTGTACCAAATTTTACAAAGGACAAACAGGCCGCGCATTCAAACAATGCTACAAAGAACATTTACAAGCCTTGCATACAAAAACAGATTCGACTTTTGCAGACCACATCATTCAAAATGGACACACTTTTACTGACATCACTACCAACCTTCACATTCTACATATAAAATCTAAAGGACACGAACTCAACACCTTGGAACAATTTGAAATTTACAAACACACCACAAACAATAAACAAAACATCCTCAATGAACAGTTAAATTTTAAATCACATAAACTTTTTGACCACATTATACAAAAACCACAATTCTTCTAACCAACAAACCAACATCGCTATCTAGGATGCCTTGAAGATGAGTTTCAACAACTCGAAAACGTTCGGCGAAGTGTGAGTACATTTTTATTATATTTTCACAATCTAAAACTGACTGCGAGTCGTTAAATTTACAACAAAAAGAAATAATCATATTGAACATTTAATAAAAAGACTCAATAAATCTGTATTTACAATATCAAGGCTGACAAGAATTATGAGTCAAAAAGTAGTTTTTCAGCTTATTATAGTTACTTCCAGTCTCTCCTTACATATGGATTGATATTCTGGGATGCTTCTCTCAAGGAGCAATAAGAGTCTTCAGATTACAAAAAAGGGTTCTGAGAATGATGCTGAACAAACCGCCAAGGACATCTTGTAGAGGCCTGTTTCAGAGTGCAAAGATCCCCTGCGGTGCTTATAATAAATTTTAGAATGTGCAATGTACGGATTAAATTTCAGAGAGATCTGGGCTACAGGCAGTGGCGTAACGTACACCCCCGCAGACCCCGTGGCGCGGGGGGGGCCGGAATGAAAATATATTTTTTTTTTTTTCAAAAAATGGCCCGTGCCCAAACTGAAATATATATATATTGAAATGTATAAAATTTTCAAAAGAAATAAAACTGAAACACTGAAGGAAGAAGAATGAATTGGCTAATTATTGTCAGGTCAATGTTTATTGTTTACTTTATCAATTCGCAAATAGCTTTAGTGAAGGAGTTCAGAAGCAGGATGTTGTGACTTCAGGAAATGGAAATGGAGACATACCGAGGACTAAACACTCTTCAAACAAACTTATCTAGACTGTTATAAATCATGACGGCTATGTCTCCACAGTGCAAATATTAGAGGAAATTAATATTATTTTCCCCATTGAATTCTTCAATGTATATTAGCATATACGATGTAATGGAAAGTGGTGGGGGGGGGGGGGGGGGGGTTGTGTAGAAATCAAAGTCAATATTTTTCTTCATACAGTATTTTGAATTCAGTCTCTTTTGAATCGTCCAGTAAGATGCATGTAGGTAAATTGGGCTAGAGTAAACCATTATGTATATTAATTGAGTTTGTGTAAGTGAGTTTTATTATTTGGAGTGCCATTTTTTAAAATTTCTATTCTTTTTTTCAACATGCTGCGTTTATGGTATTGTGATGTTTGATGTTGTGCAGTCATGTTTTAGTTACGGTATTTCTATTTTTTATCGACTAGTACATTTTTAAACAATGATCAGAAGCAATATTTCTACCCTTGATATATATCGGATAAATTACGTGATTATTGTACAGTATAAGTATATAAATAATAGTTTGTTTCAATTGTGTCAGTTCTCCCAACGCACTTGAATTTTTTTCTTATAATAGGAACAAGTACTGTATAAGTAGTTTACGTTTTCTCTCTTCTGCCTCTTAAGAATAAATTTCTTAATTTTTTTCTCTTTTCCTGACTTAGTAATCTTGCGGTAATTTAGATAGAAGGCCTTTTTATTAAAAATCCCCACAAGTCCCCACACCCTTGAAACGTGATTGAATTTTAAAATTTAATAGATAAAAAGGTGTTTAGCTCTTACACAATTATAACTACCCACAAAATAATTATGCAAGTTTTTATGGTAGTGTTGGCAAGGGTGAGGGGGGATATTTATATGATTTTGAGGAGAGGGGCCCGGAAAATCGGTTGCGGGGGGGCCCAATTGGAAAACGTTACACCACTGGCTACAGGATTGCATCTGTTCATGCTCACAATACTAGATTTAGGAGACATTTGAGAATCCAGCCTCATAGAACTGCATTCTATGAGACGAATCCTAAGCACATGAGTAATAAAATCTTGAATGCGCTTCCAATGCACATAACAAAATATAACAGAAAGAAGCCAGTTCAAAAGTGACCTGAGGAACTTGTGAATGAAGGCTTCTATAGTTTAACAGAGTTCTTTAGCAGAACCTCTGGATAAGACAACTATCTATAGAAATTATGGCTTGGGCTATAATTACATATATAATTGAAATATTTGGTTAGTGGTAGTGCTGCTAAGTCACCAAATGAGAAGTACTCACAAGATTTTACTTTCATACAGTGTTGCCAACCATACGCCAATTATTGTATTGTACAATTATTTGGTGTCTTGTACAATAATGTATGTTCCAGCTATGTATAATCTGCCCTATTGCGCAATAATTTCAAAGAAATCTCATTTCAAAAAAGTATTTTTTAAATAATTAAAAAAAAGTTTATTTTCTATCAAAAAAACATAATTTTTAGTAAAATATTTTATAAAAATTCAATGCTTTTTGTAACAATTTTCATCTAGTCCAAATGCTATTGCACAAAAATAGCTGTTCCATCTCAGTGGAAGGAAGAAGGAAGGGAGGAACCTCCCTACCTAACATCATGCACTATGGATGGGTACAATCTTCCAAAAATAGATTATTTGCAACAAGTTATTACAATTAATGAGTATTATTTGGCACTTGATAGCTTCAATTCTTTGATATAGCAAGCTTACTGCTGCAATGCAACAAATGTTTGTAGGTTGGGGCTATTTAATGGAATAATTTAACAATTTATTATTGGGTTGGGTTTTCTTAAGAAAACATTCAAAATGATTTTTGAAAGTACTGAACAAATCTATTCAGGAATCGATGTATTACAAAGATGAATTTAAAAAGTTACACTCAAATCCTAATTTTTTAATGGAGTTCATGCACTGGAAACTGCACCTGTTGCACCACGAATTATTGTCTGATTGTTCCATTCAAATTCATAGACTAATCAGACGCCTAGAGGTGCAACGAGTGCAGGCTCCCAATCCAGTGGCTGTCTCCAAAAATAACACTGGTTGAGTTCATGGGAGCTTTACCATTTAGTTGTGAATAGAATTTCACTGAAAACCAATGTGTTTGATTGGTCTATTCAAATTTACAAACATTCAAAAATTAGACTAACTAGATGTCTTTCAACCAATGGGTGTCCCCAAGTGAAAATATGATCAGCTAGCAGCCAATGCAAAAACTAAAGTCTGTGAGAAAAGACTTCCAACATAGACCAAGACAGCTGAGAGAGAGCTCTATCTCTTACAATTCACCCCCACCACATGGCAGCATTCATTGCGTTTCTCACAACAGAAAAGTGAAAATGTGCATATTCAACTGATGTATGCAGGTACAACTCCCTGATTCCATGTTGGAAGCAATTTCTTGTGGACTTTAGTAACACTCAGACTTTGTATATTATAGGCTACCGTATATTAAAACACTGTGGGTGAGGGATTCAACATTTTTTGTCTGAAAATTAGTATCAAATCATTTCAGATGATGCTGTAAAATTATTATTATTTTTAGAAGAGAGACTTTTGCTATAATTTCTTGGAGAAAGTATATCAATTTCCTGTTTCCTCCAGTCAACATTTTTTTCTGATTTGATTTAAATAATGCTATTTTGAAACAAATTTTTTGACATGTCATGCAAAATAGTTGTAGAATGGAAGGTTGGCAATGCTATTTTCATGTAATTTCAAATGTTTGAACCATGCTAACCATCTGTGCAAAATGACTTAGAATAATTATTGAAAATTTTCTTTGTAGTGGCAAAGGTGATATTGTGGAAGGTATCCATAATGAATTATAAGAAGAAATTGTCACAACCACATTTATTTAAAATTGAGAAACTAGTTTTGGTTGTTATACCATTATCAATCTCAAACAAACTCCTTTGTTACAACAACCGAACTTGAAGCTATCAAGCGCCAAATAATACTCATTAATTGTAATCACTTTTTGCAAATAATCTATTTTTGGAAGATTGTACTCATCCATTTGCTATAACAACCGAAATTAGTTTCTCAATATTTTTAATAAATGTGGTTGTGACAATTTCGTCTTATTAATTATTGAAAACATTTATCAAGATTTAGCAGTTCTATTGATCACTTTTACACTAATTATGGTTTTTGATCTAGAACAGAGTGTAGAGTTGCGACCATCTTTAAAGATAGCTGTGGTGTAATTTATATATATATGTAGGATAACTCTTGAATTAAAATCAAAATCACTTTTCGTAATTCATTCTTTTATTTCTTTCACAGTAGTACTTTTTCAACTTATGTGTGGAGCTTATTCTATCAAACTAAAGTGTTTATTATTTCAGTTTCCAATGGAAACTAACCCATATGTAATAACACGATCACATGTTTGAATGTTTACTGAAATGACCTACCCTACATTTGGCCATTCTGACAAGTGGCTTGTCCTCAAGCCGTGAACATAACAAGAAAAATAAAAATAAAAACGTATGAAACAAGAATCGTGCAAAATATAGAAGAGCGCAATAACATAAAAATCACATGGATTTCCATGGCTTCATGTATTCAGCACAAGTGGTGGTTTTCAATGGTCCTTCATGGTCACCAACTCGCTCTATGTCATAGGTGTCATTTGTTTTGGCTTTAGTGATCTTGTATGGACCTAAAAACATTCCTTTTAATTTTCTTGCAGGGCCTGCTGCTACTGCCGCGCGACTTGGAGGGCGTCTATGTGGTGGTGGAAGAAGGTAGCAAAGCGATTTCGTTCTTTCGCCGATTGAGTAGCTGTTTGAGGTTTTTCATTGCTTGGTATTTGCCCTCAGCTTCTTCTAGTAGATTCTTGACCATTGTTAGGTCAGTAGATGTTTTCACACTTTCCCATCTCGAATACATGGCCTTGTTGTGTGCTATCACAACTTTTTCCAGCTCTTGGTTCTCTTTTCATATTCGATTTTCTTGAGCACTTTTTCCACAGAATTCTTTTCTTTTCTTATCGCTTTTCGTTGATTTTTCAAACATTCCAAATTGTTGACAGCTGCTCTTACTTCTTTGTACAGAAATTCCAACTCTTTTATGTCCATATGACATAGCTTTGAGAAGAATAATTTAATTTTGCTGAATTTGTATTTATGTGACATATATATCTCACTTGGTGAATGTTCTCGTTTTCAGAATCTTGCCTCTGCTTAGACAACTTAATGTCCAATTGTCCAATAACATCTGAACCAACTATTATCTCTTTTCTGGAGTTTTCAAGAACAAACACTTTAACAGGAATTGTGTTAGCGTTCCCATCGAATAATATTTAGGTGATAAAATAGCCAATAGGCGACTGTTCCTCATCTCCAAGACCCAGTAATGATGTAGAGTCTGAATTCAAAGCAGGTGAACCAAGATACTCATAGAATTTCTTGTTAATAAGGGTAACAGTACTCCCAGTGTCCAAGATAGCATCTGTACTTTTCCCATGAATCTTCTTGACATTGAAATAAAATTTTCCATCATGACTAACTGAACTTTTAATTTCAATATTATTAACATTTCTTTGATTTCCAGAGTTTGTTGTGCCTTCTTTCTTTCATCGACATTCCGTTCACTTATGTCCAATTTCATTACAATTAAAACATTTGAAACTTGATCTGGGGAAACTTTGTCGACATTCCGTTGACTTATGTCCAATTTCATTACAATTAAAACATTTGAAACTTGATCTGGGGAAACTTTGTTGTTGGTTTTGTGCCTGAGATTGATATTTGTCAGATTCCTTGAAAATGGGTTTTTTGCTTCTATTGGTACTTACTTGAGAAGGTTTGGTTTGAGAAATATCCTTCTTTGAATCCTTTCTAAAATTGTATCTGGATGCCTCGTATTCATCCAACTTGTTCACAAGTTCATCTGTCTTTATAATTTTGGATAGGTCATCAATAAAATGTTCACGCATTTCGCTTGGCATCTTTCATCTTATTTGATCAACTACTATAAGCTCTTTTAGGTCTTCATAATTGAGTACTTTTAAGCCTTCGATCCATTCAGTTAAAAAGTTGTTTAGATCAAATGCAAAATCCCGCCATGTAGATAAAGTGTCTTTTTTGTGGAAAACAAATTTCAGTCGAAATTGTTCTGGGCTGAGTTTAAATCGTTTGAGAAGCACACTTTTTATATGGTCATAATTATTAGCTTGTGCATCAGGCTCTCTTGCAATCAAATTCATGATTTCTAGCGGTAATAATCCCATTAAATATGCAACCCAATTTTCTTTTGGAATATTATTTCTACCTATTTGTCTCTCAAACAAAGCTAAGTAGATACCGATATCACCATCCATATTAAAACGTGTCATTAGTTTTAAAAAATCATTACTCTTAGGTATACTGTTATTGGATGGCTCACCATCCGTCCTTGTTGAAGTTTCAATCTCTAATTTTCTCAAATCAAAATCCTTTTCTAATCTGTCTCTTTCGAGTTTCTCCTCACATTCAAACTTTTCTTTTTCAAATTCTAACTTTTCTCTTTCTAATTGAAGTCTCTCTTCACGTTCCAACTTTTCTTTTTCAAGTCTCTCTTCATGTTCCAACTTTTCTTTTTCAAGTCTCTCTTCTCGTTCCAACTTTTCTTTTTCTCGTTCCTCTTCATGCTTATGTTCAGTGATAATATTTTCTAATAGATTCTTAGTGAACTCTTCATCATAGTCTTCAGATTCAGCAATCAACTTACATAACTGAACGACTCTAGGATTGTTAGGTAGAACAATATTCAATTCTACAGCTAGAATCAATAAATCAGCCTTTTTTGACTTTGCTAGGTATGCCATTTTCAAAATTAGTTTTCTTAAAGTTGTTATCCTACCTAGAAACTAGGATACTTACAACTGTTTTTGGAGAATGTTCTATCAATATTCTTCAATATTCTATCAATGTTTCCTCACTTTATGAAGTCCATCCCGGACAAGCCCCCAAAATTGTAGGATAACTCTTGAATTAAAATCAAAATCACTTTTTGTAATTCATTCTTTTATTTCTTTCACAGTAGTACTTTTTCAACTTACATGTGGAGCTTATTCTATCAAACTAAACTGTTTATTATTTCAGTTTCCAATGGAAACTAACTCATATGTATATGTAAGTGTGTATAAACTACTAACTCATAAACTAACTGTATAAACTAACTGTATAAACTAACTCATATATATATGTAAGTGTGTATAAACTACAACTAAATTATAGTAGAATTAAAAGCAGAAGTTTATTGGAAAGTTGGTGTGGAGGTACGGCCTTCCTGAACAGTCAGAGATCTCAGTAAAGTTTAATGGCAGTGTTGCCATGTTGTGCAGAATGCAGAACAAATGGCAGTGTAGTAATAACAGGTGAGGTTTGGGAGTAGGAGATATGGCAACACTGTAAGAATCAGTTGGTGTGGAAACTGCCCAATTGTTATTGGCTAAGCACAGAGGCGACCCCTCCTCTGAAACTCTGACCACTGTTTTGGCAATACGCTTCTGGTTTTAATTCTACTTTATAGTGGGAAATAGCAGTTGGCTATGAAAATGAAATGAAATATATTTATTATTCTCAAAAAAAAAACAAGATACAAGTGAGAGAAAAAAAACAACAAACTATGAATATACTCCTCACCTAGACACAGGTCTGTGTGTGAGGAGGGTCGTTTTTACAATAGTTCATGACTGTATTGTCATGGCATGATAACTTTTTTAATATGAGTAATAGAAATCAAATCATACACAATAAAAACAAATTCAAATTTTCATATAAACTCAAGTCACTTATATAAACAAATGTAAACTATCCAAGGTTATTCATAATAATTCATTATTTAAAATGCAATCTAAGTTTAACCAGCAGAACAAGAGAAAAAAGAATGAAAGTAAGAGAACAGCAGCTATTAGAAAACATGAAAAATTTAAAGAGCAGCAACTATTCAGAAAATAAGAACAGAAGAAAAAAAAATAAATAAATAAGGATAACTAGATAATACTTGACTATGCGTATGGTGACCTGATCAGCTCCTCGCAGGCTACATGTCCAATGCTGAGCAACCACGCCCTCAATCTACGCTTGAAGACAGCAATGCTGGCACCCTCGGTTTGTAAGATATCCCAAGGAAGACTACGGTAGAGTATGTGACATAAGTAAAATAAGTTAGTTTTATTGAGGGAATGACTACACTACATCTGCTCCACAATATTATTTGAGCACTAAGATTCCAGGAGGTGGATTCCTGGTTGCTAGCAAACACCATACGTGCCATGTCTTCATGACACGAAATGTCTATTATTCTCGAATAACTGCTGTTATTCTACCTCAAACAGATTCTATTCCAAAAACTCCATGGATCGATAAAATGATCACAACCTAAAAGTTAAAAATTAATGGTGGCGAAGCCTTTGTCGAACAGCGAACGCGAGTAATTTGTTTTATGTTAATTTTTAACAAGGTACGAACAACCAAAAGCGTGTGATCGGGGCGGTTGCCCCATTAGCAAATAAACCGAAATATGTCTGTAACAGTACCTATATCGTCTGAGATCCCCTCAAACACATAGCTCAATAGCTGCTTTCCTCTGTCTCGATCCCGTTCCCGATCACGATTCTCCTGCACATGCTCACTGCTCATTGCTCAGTTGCCACTCACCAACTCGCCAATGCCACCTTGTGTCAAGAGTTAACGTGCTCATGCTGCTGGCTGCATTCTGTTATGGTTTGGGAGATCAGGGAGATGTCTACTTGCTGGAGATTGCTGCAGAAGCGAGAAGCAATGGCAGCAATCGAGTCCACGTATTGCTTCTACAATTGTTGATGATTTGTTTTTATTCAGAATACCAGTATAGTATTTTTAATCATATAGATTTTTCATTTTTGTTTAAGACTGCCATTTTTCGTGTCAAAGGATTGTTCAATTCGTAGACTTTTAAACTGCCGACTTACGAGGGACAAATTTCGTCCCCAAAAATTATTACTCTTTTAGGAAATGGTCGTTTTGGACTTTATTTCCGTAGAAAAACGGCCCAGGTAGCCTGGCATCGCGGAATTTTTATTAGCTTTTTAGAAATAACTGGTATTTTCGAGCTCGGTAGGGGTGATGACAAAAATGGATGTTGCTGGCGAGCCTACTCTCAATTTTAATGGTGTGAGCACCTTGATTGAGGCTGCTAAATTTCTCGAAAGACAGGAAAAACAACGTCGCATTCTTGAAACATCAAATGGTAAGTACTTTTAAAAAAATTGATACCTGACATTCAAGCCTAATACGCTAGGTACTTATTTATTGACACCTAACCTTCAAACTTTGAATAAGTTCCAACTCTTGATAACTTCATCTTTGTTACACAATAATTCATTATTACTAACTAAATGCTCTCATGAGTATCAAATATATTGGTCAATAATAATTACTGTTGTTTTAAAAACGGTGCATTGAACTGTTTACATTTTAGATTAATGACAGTTTGTGTTAGCCTATATGTCTTTCTGGAGACTATAAACTTAAATTAATAATTTGAAATTACAGTTCAATATTTATTTTCAATCTCTTACAACATTGTAGATAAATAGGTGTATTAGGCAATAATATAATTGCTAGTAGCAATAGTATCAGGATGGCTATCAAGACAAAGATTATAAGAAAAATTGTCAAATTAAGACTAACATGAATATGAAAGAATTGAATGCATCCAAAATATGTTAGAATGAATGCTCCCATAGAATAGCAGAAAAATTAAAAGAAACCCAATTTTATTGAGGGGTACACATTATTAGGCCTTGGTCGCGACAGAGCGGCGTCGCTTGCCGCCTAAGGTAAACACCAAATGTCGGCTCCTTTTATTTTTAACCTAAAAATCCGTAATTTCTCATCGATTTTCAAACTTTATGTATTATTTAAAGACAAAAACCAATTAATCATCTGGCGTTAAGCAGTTGTAGAAAAATAATGTAGACGGTTATTTTTTAAGATATTAAGTTTATGGGTCGATAATTGGAATCTTACTTCCTACATTAAACTTGTCTTCTGTAGTTCACCGATCATGCCTTTTGATGGTGAATTATTAAAACTTAATATTGGTGACATATTATATATTCATTCTTATGATAAAGGAAGGGTTCACGATTTCTCAACGAAGCGTTGTTGGCGTTTTGTTTGCTCATAGCTTATCCTGGTCATATGTGTTTCTGTGCGTGCGCACAGAAATTTTTAGCCCTCTAGCCAGGATGCTTGAAGGATGAGTGAACATCGAACTGCACTTTGGTCCGATATCATAGGGAACTACATAGAAATAACGTCTGCTTGTACTGCTAAGAATCATAATTATTGGTTCAGTGAGTCCAATAATGGCAAAGCTATTGTTCATCGATTGGATGAATTTGCACTAATATTTTATTTTATATAAACTACTATTTTTGAGCGTCTTATCATTTAATCAGATTGACCGATAATTGAGCTCTAAAACCCTTCCTTTCCTTACAGCATTACCAAATACAGAAAATTTTCGGGCTTGTGAGGAAGTGGACTCATCACTTGGTAAGTTGCTTTTCTAAACACTATTATTTTCTTATCATTCCAGTCTATACTTTGCATAACCCTTCTTATAATATTGTACCTCAGAGCCATTCTGGTCTGTCACATTTAATTAATTTTACAGCTGAGCGAAAAAACGAAGAGTTTTCTCTGAATCTTTATGAAAACTAATGTCCGAGCCAGACTGGTGTAAGTCAAAACTTTAGGAACAGTATACACGTGCTGTCGCACTTCTCATAGTGAACAGCTGACTATGAATTATATTTGAATACAGGGCATTGATTGTACGTTAATTATATTGTTTGAGCCGCACCCAATGGCAAAAATGTATTACATTATATGTGATGGGCGTATTCAACTAGAGAAATAATAATTTGTTGGAAAATGATGTAGTCTTCAGGATATTAGTTTTCCTTTCATTTCTTATTTATTTTTAGGCGCTGAATCCGAATTTGATGTTTGTCGTTCAAAAAATTGACGCTTCACAAGATATTTCGAATATGATGGCCAAAAATTCAAGTTTTGGTAACTTTATGGAAGAAAAATCACATAGTTACACAATATTTTTTCCAATGCTTTAAAAGTGCCGTCATGTGTATTTTGAATTTTCAATCGAAAAAATTACGCATCGTAGCAAGATATTCTCAGCATAAAAAACTTAGTTTATTTTGAGTAAAACAAGGGCATGGGAATAATTTTGAAAATTTATTTTGAAACCATTCGATTTACAACTGCCGCTTTTTCAAAATTAAATTCAATGACAAAAAAGTCTATAATTATGTAGACTACAGCTATCACTTCTGAACAGGAAATAATTCATCCCTAAGGCGTAATATTCCAACTTTAAACGACTACATTGAAAACAATAATTCTGTTTTGTAACTTGTGTGAGGAATTAATCATTTTCATTCAAAATAACCATTCAGTAACCAGTAAGGATCACCTTCCAACTGCTTCAATTAGAAAGAAACAATAGCTATGTTATAAAAAATATAATATATATTAAGTTTATACACCTTGAGTAAAACTGAAAAGAAACGTTGCAGGAAAGTTTTGATGGTGTCGTTCGATCAAGAAAATATTGCTTAAAATCGAAAGATTTAGACTTTAACCACTATGGTTCTGAGGTACAGATATTGTATTGTTTGTTTATTACATTGGATTATTCTACTTTTCATGAAAATTATCCGAATTTGCTGTTTTGCTATTAGTTATGGAGTGATTGGTGTATTACTTTTATCATCTGCCTTCTGTAATTTATTTTGTACGGTCATTAGATAACGCAGATTCACCAAAGCTTCAAAAAGATGTATCGTGTTGTAATACCTATATCAAAGAATAGAGGAAATCATTTTAATTCTCGTTTTGAATGGGAACCCATTTTATATGATGCACGAGATCACGGTTCGTGTTATTAGAGGGTTTGAACAAAACTAAGATAACCTGAACACTCTATGCCTTCGCTGTGGTATACGTTTGTTTCGAACAAATCAATTTAGAAAATAAGAAAGGTGTTGAAAAACTATTACAGCTTGGAAACAAATAATTACTTTAAAAAGTATACGTGTATATAATTTTTTTATTCAAGCTTATTAACAATCATTTAAAAATTAAAGTAAAATTTTGGGACACTTTCATTTAAAAATTAAAGTAAAATTTTGGGACACTTCTTCGTCGTATAATTTGTTATTTTTTATTGAGCAAAATCAATGTTTTATGCATTCATATATGTTATTGAAGAAATATTGTCTGTATAGAATAGGCTGTTTATTTAATGTACATTTACAGAGCAACTATCGGCGAAAAGAATGAGAACGTCACCAGGCCCTAATGCTAACCACAGTATACTGCCCTACAACCTAGAGCAGCGGCAACAAAGTCATCCCCCCTTGAGGTATGTAAAAGCAGTGTAGATTCTTGTTTTACAAGCTGTGAGAGCGATAAGAGTTGCTCTGTCTACAGTCTAGAATAAAGAATTGAGTGGGCATTTAAAATTCTATTTCAAGTTCCAATTACTGTAGGGTTTTCAATGATCCTTTATAGAAAAAACATATAATTACAAATTCTTATTGGAAATAGCCCTAGTCCTCCAAAACCTTTAAATGAAGAATGTTAGTTCATATTAATGATTCAGTCAGTATTATTCTATCTGGATTATAAACGTATCACCTTTCTTTTTTCAGATTAGGAACCCGCGAAGTGCACAACAAACTAGAAAAAAATAGGAGGGCACACTTGAAACAATGCTTTGAACTGCTCAAAAAGCATGTACCAATTTCTCCGGATGAGAAAAAGATTTCCAATCTCAATATACTGCATTCGGCTACAAAATATATTCAGGTAAATGATAGTTTTTTTTGGACGCACTTTAGGGTAATAATTTTTGTCTCACTTCTATTTTATTCAATTTCAATATCTTTTTTTTTATTGCTGATGATGCCCACATGAGTACGAGACTTGTGCGTGGTTAATGAGGAGAATGATGCACATAGATGCCAGACGGAGGAGCGGGATTCGAACCCACGACCGCTGAAACGACAGCAAGTTGGAAGTTGCGACGCCCCAACCAACTGCGCTAATAAGTTGGTTAATCAAAGTGGAATTCTGTTTTTAAAATAGAAATAGAAATCCACTATGTAAGAAATGATACTTGGAATGCGCAGAAATCGATGTAGAACTTTCATCAAGTGAGACGCCCAATAATTATATGTGTAAATTCACAATTTCTATGTGTTGCTTTGTATTTCTATTTCTCATTCTAACCGTACTCACTTCGCCATTTGATGGTCTGGGCGATACTAGATTTTTTATGATACCCACATGATTCTTGAGACTTGTGCGTGGGTAATGAGGTGAATGATGATAAACAATATCTAATCTGGCTGAACGAGATTCGAACTCGAGACCGCAGGAGTCTTGTCTAATCAGAGACAAGTACTCCAATCAATTGAGCTAATACGGCAGCCGTATCGGCGGCTGACGTATGTGATAGATTGTTTCCATAATTAAAAATTTATCATCTACTGACTAGATGACTATTTTATTTCATTCGAGCAGATTATTTCATTTGAAACTGTTTTCGTTATTTTTTAGACTTTGCGGCGGAAAGATCGTGAATACGAATACGAATTAGAAAAATTGGCTCGACAAAAGATAGCCCTGCAACAGCATTTAGCTGTGCTCAAACGTGAGCGTTCCGAAACATCTTCCATGGGTTGTGAGTGTTTTCTATCTTTTTTTAATTTTAGAAGTATGAGTAATAGCCCAGGCAAATTATACTTAGGTGGACAAAGATTTTTACAAATCTGCTTTTTCTTTAAATCCATTCTAGGCATCCCAGAAAATATTACCCCAAGTTTGCGAAAAAACCTTCCAAATTTGTCACTTTTCTAAGTTTTTCAATAGAAAACTTCAAGAGTTCCTCGAGTCAAGAGACACTGAAGGAAACTTTTTAAATACGACCCACAGAAAAGGATAAACCTCTTCACATTGTTTAGCACAAAGAGGTACGATAATTTATTAGGGGTTTAAAAAATACCATAATTACCGTAGTTCTTCTTTAAGTTATTAATCATGTAATTTTGTATGGAAATATTATAATTAAATTTGAACAGTGAACTTGATTTTTACCGGTGCTAACATTTGGCATTTGATTTCAATTTGTGATCTCTAAATTTGAAATTCTCAGCTGATTTCAGAACCATAATTCAAAATTACATTTACTTTCTTTGGATTATTGAACAGTTTTAGTGCTTCGTTTTCAAAGTGAACATCTAAATTAATATTCAAGTTTTGGAAAGAATCAGGAATTGTACTTCAAAGTGAAATTTCTAGTTGAACTTACACGTAACCTGAAACTTGGATTTTTTAATTGCAAATTTGTAAAGAAAGCAGTAGTGGGCTGTGCCTGTTGTATCTTTACTTGATTGTGCTTCGTAATAAATAGATAAATAAATAAATAAATAATCAAGCCACCATCTTTGTTGTAGTTGGAAACATAATAGTAGACTTTTTTAATTAATAGCAAAAATCCCCAAATTTTTAATTTTTTTCGCCTGAAAATCTAAAACTATCTACCGCGTTGAAGACATTGTTCAATTCGAAATTGAAGAATATAAAATTCTACGTAGAGTGATGTATAACAATACCAAATCGGTTCAGTTCATTCACAATCAATTTTCAAAAATCAGATACTTTTATCCCCTTTGTGATAAATGAGTCACCTCCATGTTTCTATGCATTTGTCTTGTAAATGCTCACTCCGGCACAAAGAAGTTATAGGAAATAAGTTTTAGATCATTGAATTTAATTCCAGAAGAGTCCTCAATTTGAAAATTTTGCCTATTTGTTTCTAAGATATGCAAAAAAACCTGAACCATTGTATAGCGCTATTACGACAGTAACCAAGTTTCATATGTAAGTGATATCATGAAAAGCATTTAGTAGTTCTTTTCTCAACGGATTCAAATGGATTTTTAGACGCTAAGCCTCAATCTGAATTTTGGAACTCCAAAATGTGGTCAGGGGTGAATGTCGTCATCAACGTTGGACCCCCCTCCCCCTTTTGACCGGTCAAAGTATCCTAGTTATGTAGAACTAGGCATCAAAGTTTTTAACTCAGTTAAGAGATTTTATAGTGATCTGAATATTCTGCCTCAAAAAGTAAAAATAAATGTTTCTCTATAAAATAAATAAAAATGGTTAATTCAGGTGTCACGTATCATTGAAGCGAAGATCGATTGGTGATGCACCCAAAAATATTGGGGAATGTGTCAAGGTGTTCTCTCTGGAAATATTTAACCTGATTGTTTCATTCCTGTGCTATTATTATTTAATTTAGGGCATGCTACTCAGTATTGCTTTAGCTGATAGTCTTCATTTGATGATCGAAACCCCTATACTGTTGTGTTAAATTCGTTTTTATTTTCTTTGAATGGTCCTCGCGCTATTGACTATTTACCGGCTGATTCAAGTTACTGTCCTTCAGAAATGAAGCTCATTAGTGATGCGAAAGCTATGTAGTGCTCAAGTAGAATGAATTACCAGTTGAAAGTATACCTTCTACTGCATGAAATACATTCATAATTGAGTAAAATTTTTGTGAATTACGTTTTTTCCTATCTACACTGTATTTTTATTTATTTTATGAAATACTTTGGCCTAATCGTTGGTGATGATGACATAGATAATGAAAGTATCTCTGTATAAAGTAATGAAAGTAGAGAATAAATAATAGTAATGTAATAAATTATCTTTTTATGATTTGCAGCTACAACTGTTTCAATTATTGATGAGCGAGAATCACGGGTTACGCCTTCTCCTCCAGTGCGGTCACATGAACACATAATTCCTCCAAAAATTCAGGTAATCCTTCATTTTTCTAATTTAGTATCCCCGCTGGATTGTAATTGAATATTGGAGTCCGAATACTCTGAATATGCTCGTTGTCACTGATTATTTTGGACATCATTTATGTTAGTTTTTTGATGCAGTTCAACAATGTATTTCACTGATGATTTCGGGCCAAAAGCGATTGCTAATAATACTACTTTATGGAAGTATAGAATAGGAATTGGAAGTTTGCAAATTAAAACTTTTACTACTGGTGTAGGACCAAAAATATATGAGAAAAAACCAACTACTTTTTTGTAAGTTGTTGCTTTTTCTGTGTAAGATTTGATTGATTTATAAATAATAAAATGAAACAGAATCTTAATTATGTTTCTTGTCTTAGGTGGTACCAACAGTGGGAAGTAGTGCTAGTACTACTGGGTTGCTTGTGAGTTCGGGATCAACTGTTCAACTTCTGTCTCCCTCAGCGCTGCGTGGTAAGTTTTTTTCACATTTTCTCATATTGAAACGTAAGGCATTGACACTTATCTAGCACAGCATTAATTCAATTGAAACATGTACATGAAATATCAACAAAAAAAATTCAAAGTGGTACAAACACCTTTAATAATTATTGATTTTAATTACAATGACTTGATTCATATAGTAATTTGTTTCAGGGTTTCGATTTATTTTCACAGTACTATTTTTTTATCACTTTTTTGTAAAGTTCGAGAACTCTCATTTGATCTAGATCTGTCAGCAACTTGTCAGTTACACAATCAATGTACATGTGCATTTTCTTAGAAAATTTGAATTAAACTTTTACAAATTTGAGCATTGCTGGCTTCTGCTTCAGGTATCCCAGTTCCGAACGGTGTGCTTAGCCATGGACGAGTGACTCTTGCAACATCAGGTCTGTATTTATGCATGAATTTGGCGTGGATTACTCAAAGACGTAATCTACAAAAAAAATTGAATTTACTCTCACCATTGACACTAGGTTCTATTATTTTAGTCAGTGTAGGGTTTATGGACAGCTGCACATCAATCACAATTTCTCTACCCAAATAGGTATTTTTGAAAAAATAGACCTTTCAATTTATATTATTTTTGTAGTTTTTTTTATTGCTGATGATGCCCACATGAGTCCGAGACTTGGGTAATGAGGTGAATGATTACAAATAGATGCGAGAAGGAGGAGCGGGATTCGAACCCACGACCGCTTAAACGACAGCAAGCCCCAACCAACTGCGCTATACGGCTCAGGTTAATACAGATTAACGTTGTTGCAAATCTGTGCAAGGTTCAATATAATAGTATTATTTAAATGAAAAGATTTCCAGTGATGGAACTATGAAGTCTTCCTACCTTCCTCTTAAGGTAGTGATTTGGGATTGGTGTATGGAATGTGAGTGTAAAATCCCCATCCACTATTTTAAAACTTTATTCTAACGAGTAACTTGAGGACGTTAACACGAATCGCGGTCTATCCTACATACACATCTACTTGCTGTTATATGTCGACGAAACTGTAACTCTAGAGAGTAAGGGATTGATGGAGGTCAGGAAGAAGAACGAGGAGAAAAATGAAAGAGGAGAAGAAGGAAGAGACTATTGAAGAAATTCAAATGAATCTGTCAACACGCTAGTATTAAGTAAGGTAACTGAATATTAATCTACTGTTACTAATTCCACAGTGGAAAAAGTAGTCAAGGTCTGCGGCTCTCAACTAAGAGTCCACAAACGATATTTTAGGGGTCCGTAGACTGTCAATGAGGAATGAAATTTTATTCGCTCTAGACTTGTATTGGCCGTTATTATAATTTAAATCTTACATAAGTTCAGCGGGCTGTTCATCAGCTATTACTGTCAAACTCAATCGAATGGATGTAACCAATTCTTGTCAGCACATCCACCGATCACCAAGTCTTTGGGAAGAGTAATAGGAAACCACTGGCTTATACTTTATTAAGTAACATAAATTTGGGGAAAAATCAATTTCTCTCTGTGTAATCTTGGCTTTGAGGGTTTGTGATAATTATTAATATCTGCTCCTTTTATTCTGTCTTATAAAAAAATAGCAGGTTGTCTGATTCAATTGAATCTGGATTTGTTGGGCGTGATATATGGTACTGTAAACTATTTTTCAAATTTAATGATCTATTTTTTCTTATTGCTCTACCCCTTCTCTTTCTTTTTTATTAACTCCTCTTTCTTTTTCTTCTACTTAATCTCCTTATTTTTCTTCTCTTTCTTCATCTCCGTATTCTTATTCTTCTTCCTCCTCCTCCTCCTCCTCCTATTCCCGCACCCTTCTTCTTTCCCTCCTTCTCCTTATTCTTTTTTCTTCTTTTTTATTTTTCTTCTTGACCCAGTTCATTTTTTTTGAGCGCTAGAGCTTTGTGCAGAGGTTAGCATTAATACTTAATATTAGATTATACTTTCTTTTCATGAGGAACGGTAATCATTTTTTTTTTTTTAATTTCCAAGTCGCGATTTAAATTATTATTATTATTATTATTATTATTAAATTGTTATAAATATTAGAACATGAGTCTAAATCGTCTATTTCTATTTGTAGACTCGAACCAGTTGATTCAGCAAGCCGCACACATGGTCATCTCCCAAGCCAATGGAGGTGGACAAGTCCTGCTTCCTCTAACTTCTCCAACGATAGCAGGAAAGGTAAGACAAAGTGCAATATTTCCTTAATTTTTCTCACACTATTTTAGTATTGTGAGTTACATAAATAGAAGTATTCTCGCGTTATTTCAGTAGGTTATCTCAATTCATTCATGAAATACAAAGTTACTTTTTGCAAATACAAAATGGTGAGTTAAAGGAAAACTATTTTTATTTTTCAGTTGTTACGTAAGTTCAGCTGACCGTTCATTAGCTATTGCAGTCAAGTGACTCAAATATGTAATGTAGACAATTATTACATCTTTGATATTCTAAAATTTAACAGAAGAGAGGATCCTTGAATTTTAAAGGCTTGTAAAAACGATCCATGAATAGTGAAGAGTGAAGGACTTTCATTATTTTTAAGTTTATTTGAAAACTTGAATAAAAGATTCCTTGGTAATTTAAAAAATGTATTGTTTATATTTGATTTTATTCTTCTTATTTTAACGCTTTAATGATAGTCTAGATTTCTGTTGAAAAAAATGTGCAAACTAGCTTCACTAAAATTTGTGGTAACAGCAAAAGTTTTAAGGTATTATTTAAGGTTTTTCTTGTAGATTTACAATTGTATTTTGAAAATTCTTATACAGCAGGCCCCGGGATTAATGAACTATTTTTCTTTGAATGCTTGTATCAATGGTGTTCAGATATTTAGATTTTTTTGTATTCTTATTTGAATGATTGTATAGCAATGAAAACTAATGCTAATTGGCAATTGTTTATGATTCAGATGTTGCAGATGCCCGTTGTTAATCTTGTGAAGCCTGCAGTTGTTGTAGTCAGCAGCCCTTCCAATTCCACACATTGATTGACAGGGTTTGTTACCAAGTGAATACGCAAACATTAAAAAACTGTTACAGACTATGTAAATTGAATTTACTAACTACTACCGAGCTATTGAATGTGTTATTGTTGAATTATCAATCAAATGATCGTATTTGATAAACGTTAATGCCTTGCGTTAGCAAGTAAGCTATAAAGCCGCAATTTGTATAATCTTTGTGATATCAGTTCGGTTCCGTAAAAGCTGGAACCCATTTTAATTCAATTATTCCTGAAGAGAAGAATCTTGAGCTATATTCTATTGTGCCAAGGAAGCAAAATAAACCAGTTGGTAGTGTGTTACATGAACAATAGAGAAATGACCAGCGTCGATTTTAAAAATAGTTGTATTATTTAGAGTAATATATTTTAAATACAAATGTAATTAAATTGAAATGTTATGTTCCTTAAACGTGTTTATGAAACTATATTACAACTATAAAAATGGTAAAATGGAATAGCATTTTTTCCAAACTAAAACGTGATAGGTAACTGCGTTGAGGAAAAACGAATAAAATTGAATTAAATAAAATGGGCTAAAAAATAATTATATAAAATAAAGAAAACTATTGAATATTAATATATTGTATATTCAAACATATAAAACAGTAAACTGCTTGCTACTCCCAAAAAATTTATATCCCAACTTTCTCCAAAGTAATGTTCCGAACTTTCACAAAGTCAACTATAATATCATCGTATCTTATCAAGACCATGTTTTAGCCCAATCCACATTGGCATGTATATGTATATATATTTTAATTTATAAATATTTGTCTTTTAAATGTTTCTATTGTAAGTGTTTTTTTGCAGTAGGTTCATCAAAAACAGGCTGTGGCAAGTGTGTGGTTATATAAATGTAACACTGAGAAACATGCGAATTATCAAAACTTCCGCTATGAATCAGTGAACCTAAGGCCTTTAGATGCAGTTTATGGTTGATGCTGTAGTCAACCTATTGGTTGAAGGTCTACAAGGCCAAAAACCAAATGTCCACTTTCAGCATAATACTCTAATCTCAAAAATTTAGCATTGTCTAGTGATGATTTATGGTAAAATATGGTTTGTAATATGTTGAAATTATTTTTATCGAGTGTTATGTCTTTTAATATTGTATAACTTATATATTTCTATGTTGGAAAACCATTATCCACTTGAAAATAATTTTTAGGAACTTGAAAGAGAGTTCTATTTGAGCCTTTCGAGAATTCTTCATGTACGCACACTACCATGGTTTTGGATAATATATTTACAAGCTTAATTGGTTCTTTTTCTCAAACAAAGCACATTTTTGATGGACTGAACTTTGCAAAATGGAGTTCAGTGTATCAAATTATCACACACTTCATTTATTTCCCTTCAAGGGTTTGAGGCGTTGTCAATTTTGTAAAAAAAAGCTCATATTTTTAATGTTCAAACAATTAAAATTGTTTTATTTTGTCACAGATTTTCTAGTTATAGATTTATATATATTTCTTTTATGGTAATCGCAGATTCGGGAAATTTTAATTTTTATTTGTAGAAACGTGTCTTCTTGATAGCTGTCCACTTAGCTGTCTACTGTATTCGATTATTATTCAAATTTTGTTGCAGTCAACTTCTGATATCTTCAGTCTCATAGTATTGATTTTCATTGGTGATATGCGTTGTGTTTTTTTTAATGTTATGTAACACATGTTGCAGAAGATCATGATTAATTATACAATTTATACTAAACATTTGAAATCCCAATAAACCTTTACATAAACCATCACAATAAACCTTGAAAGTTTCAAAACTATCCTGAGGAAAGCATAAAATGTTGTTGATAAAATGTGATTCGATTATAGATTGATATTTAAATAGTTCGATTATAGACAAATATTGAAATAGTTTTATTTTTTTAGGAATAAGAAGTTCAACTTAGTCAAAGTAGTCTATTTTCTTAAGGATGGTTAGAAGTTGACTGTCCATCTTCATGAAAATTACTTTCTAACACAGTTTTGATTATTTCATTGTATATGAGTGCTATATGAACAGGATACTCTAATCAGAATTTGGTTCCCTGATCGCTGATCCCATCCACTTTAATAGAAATCCTGAATTATTTATAAGTTGTTGAATAAATCTTCAATTTTTCTTCAGCAAATAAGTGAATAATATTGAAAAATCATCTCTCCAGAAACTCTTCTTGTCGATACACTAAACTCATGCGTTTGCACACAAAATATTAGTTTTTTTTGTCTTGTCCACTATTACGTTGCTCTAATAGGTTAATCGGCAAAAAGTATACATTCTGCTTCTTCTTCTTCTTCTTCTTCCACTCTTAGATAGTCTATAATAGACCAGCTTTGTAGATTCTTCTCTGCTACCCATAAATTACTATTGAGAAGCTAAATTAGTTAATCGTGAAGAATAGTCGATGTATTACATTCCAAACATTTTTCTGTTTATTGAACTCCAAATGGTGAATAATTATTTACTTTATGCATTATTATAGCTTAATTTTAATGCAAGTACGTAGTATATTTTTATCATTTTATTAATCTTGTCGTAACATTCAATTAACATTAATTTAATTCTGTAAATGTAAACAAATTGAATTACTTTTCAATCTTGCAAATGTATGAGAAAATACAGGGAAGATCTCGCAGGGTAAAGTGGAACAATTTTGTTCATAGCTAGTAATAAAACAATTTAAATGTTAAGTATTATTCTGTTACAATTGTCCGCGCACAATTCATTGTTGTATTTGAAAACTTAGTCACAATCTAGATGAGCCAGAACAAGTTATAGTTTAAACTTTTCTAACAGGATATAAAGTTTGTGAAATGCAGATGAGAAAACTTCTGAATATCACAAAAGTTCATTCACTCCTAAAGATTCCCCCATAAGCTTGCTTTCTTAGTTGAACCACTCAATTTTTTATGTATAAGGTCTTCAACTGAAACTTATAAAAACAGTCTCATCTTGAGAAATTTATTCTGCAAGCTCATGACTTCCTATTCTGTTTCTAGTACTTGAAAATAATGACAGAAAACACCTACTCATGCAAATTAGTATTAATATCAATTGTGCACGGTACATTACAATGATATATTATTCCTTTGTAAAAATCTAATCATAATTCTCTTGTTTTTATTTTATCAACGAAATTTTCTGGCGATTTCATTGTTACAGACAAACTTCACAAGCAAACAATAGTATTAGTGGTACAAAATTATAGCAATGCTATGAAATACATTTTAAATTATCGCTGAATGAATAAGGCAACACTCACCTTTGTGTCACATTTTATAATTTCTAGACTGCGTAATTATTTCCTACTAGTCAATTTCTTGAAAAACATACTTGTATTTTGATTAAAATTTTATGTTTAATGTCTGTTATGTGTTATTTCATTTTTAGTTTATTGTTTGTATTAATTATTGTTAGATTATCTATGACATTTTAACTCTATGAAAAGTAGGTCACATGCTTTTTCAATCTATGTTCTTCTTCAGCTCTTTTTATTATTTAGTATTGTTTTTGTATAATCTTAATGTCATGTAATATTTGAGTTTCTGAAATCGTGTTATAATATATATTTTTGAAGTATACTATTAAGATTTATTAGTTAAATTACTACAGACTATTGCAATTTGTTAAATATGTCTCTTCAGCAAAATTCTCAACTTGATTGTAATAGTACTAATAGATCACTTGGTTCATACTTATTATTCCATTTAAGGTACCTAATTTAGTTCCTAAAACGAATACAACTCTAGTTTTTAATTTACTTGTGAGCATGAGAAAAATCTTGTCTCTCATCTTTCAGTATTGTATTTTAGCAGTAGATGAAACATTGAAAAAACCTAACCCCTCTCAATGCTAACGGAAAAAAATTGGGGATGGCTGTAGTGGTGAATGATCACTGCTCCCAATTGTGAGGGGAGGGGGCTCTTATGGTGGAGTCTTCTTAATGACAGGAAAAATATGTCAATCCCATCAGTGTACAATATGGAGGCTCTAACCAAATCTAACCTAACCTAGTAAATCAGAACTAGAATACATATGTTGGCAACGTCTGCCAACTTTTGTACACCAATGGGATTGACATCATTTTCCTTTTTTTAGGTAAACTCCGTATGGTGAGACAAATAGCATGCGATTTTCCAATGTGGCATCTGTGTGTAATTGCAGAAGCCACTCAGTTGAACGACCTTCCAACAATGTAGAACAATCATACTTGAAAGTATTTTTGAAAAATGTCTGAATAAAGATTTATACCATGTCATTTGGTGCTCATTGGTATTACTTACATAGATTATACAATATTGAGACCTCATCACACAGAATATGTTGTTTTCGTGCTGTTTATGGAATAAATGACTAAAAAAACTGAAGAATTTTCAACTTTATTTCAGTCTTGATATACCTCATAAACCGTTCCCATGTTCGTGTATCTCAAAAACAAGCTTTTAAAGTCATCTCATTCTTTTCACTTTCTTTCTTTACATTTGGAAATAAAGATTCAGATCGTTTCATAATTATAACTATTGGTATATTATTTGATAACATAATTCTAAAAACTTTATAAAATGTCAACAATGAAAATAAATTTTATAATATACTATAATATAATTTTAAAATTGAATATTAACTGTATGTGTTAGAATGAATAAATAAATACCGCAGTTGCAATACTGCAAAAATCATAGATATTTCAGTTTGTTACAAAGAACTGAGTGAATTAAAAGAATTGACATACAGGACTTGAAAAAGCATTTAGTGAAAAGTAACGGAATTCAGTACCTTATACCTAGCTCTGCATCCTTTAACCACACTTGCAGGATTGATAATCCTCTCAAAATCGCCCAGATCCAACTGCCACACTCTTTTGAGCAGTTTGTTGAAGTATTGCAGGGCTTAAGCTTTATGATTTGGTCATGATTTATGAAGTCGCACTCTGGGTATGTCAATCAGCTCTCGATGCCTGGTGAAGTGATGAATGACATTACAGGTGACCATACACCAGGCAGAGTAGAAGGTTAATGTATAATGACTTTTATAATGCCCAACCAGACAAAAAGGGTATTTTTTTTATTGCTGATGATGCCCACATGAGTTTGACACTTGTGCATGCGTGGGTAATGAGGTGAATGATAACTCATAGATGCCAGACTTAGGAGTGAGATTCGAACCCATGACCGTTGAAATGACAGCAAGTTGAAGTTGCAATGCCTCAACAAACTGTGCTAAAGCAGCCTACGATTGCAGTGGGCATGATGTTTGCTTGCCATAATGATTCTCACAGCCTGTTTTTGCACCTTCATTACATCAGAAACCTTTGCTGAATGACCCCACAGGAGATGTGGCAGTGGTAAAGTGCATGGTAATACAAGATGAGGTATGCCTCTGCAACATGGCTCCTGTTAAACTGCAGATAAGAGTCTTGTTTTCATTCAGCTGAAAGCGATTTGCTAGGAACCAAGATATGGCAGACTGTAGGTGCTCTGTAGAACCCACTCAAGATCATCACCTGATGATTAGAAATAAGTGTCATCAGCAAGCTTGAACGACAATCATCTAGGTCATTTATCATAATGAGGAACAGGGTTGGTCCAAGCACTGAACCCTCAGGAATGCCAGAATTCATTGGTAGCACCATTGATCAGGGATAGTGATGGTTCGTCTATGGTAGCACAGATGAAGAGACCCCCATCTACTGACACAACCAGAGTCCTTCCCGCCAAGTAAGAGCCCAAAAGATTGAAAGGGCAGAGTCTCTGATGTCATAAAAACTTAGCTTTTCAAACAGCATGCCGTATTGACATTCAAAAGCTCTTCTCAAATCACACAAAATCATAAATCACCAATATTCCCAGCCACTCAGTCCATTGCATCAACTGTAGATCTCCCCGGCGAACCAAACTGCTTAGGAGAGTCAACAATGAGACTAATGATGGCTCAAACTTAATAAAATCTTAGAATAATTTCCAAAACGTAACTGAAGAAAAGAAGTACTGTACATGCATACAGTAGATCAAATGAAGACCCAACATATATGAGTTGAAATATGAAAAACATTCTTTTTATGGAATATTAAAAATTGGACGATTTCAATGATCAATATATTAAATGAGAATAAGCAAAATAAATGAATTCTGGATTATCGTACATAAATGATTAACAGGTGGGGAAACGGAAATAATTTTGTTCATTTTAATGTTGATAATATAAAATAATTCTGTCGTGTATGGCACATTTTTTATCAATAACCCTCACAAAACCATCACCCAAGATTTACTCTTTGCCACAATTCTTCATTTGAATCAAACACAATACGATAGTACCTAACTATCCACATCTAGTAATAACTTCTTATCCTTTTGACAGAATACAGCTTGAATGTACAGCTGTAAGTACATGTATAATAATTATATTATTGTACCAGTGTGTATCTTGTAGTTGTTCAGAGTGTGTACAATATAAAAATAAAATACGATCCCTTGTTTCTTTCAAACGGTTCGATAATTCGGTCAAAAATAAATAGATTTGTTGGCTCTTGGAGACTATTATTTTCATAAAATAAGCAAGTTGCCTACTCACCAATGGTTTGATTTGCAACGAATTTAAAGGACAGCGGTACTGGTGCTTTCGGATCATACCAACACAACAGCCCTATCGTTGAGCTGATATTCTTATTGTTTATTATTTGTATTTCACAAAAAAACAGAATAATATTTCTAAAATAAGACTGCAATGGAATCTCAGTATTGTTATCTTTTGTATATACAGAATATATTAAAAGACAAAAAAGATATAACTGATCACTGAGCTCCATCTATCATCTGTATCAAGAGCTATGAGGTAGGGGATAAAAGTTGTGCGGCTGTACAGATTTTGTAAGTCACGATGAGAAGGCTGAGAACAGATGATTACTTGCTCGTTGCTCGTTGTCATTGTTGTAAATCGGAATCATAATAATGAAATTGAAATGTACATTGGACATCACAATAAACATGAATGATGAACGTGTAGTGTAGAAGTGCTTGTGATATTGACTGAAACTCCCTCGAATTTTAATTTTTTTAGCCAAATACCTTCAAATGGCTTGACATTTCATTCATAAAATGAAACCTCGACATGTTTTGAACTGCATAAAATTCAACTATTTTGTTTGACTCACCATTTTTAATAGTTTTGATTCCCTTGCATTATTTGCCTCGGATACTTATCCAATTTCATTTATGACCACTTTTGAGATATCTAGTTTCTACTCGTGGAAGAATGATACACAACACGAGGCATAAAATCGAGGTAAATAATCATATTCATTCATACTTTTCTGTGTTATTGTTCTATTCCATCTCTTTAATTCACATTAACATGAGAGAAAAATTTACAGCTGATGTGCTAATGAATATGCGATCTTGTAGGGTGACGATTTTCTATTCGGACAATGACTGCCCTGTGTGAATTTCAATATATTTCACATTTCTGCAACTCACCAGAGTTGACGTGATTCCTGTCACATTAGAATAAAATGTTTGGTAAGAACAAATCAATTAACAAGTAGGAGTATTATCTTCTTCAAGGTACAGTTTTCTAGAATCTTGAAGTTGTAGTATTGTATTTTCTAATTATTATTGTTTTAATGTATCCGTTCAGAAATGGTTTAATAACATTTTAATTGACTAGTAAATAATTTATTTTTTATTCATGTAATATTGAGTTATAGCAATGTATAATCATTCATATTATTCAGGGAATAATCCTTACAAAAGTCAAACAAAAGCTTTTATTTGACTCTAGAAAGCAAGCACGTTATCATGAATCAGTGTTGTTGGATTTCAGTTTTTCGACTTATATATTTTTATTCATTGAATACAACCTGC
This sequence comes from Conomelus anceps, assembly GCA_948455865.1. Lineage (NCBI taxonomy): Eukaryota > Metazoa > Arthropoda > Insecta > Hemiptera > Delphacidae > Conomelus > Conomelus anceps. Next base: position 39,359,948 of record OX418222.1, read on the forward strand.
TAACTGCCGCCGTAACAACTACTTTTTAGTATTAAAACTTCAACTGTTTTTAACTACTAGAAACACTTCTGTCTAGTGACGTAGTAGGAGTCGGACCGCCCCAAGTGCCAGATCTAGAAGGGGGGGGGGGGGGGTGGGCAAAAATCTGGTCTAATATAAGGCTCTAACTACAAGCTATACACATACTGTATACCATACAGTGGTTGTGATTTGAAATAAGCGTAACCCTCTTATTTCATTTTTTCATTACTGTATAAGTCGATATGCCAAAACCACATTCCAATCATACCGGTAGTGGAATACTACCCTTTAATCTGCAACATCATTATCATAACTGCAAATTAATATCAGATTTACACATTATATTAATGTACGTCTACGTAGTTAATTCTCTGTTTCATCAATATTTCAATGAAATATATTATTTCCGTTAATGTAATTGTTGTTAATTTTTTCTAGTTGTCACGAGTATTCATTGAAGATGATGCATTGATAAATAAAAAATTGCCAAAGGAATTACTTCTTAGGTAAGCAAATTCTATAATTCAGTCAGCTACAAATAAATAATCAAATGTTTCGTTGCAGTTTTAAACGTTTTTATGTGTAGACTTTGATCAAAATCATCCTATCTTCAACAATATAATTTACTGTAGGCCTATTTCGTTTTTGAATGTTTTTCGGTCATGTATGATTTTAGAATGAAAATTCGTAGTAGAAATATAAAAAGCTTCAGTTTTTTTAGCTCAGTTTTTAATTGTGGTAAATTATTACCGTTTAATAATAATGTAGTTTAAACACAATTTCCCTGTATGGCATGGAGAGTTCATGATATTTTTCAGATACAAAACTACTCTCTGGATGAGACGTGCTGTGAAATTTAAAATTGACGACTCAATTAGATAATAAAAATGTTATCTTGATATAGGCATACCAGTAAAAATGTTTTCTTGACGTGATTTCTCTGGCTATTAATGTAGTTCAGCCTGAAGATGTGATAGTTCAGAAGTCGACAAAAATCTTTTGCCTAGAGAATTGCGCTTTTTTAAGCTAAAACATGCTGGATAGACATAGCTGAAAAATACTTCACAATTTCCCAGAAATTTAAATATAAGTATTTCTGCTTGGAACTTCTTTTGAACGTTGAATTGTTTTTCAAAATGACAATTATAATTATTTGTATTCTGACTGAGTATGTATGCTGATGTGATAGCATTAATTAAATACCATTTTTTTCACAGGATATTCTCATATTTGGATGTTGTATCATTGTGTAGATGTGCACAAGTGTCTCGTGCTTGGAACATCCTCGCACTTGATGGCAGCAATTGGCAGCGAATTGATTTGTTTGATTTTCAGACTGATGTGGAGGTGAGAAATAGCTGTGAGTTATTTTAAAATTATTTAAACCTAACAAACCCGTACTGGTCTGTCAATGGGATTTAATTTTTCAAAATTTCACAATATACTGCATTGCAATAGCTAACTGCTGTGAATGCTTGTCAGCTGAGCAATTATTGCTTGATGTGTATTAGAACCTCAATTCCTAATTTTTTTGTTCTATTTATTGCAGGGACCGGTGATAGAAAACATATCTCGTCGTTGCGGGGGCTTCTTGAGAAAACTGAGCCTTCGTGGCTGTAAATCGGTAGGAGATGTTTCTATGACATTTCTTGCTACATCTTGTCAGAATATCGAAGATCTTAATTTGAACGGATGTAAACAAATCACTGACAAGTAAGTTTCATAAATTATTCAATTTTTAACATTGAATAACAACTGGTTTGATACGCTGACATTTTAAACAACTTATATAGGTCACACTTCAAGTCATACTAACAGAGAAATGGTTTTGAATAACTTCTTCTCTACTCTAATATTCAGTTTCAATAACTATAACGTTATATACGTTGTATACCTGTACAACATTGTACATGCTACATCCTTCAAATTTGCAGTGGATTTTTACATCATTGTTTTCAAGTTTTATTTATGTCAATCCCTTTTCAAAAAATGTTATATATATTTTCAAGGGTTTGAACAATTTTTCCTTCATGATTTTTATAATTAGTAATAATAAATTAATATTATAATTATTATAATTTTTATTATTTCATTGTTACTTGTTAGCGAAAAAAGAAAACCGTTTGAGACTGAATTAAATTAATGTAAGAAGATACATGAATCTCTCTGGCAAAATAACATTATTATTGATGTATTTTTTACTCAATTCATGAAGAGGGTTTGACTCGGCCGACACAAGCAGCACGCGCTAGGCCACACCGCTGGAATGAGGCTCGCTGTTGCTATTGGGAACGTTTACACAAGCAACGACGAGTTTTAGTTTATTAAAATTTTACATTAAGTAAATATTTATGCCACTTGCAAGTTTCTTGAAGCATAAAATTAAATACAGGAAAAGAGGCACATGAATGCAATGGGGCACATTTTATTAGAGAAGTGATAGCCGTATGCCGTAGCAGGAATCTGTTCAATCAGATAGAGATAAGCTGCGTTCTCCTAGACTCTGTTTGTAAGGGTGACCGATTGGGTTGGCTAGCGAAAAAGACTGTTCTCTGCTGTAAAATCACTTCCCGGTGGTTCGGAACCCACCTAGAACTGTAGGTCCAACTCATCAATCACCATCATCCAACTAATAACCCAACTACTAGTCTCAGACCTATGTGGGCTTCATCCTCAAAAAAAAAAATTAATCTTGTGCTGCACTGCGTTACATTTTGTAAGGCATAGAAATAAATAATAGGCCGCAAATAGAAACGCAGCTCTGGTCCAATATATTTCTGTTGATTTATTCTAATAATAATAATAATAATATCACCCTCGCTCTATTTGTGGGGCTCTATTCATTTTTAAGCTTCACAAAAGGTAGCGCAGTGCTGAGGCCCTATTTGCGCCGGGTCTAATGAACATATAAATATGAACAAGTAATGGTTTACACTTTAGTGGTCTCAAATTGTGAGCCTGCTATTATCTGTGTGCTGCTCATTTTTTCATCTTGAACAAGTTGACGTTTGTTACCTTGAACGAGGAACGTTTAAATTTATAACTCCCAAAACAAATAAAAGAACAATTTGTTTATTTTGAAATAATAAAAGTTGTCCATTTTAATGATGGATAACATTGAAGTTTACTGCCACGAAATCGTACGGTTTGGTGAATTTTTGTTGGTCTTGCAATTTTGAAAGGGGTGCATTAGATCATATTCCAATATTAATTTAAATTAATATAATTTAAGGTTTTAATGTAGCGTTTATTAATTCGGAGTAGCAGTCAGGCTCGACTAGATGCCAAATTATCCGCCGATAAACTGCATAAATAACAATCTACAAATCAATCTAATTAGTAAATGTATTCAGATCTACAAATATCTATGCTGGGCAGACTAACAATGTGTAAATGAATATCACCTGCATGAAAACTGATTTGCTTACACTGTGAATAAGTTGAACGCATTACAATCAAATGTTGAATCTTTATGTATGAATGTACAAACATATTTGGAAATTTTCTCAGTAAAATTGTGTGATGTATGTTGTAACTAGTAGAAATTTGGTGTCTAAAGTCTATTTTGTGATGTATTTCTATGTACGTTGAACGAAGCAGGCAGTGGATATTGTCACTTCTGTTTATTGTTAATTTATTAAAGACAATCTCTTTCTATCCAAAAACTTTGATGTTAGAATTAGACATGTGGTTGCATTATTTTCAGATTGTATAATTACAATAGCTTGGGATTTTGTATAATCGTATAGAAATGTTTGAAACGTCAATGATTTGTGTTTAGCACATGCCACGCGCTGAGCAAAAACTGTCCGAAGCTGCAAAGGTTGGACCTGACCTCATGTTGTGCAATTACTGATCTCTCACTAAAGGCTCTCTCGGATGGCTGCCCCCAGCTAACACACATTAATATCTCGTGGTGTGAAAACATCACCGAAAATGGTAATTTACAATTCTGTTAGAATAGTTTTTGCTTTATAATTTTTATTAATTACTAAAATCGCTTTAAAACCACATTATTAAGCTTATATAAATGGAAATTATGCTTATAGCCAATAATATTGGTCAAAAGTTTCGAGTCTCTTGGTGAGATAATCGAAAACGAATAGCTGGTTATAGAGGGATGGTAGAATAGATGGATGTTGAGGTGGTTGACCCAGGTATGCTGCCTGTGGCAACCGTGTCAACCCCCCTCCCCCCCCCCCCCTTTCGACCCGTTCCGTAAGACACGATGCACTATTCTCTTAATTTTCAGTAAAATAACTTCTAGAAATACTTTTCATAATTGGCTAAGCACAGAAATTACTTTTAAATTAAAAAAAATTGGACTAGAAACCTAGATCGTTAGTGGGACCATATTTACTCAGTGCATGAGTGCTTAAGCTGAACCATTTTGACCACGATATGGAGAAGTTAGTATGATACTCAGCTTGATTGTGATTTAATTTAAATTCAGGAAAGATGGAATATTTTTTTGCAACTGATGAATTATTTTTATCTGAGTGTTTTAATATTATTTGTTCATGATTATAACCATTTTCTACCTTTATGTATCTTTTTAAACCCCCATGGCAAGTTTTCTACAATTTAAGCGATTGATTCCTATATTATTAGAAATTATTGTTGAATGTATCGTCCATTGCATGTGTGTAATATTGAATGCAATGAATTCTCAATATGATATAAATTCATCTTTGGAAAAGTCAGTCCTTATCCTAAGTATAAGTATATATTCTAAGTATACCTCAGCATAATCCTACATCGATGTCACATCTCCAGTATTTCCAAAATTGTTGAAGCTGTATGCTATATTGTTACCGATGTCTTGTTTACTGTCTTGAATAGCATTTACGTTATTTCTGCTTTTAAATTTCTGCCGTCTTATTCTACGATTTTAAAAATGAAAATGATGAGTCCTTGTTGTAAACATGCAAAAACTAGCCAAAACAGACATGAAAAATGAAAATTTACTTGAAATCTTTTAAATTACCGCACTTGAATTCAACCCTCTAGATAATTAAAAATTTTTCGATTCATCCCAAAATCCCATTATTCAAATCTAACTTACATATTTCTATTGAATACTCTTCTGAAACCAAGCTTTAACGCCGTTAATTAAAAAAATTTTATAGCAGTCTAAATTCGATTAAACTTAAAGTGCAACCAGTAGCTTGAAATCAATAAATTTACTAATACAATGCATTCACTAGCTTAACACTGATCATTTTTCGGGTAGATTTCAAGCTTATTCACTTCTTGTATCACCAGATCAATTCAATATCCGAATTTATTTACCTATGATATTTGGTCTAATAGAAATGTTCTAGATTGAATTATGTCATTTTTGTAGAACATGGTTGCTAATAATATAGTAAGTTATTATAATCAAGCAATCTCAACGTTATAAATTTGACTGAAAATGCTAATTTTGGTCTAGAATATACAGAGTGGCGTACAATATAATCCCACATTTACTTTGCTATTGATTCTTTAGATTGGTATTTATTGATGTGTTTTATGTTGCAGACGTGAAAGCACTTCATGGAAATTAGTTATTTTGTGACCAAATAATTATTTTGTTTAAACATTTGTTACAAGATGGCCAATAAAGGAAACCCATTCGTTTATGTTTTTTGTCAATAGTTAATTCGGGTAACACTGATTTCGTACGGACGCAAAGTTGTTTACATTTATTTTGCTGGTCAGATCGCCTAGAATTGTGAAATTCTACTATCGCTTTTCTTGACGACTTGAGCGTGTCTCGTCTTGAGCTCTTTACCAAACTTTATTCATTAGAAGTATCACACTTTTAAGTCGCTGATCATCGAATCTTCTCAGTCTTTTTGGAACGAATATTTGGTTGAAGGAATCATTCGGTCACTGAAAAACTACTTTTTTAATTGCGGTCACGTATGCTTACATAAAACAAATTAATAACTACCAACCTAAAGAATTAAGAACCAAATGCATATTGGATCATATCGTGCGCCACCCTGTATTTTTTTAAATTAGAACTATTCTCGTATAGATAAGGTGATCGCCATAGTATAGTTGTTAGAGCGTCTGACTGCCAATTCGACGGTCGCTAGTTCGATTCCTGTTAGAACATGGCATTCTTTTATCATCTTCCACCTGATTATTTACGTACAGGTGTCTGACTTAGTGGACATATTAAATAATCTCATTAGTAGACTTATTGACATCAGAATTATTCTTAGGTAGTAGTTCATAATAAGTAGAAAATAGGTGAAGTAATGCAATTAGTAACCAATAAATTAAATTGATTACGATGAATTACATTTATAATCTATATATAATGAGTAAATATATAATGTTCTTGATTATTTTTTCTTTCAGGTGTTGAAGCTCTCGGCAAGGGTTGTAAGAAACTTAAATCGTTTATCTCAAAAGGATGCGTTCAAGTGACAGATAAAGCTATTGGCTGTTTGGCTGAAAATTGCCACAATTTAGAAGTGATAAATCTATTCGGTTGCATTGTCAGTATACACTGTACTTCTAGAATATTCGATTTCTTGATTATTCTCATGTATTTTTTAGTATATCAATAGCCGCAGTGAACAAGTATTTGAAGAGTCATTAGATAGGGGGGAAAACATTTTAGCTGCAGCAGTGCTTGAGAAGTGAATAAAACCTGTTTTCTCATTCAGATCTTAATAGAATATTAGTAATCATGTTTGTATTCTAATTTAGATACTGTCATAGAAGGTACCAGTAATTTTTTTAAAGCTCAAAAGTGATTAATAATTTTTCAAAAAACTGACTACTTTGCCTCTCCATATCATTGAGTGGTTTAATTCCGTTTTGAAGTAATTTGAGAGTGAGAACTATCGTTGAATCAATTATATTTTACATTATCCATACCTTTTGGTTTGATGCAGAAAAATTAATCAAACTTAGACAATTTCGGCTATTTTAATTATTCAAAGAATATTTTTTTGGATATGGCTATTCAATATAAATAAACATGGTATTACGTCACAATTTATATCAGCATTACTTTATCTTCGAGTGTTGTTTGGAATATCTTAAGCTATTTGCACTTCAATATTGATCAAATGCAATAAATGTCAACAACACCTCTTGAATAAGCATATTAATTTTATACTCTGCATTAATTTTTTCTCCAACTCATTTGAAATACATGTCAAATTATTCAACAGAATACAATAAACTACTGTTTTTTCTAAACGTACATTTATTTATAAACTATTCATTAATCTCTTGATATTTGATCCGACTTTTCTTTCAAAATAGCGTCTCTTTTATAAGCTGATATATTTCTACATTCTTCTCTATATTACTGTATTGCACTCTATATTATTTCATCTATATTTGGATCGACTGATTCAAAATACGTTTATTACAGTGTTGCAATACATATTGCAGCATATAATCAACTATTGATTTGATTTTTTCATCAGTCCAAATAAATTTCGACGTCAATTTTTATAAATTAATCATAATTATTGATCTATCAATCCTCACAATTTATATTTATTTGAATTGAAATACTGTTACAAGGCTTCACTATACTAAAGTATAAATTTAATACAACTTACAGCTATATGTATTAACTTTACTTTTTCAGGGTATAGAGGATGAGGCTGTTACAAAATTAGCGGAAAATTGTATGCGATTGCACTATCTGTGTTTGTCAGGCTGTTCTCACCTGACGGATACGTCGCTAATAGCTCTTGCTCAGCAATGCCATTTGCTTAGCACGCTGGAAGTTGCTGGCTGTTCACAATTTACTGATACAGGTTTTCAAGCACTTGCTCGAGTAAGTACACAAAAGTACTTATACAAAATTCACTATTATTATTGGTATGAAAGATTGGACGCATCTGAAACTTAATAGAAATCGTATATTGGAATGTGTACTTGATTAATTAAAAATATTGTTACAAAACTCGAATGAAATAGAAGAATGAATGAGCTTCTTCAAACTCTGCTTTTGTAAACAGAGCTTGCATAAGTAACAACTTGGTGTCTGTGAAGTAAACAAATGAACATTTACAATTTCTCTCTTGTCTGCTCGGTCTTGCTCACTCCCACACATTCAATAGCCCTTCTGAAAAACTGGATGGAAATTGATTTTTGTGTAAACAAAATACAATATTTTCTGTATCTCTCTCGAATAAAAGCCTATAAAAAGTGTTGTGTTAGTTAGTAGTGAGTCAGTTTCATTTGACTGCTCATTAAGGCTACATTCGGGTCAGTGTTGATTCAGCTAGAGTCGTGATAGCACGTTCATGTGACAGTTCGGCGTTCTTGATTAGTGACATCACAACGCAGTGCTATGCACGTGATAATTGTGTTTTGGCATTTTAGTGTGAGAATAACTGTGACAGTAATTGTGATAAGATTATTAGTGATAACCAAACTTCTTTTGTACTAGTATTATTTATTAATTGTTATTGATCAGCCTACCAGTGATTGATTAGTAATGGACAGTATTCAATCTTGTTATTGAAATATTCTTTACTAGTTTGAAGTCACTTATTAGTGTCTGCTGTTAATAAAGTTCATGTTTTACTTTTAAGTGTTGCCAGCATTAGAACTCGTAACAATATAGATATTTATTGAAAGCTAATAGAATACCAAGTGTGAATAAACAATTCACAATAAATAATACGAAATGTTATGTGTGATTCAACATTGAAAAGATTCAGTTGGAATAGAATCACGCATCACTAAAGTTCTCAGATTAACATTGATTTAAAAATATTAGATCATAGTTAACACCATTCTACTTCATGGGAAATAACAGATTTTTGAATTTGACGGTGACAATCCTTACTTGAAACGAATTTTGAAAAGTTGAATGAATTTCTTAAAAGACACTGAACTCATCCAACTTCAAGAAATATTTTCCTCTAATAATGTATGGAATATACGGAACCTTGATTCCGTTCAATTAATTTTTTTAGTTGCAATATAGATCAAAACTAACATTTTTGGATGCTTGAGATTGCTATCTGCAACTATCATTTTTTAATCACAAAATGCAATGTTTATTCTCATAAGTTTTCGTTTGTATATTCGTTTTATATCATTGTGTGACGGTGATATCTTGTTTAATATGCTATTATACATGAATTGTTATACGATATAATTATGTTATACGATAAAATTAATCTTATCTTATAATTGCTTATAATAAAAGTTAATCTAATCTTATAATTCAAGCAGTCAACAATGAGTTATTGACTGTGTATTTTTTGTTATTATTCTTGCAGAGCTGTAGAGTACTAGAGAAAATGGACTTGGAAGAATGTGTACTTATAACTGATACTACTTTAATTCACTTAGCTATGGGTTGTCCTCGCCTAGAAAAATTGGTAAGTTTTTATTTTCTATTTCTTTTATAACTCCAATACTGCTCATTACATTAGCTTAATATAAATATTATTTTGCATTCCTATATCTAAATAGTTTAATGAATCAGTAATGTAGGTAAAAAAATAACAAATTTTATCACTATCGTTCCTCTAAGTGTAATACATGAAATTTAGATTTCTCGAATAATATTCAATAAGAATATTGCCATCTGACAAGAATGTCTAGCTGTGAATTTATTTCAGTATACAGATTTTCTATATTCAATTATCTTTAGGACCGTGATAGTATGTGGTAAATATTGATGACATAGATAATGCTTCTCAGGGAAAGATTCTACTCTTCTATGTACTGTATATACTACTGTATAATTCTTTTTACTCTACCCTTATAGCTCTGCAACCTATCCCTGTCTTTGTTAAAGCTACCCCAAATCATCGCGTTGCAACAAATATGGTGCGTTTGCTGATGAACTTTTATTTCCTTCATTTACCTGCTATGCATAACTTTTATGCATATTATATAAATTTTATGTGTTAAATTGTTTTCATAGCAGAGCAAATCTTCAAATAATAAATAAATCTATTTAAACGAACAAATAAAGCAAGTCGATATTACTCCTTCCTCAACTTGTTTTTAGGTTCGTCCCAACGGTGAGAGCTAGAGCGCCACTTATTGCATGAAACGTGTAGTGCAGTGTGTATTATTATTATTTTGTCAAATGAAACCGCATTATGATGAGCATAGCTCTAGAGGTGTATGACACGTCAATGCAATTTCATTATTCTAGCTAGTCGAGCTGCGAGAGCGATGGGACTCATCTACACTGGTCTACACTATTTATGCAGTGTCACTCTAGCTTTCGCCGTTGAAACAGCCTTTTACATTTACATCTAGTCCCACAAAATTTCATGGCTGTCATTGCTGCTCGACTGTATTTAGCCACATAAAATTGTATTTATCCATTTATTATTCGAATTTACCTGTATTAAGCAAATAAGACAAACTTTTCTTAAAACGGTTAAGAGCTCCGGGAATTCCTGTGAAATTATAATGCGAGCTATAATTCACTCATAACTGTATCAGTTATAGTGTATTTATTATAATTTAATTTTAAATTCTTATTTAATTATATTTTCTAATATAATATAGTATCTAATATAAATCATAACTTTGATTTTATGCTGCAGCTAAGTGCTGTAGTTTGATCTTTAAATAATTATTGCTCAATGTAATGGACGTCTTTCTAGCGACTCAAATTTCCTATTTTGTAAAAGTCAACTGGAAAGTGATTGAATGACATTTAAAAAGCAGATTGAATGATATTTACAATGGTGCGAATAAAAACTATGGTGTATTTTCACAAATTTCATTCGCACTATTCTCATTTTCATTCCATCAGCGCAGAAGATATTAAATTAGGTTATTTTATTCGTGTAACTTCACTAATTTTGCGTTCGAGTGATTGAAAATAAAATGGGAAACAAAACGCTATTGCATACTTTTTTTGGTTGACGTTGATAGAATTTGTGTCGCTTGGAAAACGTGCGTTAAAGTGCACTATAATTTATGTCGTAATGTGTTTGATTATAGTCGTTGTCGCATTGCGAATTGATAACTGACGACGGAATTCGTCAGCTTGGAACATCACCATGTGCCGCTGAACATTTAACAGTTCTCGAGCTGGATAATTGTCCTTTAATCACAGATGCCTCCCTAGAACACCTAATATCGTGCCACAACCTGCAGCGCATTGAGCTGTATGACTGTCAGCTGATCACTCGGGCGGGCATTCGACGGCTCAGAAACCACCTGCCCAACATCAAGGTGCACGCTTACTTTGCGCCCGTCACTCCTCCCCCCTCGACTGGTGGCTCTCGACAACGATATTGCCGCTGCTGTGTGCTACTCTGAATAATAATCCATCAAACCATTGACATTCGATCGACTTCAAAAATAATCATCATCTATCGGTTTTTGATTTATCGCGAGAGACATTGAAGCAATGTAACATCACTCGAGGTATTTATTTGTGATAGACTTTTAAAGTTTAAGGTATTAGATTTTTAGATTGAAAGATTTTTAAATTTCTGTTTCATAGTTGAATATTCCTCTAGTTTTGAAATAATGTAATCATGCCTTGTCATGAAGTACTCGCTTGTACTTATTCTATTTTTATTAAAAATATTGTGTACGCGTATTTTTAAATCTTACTATTATGTTGTGTATTTGAATTTAACCTTTCTTATGTAAAATCTATTAGGCCTTCATTTTGAAGTGTAATTTGTATGCAGCGACTTTTACGACTTGAGCCGCGTGGCAATTCGAGACTTTAAACTAAAGCTGGTGTTTCCTAGCTCCGCACTTTTTGCGGGGCGCACTGCTCACCAAACGTCTTAGCTCACCAACGTATTGTATCTGTGTAAACATTGGTACGCTACAACGCTTAAGCTGTGTTTTCTTAGCTACAAACGTTTTGCGGAGCGCTCTACGCACCAGTGTTGCCAGATGCAAGCTGAAGAATTGTGGGGATTTGGCTCGAAAACGTCATACGATCAATTGTTGCGTAAGGTAATTTTGAGATAATTTTTTTTGGAGGATGAAGCCCACATAGGTATGAGAGCTTTGCGTGGGTAATGAGTTGGATGATAGTGATTGATGAGTTGGACCTACAGTTTTAGGTGGGTTCCGAACCACCGGGAAGTTATTTTACAGCAGAGAACAGTATATTTTTGCTGGCCAATCTAATCGGTCACCCTTACAAAGAGTACCCAGGATAACGCAGCTTATCTCTATCTGATTGAACAGATACCTGCTACAATTCTTTAGCTTGCGACTGGCAACACTGGTGCGCAGAGCGCTCCGCAAAAGGTTAGTAGCTAGGAAAACCCAGCTTAAGCGTTGTAGGATACCAATGTTTAGCCTGTACCCCAGATAGCAGTACACAGATACAACAATACGTTGGTGAGCTATGACGTTTGGTTCGTGTAGTCCGACCTCGCCACGCGACTGGAGTCGTAAGAAGACCCTGCATAGGCATTTCACGTTACGATATTCTGATGAGATGAATTGAAAGAGAAATTATTAACAAAAGGATATAAAAAATGTTAATGAGAAAAATGAAAATTGTAAGAGAATTAAAAAAGAATGTAGGAAATAGAAACAGGTAAAATTTTGCAAACAAGGTTATATCTGATAGCGTTGACAAAAATCGCACTTCAGCAATGAAGCATGTGAGGGAGCCTGAAAGTTATGGTGCAGTCATAAATCCAGCTAAACTAAGCCTCCCACTGCACCTTGTCGTTTCAATAAGTTTTTTCAGCTCTCATGTTATTGTAAAACTACGTGGAATCTACATGAAGCTTTCTTCAACTAATTCTTTTTGAGTTTCTTCTTAATATTTCTATGATTTAGTTATTTGAGTTTACAGAAAACCATCTGTTACTTAGAAAGTACATCAATAATGTTGTAATTTGTTTAAAAAAATATGAAATTGTTAATAACAACTTGAATTTCATTGAATTTGTTCATAAAACTTTGACAAAGAACTTGCAAGTTTCGATTGCTAAGAATTGAACTTGCTGTCGAATTCATCAGTGATGATTGTGCTTTTGTGGATGCAAGTGCGATAATGGAGACTGGATCACTAGATGAATCTTGAATTCACAGCCACGAAATCGAAGCTCCTTAGATTCTTCAACTAAGAGGACTGACTGGAGAAGATAAGGAGATAGTGTAAGAATTAAACATCTCTTCCAGTGACTCATGTTAGATATTAGGCTTCTGACTTCACCAACGCTCCAATGATTACTAAATTTTGATGTCTTACATTGATGACTTTGGGCAACGGCTCGAACTTTTCAATAGAACTCAATGAAAGACGATGGTTGAGTTCATGGGAGCCATACCGTTAACCGGTAAATGGAATTTTACCAAAAACTGAGGCGTCTGATTGGTCTATTCAAATTTTTGAACGTCTATGAATTGAATAGACCGAGCAGATGCCTCAGTTTCCGGTAAAATTCCATTTACCGGTAAACGCTTAGGCTCCCATGATCTCAACCATTGTTGACCTACTTTAATGGGTCGTTTGTAAGGGGTAAAAAGTGAGAATTAATATAAATAGAAGACAAAAAGTAAGTTTTCTATTATGAGAGGAAATCATACTCAATGTAGTCTATTTGATTTTCTAAAATGATCGAGAGTACGATATGTACGGTAGAAGAAGAGTATAATTTATTTATCTACATATCGTGACTGTAAGGGGGAAGGGACAGTAAATGAAAGGTGATTGACCACCTGTCTTACAATGGTTGGGCTCATCGGAGCCTCACCGTTTATTTTTACGGGTGACGTCTCTAGTTATTCAAATTTTTGAATGTCTGAATTTGAATAGACCAATCAGACGCCATCGGTAACATTTCCTGGTATATGTGAGAAGGCTTCCATGGTCTCAACCAATGATTGTCCAAATGATACGTTAAATTGTGGATACCCATGGAAATATTATACTTTGCTGTATTACCATCTACGTATTACCATTTCCTGAAGCTCTGGACGCTGCTAGACTTTCCTCACTGAGCTAACCGAGTTGTATCTGCCAAGTCGACCGAAACAAATTCTGAAGCTCTATGCTTCGGATTGGTTTAGTTCATGGGAGCTTTACCGGTGGCGTCTGATTGGTCTACTCAAATTCATAGACTTTGAAAAGTTGGAAAAGACGCCACCGCTAAAGCTCCCAGGAACCCAACCAATGGTCGAGTTCCTGGGAGTTTTATCGGCAACTGGTAAATATGTTGCCGGTGGCGTCTACTAAAATTCATAGACGTTGAAAAATTTGAATAGACCAATCAAACGCCACCGGTAAAGTTCCCATCCCAGGAACTCAACCATTGCTAACAGTCCACTCCCACCTTTATCAATCAATCAATCAATATATTTATTCAAGTAAAGTTACATAATTATAGTAAGCCAGGCTTAGTAACATTTGAATCGTCTGTACAAATATAAAATAAAAACAGTTATATAAAAATGTGACAGCAAATACAATTTTTAGAATAATACAACACTGCATATTATGTAAGCCTGCCAATACAATATCGTTTAAATACTATTATACAATTTCTGTATTATTAATTAATCACTGTATAATAGAAACATAGGCAAAAACAAAAAACTACGTCTCCCTCCACAGCAACTCTATACACTCTTCTATGGAGTAGGGAGCACCTTTTAACATAACTTCCTTAATGTTTAACAATATTTTTGGGAAGTTTACAAAATCCTTGTAAGTTGGGGGTAGCATATTAATCAACTTCAGACCACGGTAATGTGGCCCCTTTTCTAGAAGAGTCAGTCTATGTACCGGGTAAATGAGGATCGAGCCACCGTTTCTTGTATTGTAGGGGTGATCCTGCACAGCTGATGAGAACTTATTCCAATTTTTACTCACATAAGTTATCATTTCAAGAAAATAAATAACTGGCAGAGTAAGGAACCTTTCTTGTATAAAATAAGGCTTGCAAGATGTTCGGGCTCTGAGATTGTACATTATTCTCAGAGCCCTCTTCTGCCTTCTGAACACCACACCGAGGTGGGTGTCACAGCCACCCCAGAATATCAAACTGTAACGTATGATAGACATGAGGTAACCGTGATAGATTGCTCGTAGGGATTGACTCCCTACTGCTCCCCTAACACACCTCAGCATGAACAGAATAGCAGAAGTCCTTTGCAAGAGGCATTGTATATGATCACCCCATCTCAAGTCACTACGCAGCTCGACCCCCAGAAACCCCGCCCCATATGACTGATTGCACCCTAATATGTTTTGCATGGTGCTGTTTGGATCCAGACGTGATGCTGTGAATTTTAGAATTTTTGTTTTTTTGAGTATTAAGTTCAAGATGGTTTTTCTTGAGCCAAAGAGTTAAATCTGATACAGCTTTATGTGTCCTAACCTGAATATTATCACTTGTGCCTTTTACTAAAACTGTGGCATCATCAGCAAACAGAATAAGCTTAGCGTTTATCTCTTTGTGGAGGTCATTTATATAAATGTTAAAAAGTAATGGACCTAGAATTGTACCTTGAGGGATCCCTTGGGGTTGTTCTAGCCAATCTGAATCTCTGAAGAATCCCTTATCGTCAATAATTCGAACAGCTTGATACCTTCCTGTCAGATAAGATTGAAAAAAATCGAATGCTTCGGCTGTGACACCATAATACGCCAGTTTCCTTAACAACTGTCTATGATCGACCTTGTCAAAAGCCTTTGACAAGTCGCAGAATATACCAACAACATTGTGCGACCCATCCAAAGCTCGGAGAGTGTCATCAACTACGTCAAATATTGCATTTTTAGTTGACTTACCTTTACGAAAGCCAAACTGTCTGTTATAAAGTAAATTGTTACTTTCAAAGTAGTTAGAGAGTTGAAGGAATGCTGTACGTTCAAATATTTTTGAGAAGATAGTTTGAAGTGCTATAGGACGGTAATTTTCGGGACAACTATGGCTTCCCTTCTTAAATATGGGTTTTACTATTGATAATTTGAGTTTTTTTGGAAAGACACCATTTTTGAATGCTAAATTAATAATATGTGTGAGAGGTCTACTGATAAGGGAGCTGGCAGCTTTTATTACTCTTGGTGCTACTTCATCCCACCCACCTGCAACTGAGTTTTCAAGATTGGATATAATTCTTAGAACATCTATTTCAGAGATGATGGAAAATTTAAATTTAGGAAACTTATGTTCATGGGTATGAGTTTCAAACATATGTTGGTTATGTAATATATTATCCGAGCTGTGGCTCTGTCCAACTGATATAAAGTACTTGTTGAATGCTTGGGCAACTTGATAAGGATCTGATACTTTTTTATTCTCTATTGTTAATTCTACAGGTGGGGGGTCTGATTTGGAATTACCAATTTCATCTTTTATTATTTTCCATGTTGCTTTATTTGTATTACGGCTTGAAGTGATGTAGGTGTCATTACACTTTCTCTTAGAAGCATCAATAACTTTACGAAGAAGAAATTTATATTTTTTAAAGTAATTTAGACCTTTACACCAGGTTCTGGCTGCACAAGTGAGTATGAACACTATGTATCACACCTCTGAACTGCTTCCTGCGTCCAAGCCATCGTTTGACAGATACTTTTGGAAAGCAACATAATTGATGTACGGTAGCCTTTTTTTGAACCTTATGAATAAAACTCAATTTACCTCAGGACACATTATTCATTAATAAGATTTAAAAACTTTACACAACTGCAAGACAAATTTAATAAAAAATACGGGGACTTGAAACGTTGCCACAGACTACAAAAACATTGTAGGCTACTTCAATGAAAAAAGGCTTGCCGATTTGGAAGAGATATAGTAGCTTCATAGAGAAATTTGACTTTTCCACTAATAAGCAAAATTCTTTTCAAAGTTAAGTTTTCTTGTTAACAGGTTGATATCTTTTCTCTTTTGTAATTGTAAGTGCTGAGAACCCTAGTAAAAAAGATTACAAATTTCATTTTTTGAAAATTGTGGTTATATTCATATCGATGCTGATGAGTCGAACAGATTTTACATCGGTAGTGACAAGTATCGATGTTTGTGTTCGACTTCTAGGCTCGACGTTTGAGCTCGGAATCCTGGTTTCTTTCTGCTTCTGCATAGTATAGTGCGTTCTGCTGGGTGACGATTAACTGTTTAATGTTGATGTCAAGGAATTTATTATCATCTTTTCTTTCAGATATTAGAGTATTACAACTCTTTAGTTCGCTTGTATTGTGAGTTATTGGATGGTTTTAAATTGAATTAGTGCCCTAATTTGACTTGAAGGGTTGACCTTTATTAAAGCCATCCATCTTATAACTTATCTTTAGGTTGCTGAAAATCTCTGTTGCTTCAACTTGAATTTTGTCGTTTAATTCCACATGTACGGACAATATAGAGCTCAAATTGAAATTTTTTGCTCTATTTTTTCGTTTACACATTCAACATAGCTTCGCTTTATCTAAATTGCATCGTCATTTAGTCCTTTTAGTTTGTCATCCAACATCCAAAAGAATGGAATCAGCTATGGTTAACTTAGAACGTTCGGTATGATTTATTTTTAAAGTTGGCTGTAATTATTGATTGTATATGAATTTTTGTTGATTATTTATAGTTTAAAGCATGCCTTATGATTTCTATTTCATAGCTCTTCTATATTCCACTTGCACATTATCATGCAAGGTAATTTGTCTCGCTTATTGTATGTAATTTTTTTCAAGTTTTCATTCTGAACTTGCTTTTATTTGTGGTTATTGACGTCTTTGTATCTTATTGGGCTGATGAGCTTGATAGCCTGATATTTCAGTTCTCTTAAATTTGTTGGGAAGTATTCATTTAATATAAGTTATTCAATATTTATATGTATTGGTGAGATTTCATACACTACTGAATAGTTATTGATTAATTTGAATATCTAATAACGTGTCCCATTCAGTAGTTCAAGTTGTGAGAATGAATAATTGATGAAGCTGGAATAAGGAGAATAATTGGAGTTTATATTCAAGTATAAACCGGTTAGGTAAACAACAATTAGCGGTCACCTACCAAATATCGGCCCCTTAGGCCGGGCTCACACGAGCTACAATCGTGCGAATGTAGCTAGAGCAATTAGTAGCCAGAGCAACAGCCGCAAAATGGCTCTTCACACGTGCAACAACACTCGCCACAGCAATTATTAATCGCAGAGCTGTCGTCGACGCTTTTCCTAATACAAATAAAAAAAAAAAACATATAATTTCAGATATTCAAATTCTTTAAAGTCCCATGCTACTGTACTCAGTCTCCTTAATCCAAACCAACTTGAATTTTTCTCCCATCACTAAAATTAACATTTTTAGGCTATCAAAATAATAGATTTCTTGCATTCCTGCAATACTAGTTTTTCGTTGTTTAACCTCAACACTCAGTTTGCATATGCATAGAACATTTTCTTTCCTAACATCATCAATTTTTTTGTTTTATCGGAAATGTTTTCCTGTGTGATTGGGATTTAGCCAGTACTGGCATTGAACTAGTAAGCAAGTCTAAAAACCAGGCTCTATTTGATCGCCAACCGTAGCTGATAATACCAGTGCGGAATGGCCTTCTCACAAAAAAGATTCTTATTCATATTCAATTATAGAAACTATTTAGTGCCAGACTTGAAAAATTATGAAAATTTGACTTTCTCCCTTTTACCCTATAACTCTACATACAAATTGAACCAGCTAGAAATTAGCATAAAATGAATTGTTATAGCCTAAAATCGCCTCATAGGCAGACACTGTATTTCTGGAGATATATTGATTCAGTACTCACTGAGATGCTGTAGTTCAACATCTAATTAAACTAGTTTTTTTATGATGTTGAAGATCCATCTTGTTTCCACTAATATGTATTATAAACTTAAAAAACACTTTTGAATGGAAATTGACTCACGTTATGGCGTGACGGCCGTTTCGCTCTGTTGTCTAGAGCATCATCAGACGACCCACAGTACACTCTAGAGTGCGAACGTGTAGTACATTCTATTATTGCTCAATAATTTACAATCATGTAACTGTATAAAAAATTGCATCCTTCTTCAAGTAGTATATTTGGTTTTTATGAACAAATTTGACTTGAGGTGTTCTTGTGTGTTAATATACCTCAATACCTCGAGTTGTGCCTGATTGATACCAGGATTTTCTCCTGATTGACTTGACTCAGTCGGGAAATGGGGGGGGGGGGTTAGGAAAAGAGGACACACTCTTCGTAGGCTTATCCTGCTCTTTAGCAGCCTTATCATTAAAAACGTCTTTCCTTCACTCCAGAGTGTACTGTGGGTCGTCTGATGATGCTCTAGACAACAGAGCGAAACGGCCGTCACGCCATAACGTGAGTCAATTTCCATTCAAAAGTGTTTTTTAAGTTTATAATAGTTTTTTTATTTTGTTTCAAATATAATTTCAGATAACCTTAGAGTTTAACATCGCTTTTCAATAATTAACGACATGGCAAAAGCCATGATTTTACATACTGTGATTTTACACTGCTGTAAAATCACTTTCCGGTGGTTCGGAACCCACCTAAAACTGTAGGTTCAACTCATCACGCCATCATCCAACTCATTACCCACGCACAGTTTTAAGACCTATGTGGGCTTCATCCTAAAAATAGTGTATCTCTAGAAATAAAGTGTCAGTAAGTCTACTCATCTCACTACTCAACACTACACTAGCCATACACTACAAAGCCCTATAACTCAAAGGTAGGTTTAAATGATTGAATGGAATTAAACTTTAACCAATGAATTTTTTGCAACAGCTATGAAATCTTATTATTTATTTTCAACAAGAAGTCATTGTACTTTTAATTTACGGTAATTTGACAACTTGCACCACAATCTCATCATCAAATGTTGAAAAATCTTATTCAGTACCTCAATCATGGTGTTTTCATTTGTGATGCGTGGGTGAAGAAATCACAACAAATGTTAAATATCATGTTTTATTAAATTCTAAATAACATCTCAGTAAATTGAAAGTTTATGGCCACGTTTTGCTGCTGTTCAGTATTCTCTGGTGCTGGAGAGGTATAAGATGAATGTGGAGAATTTGATGCGAGATAAGTCCCACAACAATTTTTGATTAACAAATGATTGAGGACTAGGACGATTTGGTAGGTGGTAAAGACTTGGTGGAGGAAAAGTTTTGGAGTTGAAATTGATGGTAAGTGGAAGAATGAATGAGTGGTTGAGGCTGATTTTGTTGGACCCAACCCCCTCATGGGGTTGAGCATATGATTCGTGATAATGTGATTGTTGATACTGAGATGAGGAGGAGGCTTGACTGGGAACTGATAATCTCATCTGTAATAATTTCACGGTGCGACATCTAAACTAGTTTTGTGGTCAGGGGTAAAATCTTTTGAGATCCAACATATGAACCACTCCCTAAGAAGGAGTTAGAATTTATAATAATGAAATTTATTCCTTCAAAGCAGAACAAAATATTTTTCAACTAAATTACAGGGACTATAGTTTCCAGTATTCGTGGTCAACTTGAAATTTAAAAAATAATAATTACAAATTAAAAGTTCAATTGAATTTTAAGTCCAGCATTTTTAAAAACACTCGCACTCTTTATAAATCATAATACAAATAACAACAATTTGCTCCAAAAAGTTGAGGCAGTGCTGCAATAAAAATAGCAAGATGTACGTATTATGCAAATAAGGCAATCTAATACATTGATTTATAAGACCCTAAATTACAGAAATACTATTCAACTTAAAAAAGATATTTTCCTACAACTGCTCGTAAAGTAGTTCTTTACGTACTGAAAACTAATTGTAAAATAACTCTTTACTGCTCCGCAAGCGGAAAGTACTTTACGCTCGCCAGCTGTTTTCTTTACGCTTCTGTTTTGATTTTGATGTCTTCTCATTGGTGGATCACGGAATCCGTGAAATTCACATAACCTCAACAATGGCGAACGCTAACCAAATCCGCGCACGGTCTGTGATGTAACAAACTAGGTACAAGCTTTTATTGTGTTGGAATACAGAACTGCAGTTTTAGGAAAAATATTGTATGCAATTCGCGCGTGTAGCTTCTTTATCGCTCTCGCAAAATTACTGCGCTCCGCTACGCGTCGCGCAGTAAATGTTTTGGCTCGAGCGATAAAGTCGCGCTTCACGCTCTTAATACATAATAAATAACTATTTATCCTTTTACAAAACCCTTATTTGGAAATAGATTGGAAAAATTTAGTCAAAACCAATTATGTTAATGTGGCATCAAGAAAACTCAAGTCTTCAGAAGACATTAGCCAACTTCTCAAAAGATTCAAGAAACATCTTACATTTTCACTTGATTTTATTTCCCACGGTAATTGATTGAAATACTTGGGAGCAACATATTAGTAAAACTTCAAAAAAGGATTTATTGACTTATGACAACTTAAAAGTTTTATGTGATATTCCTCTTGTTTGTTAGAATAAGTTCACCATACCAGTGTTGCCAGATCTGACATAGAATAACTTCAAAACTTTATCAACGAAAAGATGATGCTAAGGTAATGCTTTTATATACTATAACAAAACAATGGATAGGAACTTTCTCTTCTAGGGCTATTGCAGATTATTCGAATAATATGATTTTGTGATACTCAATTTTTCAAGGTAACTCTTGCAAGTAGCCCCATTGCGACTGATACAGCTATATTTTTAATAAGACTATCGGATCTTTTATTATACCCTTTTAATTATAAACATTTAATTATTGACAAGACCTCATCGACAGTTGTAGGAAAAATAAAGATGGATTTATAACGGTTTCGGCACTGTAAGTTTGGAAGACACAGTGGTGTTGGAAGTGCGGGTTGATTCAGGCCGCTCTGCCCTTGAACTGAGATAAGATGACTATTGATTGATTACTTCAGCTATCTGTTTTTGGTCGTCTTAAACTGTGCCATCGTTAAGTTCAATGTTATCAGCGGTTTTCTTATTTGAGGATCCTATTACATTCCAGCATTGTGAAGAATCACAACTTATAATTTTGTTTGCAAAAAATTGTTCATTGCTGCATCAATATATTTAAGAGTTTCATTAAAACATATTTAAATAAGATTTAAAAGATTTATCATATGGACGCTTCTTAAATGGAAGGGCACAATCTGCTTTACTAGAATCGCGCAACTCTCGATAATTGCTCTAGCTACATTCGCACGATTGTAGTTCGTGTGAATCCGACCTTACAGAGGCATTTTTCATACAGGAATTATAACTAAAATGACAGATTGATTGATTAACATAATTCTCTTCCATTGTCATGTGTTAAGAGACCTATGGTGAGAAACAGTATACCAAAACATGATCAAACAGTGAAACAAAATCAACTCATAGGGACAAAAGTACTGTAATATAGCACTTGAAAGGAAGAAAAAATAATTTCTTTTTTGGAGTGGTAATGCAAACTCATTCTAACCACGGTACACAAATTTCGTTGAGACAAGCTCTTACACCTACGATAATTGCTCTGAAAGATTAAGAAAGGTGAATAAAAAATAGTCTATTCATCAGAGCTGAATAATAGTACATTTTGAAATATTAATTGTACATAACAGAAACATTTTGAGCTAGTACTAAGATTTTCATTAGAGAACGGTAGGCTCATGAAATAATTCATAAGAATTAAAATTCTCTAAAGGTTGTTAAATGAATATATATGATTCATAGTACTAACATGAAAAAGTAGAAAATCATTATTGCATAGAAAAAAGAAGCAGATAATGATCAATGAAAATTGAGATAATTATATGGAACAATAGATATAAAATAAAAATATTTCCGAGTGACATTTGCCATTAACAATCGGGGAAGCAAATAAGCTCCTAGAAAATATAATGTTATAAAATCAACCGGTTTGTATTACTAGTCTCATTTTAGAAAGCTTCATATTTTTCCAAATAAGAGAAAGACAATTGTAAGTGGTAAGATTACATTAATTCAATTTATAGATAAATGAATTATTGTAATTTATATTGAAAACCATACCACTATCATATTTTTATTTCATGGAATTCATGAATATGTAGCAACAGTCCATCCACCACTCATTAAAACATCACTCTGTCGTTACATGTTCACCCATTGCGCCCCTTTCATACCTGTTTAAATTAATGTATATGATTCATAGTACTAATATGAAAAAGTAGAAAATCATTATTGCATTGAAAAAAAAGAAACAGAAGAAGAAGAAGATACCTTGAATTTCCCTGGATTCGTCTGTACGCGAGATCTCACATTGATTGCCTACTAGGCTGTACACAGGATTTTTGGTCATAATTTTTTTATTGCGGATGATGCCCACATGAGTGGAGTCTTGTGCGTGGGTAATGAGGTGAATGGTTGAATGATGAGAAAAATTCATGGCTGAATGATATTTGAAAGGTGTAGGAAACGAAGCCAACCAGAGGCTTATCTTATCACAGACAAGCGCTCCAATCAACTACGCTACCTGAGCCGCCTCCAGTTTCTTCTAATGGATGTTATCTATTGTTTTGAGAAAAAATTATTCAATTATTTTGTGAAATATGGGGGTTCAAAGTCTAAATATTTCAAAATAATTTTTTGAAAATTTAGAAAAAAAAATCATTCTGGAGGAGACAGAGAATACTCTAGAATTGTTATTTTCATTGATCATTATCAGTCTACGACTAAGTGAAGGATACCATTCTAGATCAGTTAATTGAGATTATATTGTACTTGTTTGATGCGCGTATTTCTCTCTTATCAATGGTTTCTATATTTATTATTTTATAGGTGAAAAAGACTGATGGCATTCTGGATAATATTGCTTGGAAACTTGACGAGTTTGAAAAGGAAATAACTGACGAGTCCGTGAAAGTCCAGACAGAGGTAAACTAACTACTCCTCTATATCTTGAAATGGAATATTATAAATGAATAAAATAAATAAAATATCTGGTTCGTTTGCAACGGAATCTATATTGTCCAATTCATAAGCATATACGTATATATATATATATATTAAATTAATTCAATATCGAGGTCGTAAACAAATTTATTAATATGAACTAACCAAATGTATTACGCTGTTGTCCCTAAGGTGCGGTATCTTATTTTATTAATCCTAATTCAAGGATCTTCAAATTCATATATTAATGTAGAAAAGCATTAAAGTTTAAAAATTTATTTGTAACCCCAACAAAAAAATTTATTTCTAAAAGCTAAAACCCCGAAAATTATTTTGTAAACTAAAAATTTAAAGATCTATAGGGTCTTATCGTCCCATTTAATTATTTTTAGCTTTTTAACTAAAAAATTAAATGAATAAAGTTTCTTGTTGAACCTTTCATTCCAGACCTCAATTAAAAGATTAATTATTATGCTACTTTTGTACAGTTAAAATACTGCAGCTATTTAACATTTTTCATTGTGCAGGCTTTACCTAAAATTTTATAAATATATATTTAATATAGGTTTAGCAATTGATATCAGATGATGTAAAAAATTGTAGAAAACAATATTTGCAAATGCTCATTATGACAGCATAGATTCATACTTGTTCCATTATGAATTGCTAATATTTGGAGTGGTATAGATTCAAATAGAAGCAACTTGTTTATGCAGAAACTCAAATATGTTTGAATAGAAATAAGACAATGTTATTCAAATGAATGTTATGTAGTTACTGTCTGGAAATTTATTACAATCTTCAGTCCATCAACAGTAATTACAAAGGACAATGCAATGATTTTAATTTTTCCAAGTTTTTACTCAATTGAAACAGTGTACCAGAATACCTATTCTGTTTTACTAATATTTAGTCAACTACCCTTTTAAAAAGGAATTACATTTACTGTTATACTACATGTATTGTTGGACTAGTCATAACACTGCTAAATATCTCATTTCAAATATTATTCAGATTCCAAACTCGGCATTAACTTAGTTACCTCCTTGCAACTCAAATAAGATACTAATTAATCGGAGTGAGATCTCTAACAAGGAATGTCATCAACTCATGAAGCTGCTTTTCAAGACCCGTCGAAACGGAGACACTTATTGCGGTAGAGCGCTCTCGTAGAGTAATATACACTCCTCCCACAGAGCATAGAATAAAATGTATTTATAAATTTTATTTTATGCTCTGTGACTCCTCCTACTCGAAGACGAGAGTAAATACTTATTGTATTGAAATTATTTTCTTCGTTTGGACGGGGTTTTAGAAAAGAAAATGAATTGAAGATAGAAGTGATTAAACCCAATACATTATTTGGAAACAAATATATTTTCAGTTTTGAAGAAGATTGTTTAATTATTGAATAATACCGATTTTTACTCATTATGGGACTATAGAGGTAAGCTACGAAACTTCTGGACCATCTTTGTAAGGGTAACCGATTGGATTGGCCAGCAAAAAAGACACTGTTCTCTGCTGTAAAATCATCACTTCCCGGTGGTTCGGAACCCACCTAAAACTGTAGGTCCAACTCATCAATCACCATCATCCAATTCATTACCCACGCACAGGTCTCAGACCTATGTGGGCTTCATCTCCGAAAAAACTCAATAACACTAAGCAGGTTGTTTAATGAGTTCTTTGTGTCCAGACTTTTTCATTGCCAGTTGTTCGTTACTTTTACAGGATACAGTTATGAATTTACTGGAGAGTGTCACTCAAGTAAGAGAAGACTACGAACACTTGAGACGTGAAATATCGCAGGTTCAGGAACTTCAGCGAAGCGTGCGAGATAGGTTGAGATATAAAACAATTCAGGTTGAGGAAAATATGAAGGAGCTGCGATTAAAATTGTCTCAGAAGGCAATGAATAGTCATTAATGCTTCGCTGTTATTGATGTGTCTCCAAGCTAAAGTTTTTGAGTTTCAGTATACAAATGTATAAGAGAAGTGCTCTTTTTCATCTGTTTTGTTACAACTAATAGAGAGTTTGAGCAAAACTACGATAACAATAACGCTGATATTACCCTGACCACTCTATGATCTATAGTATGTTGCATTTGAAGCAATGCGTGGCATGGAGTAGTCAGGTTAGTTTTTAAGATTAGGTTAGTGTTAGGATATTAGCGTTATCGCAGTTTTGATCAAACTCTCTTTTCAATTTCTTAAGACTACAAGTCTTATTGATTTTTATCACAGTCGGCAATGCAAAGTAATTTAGATATTATTTTTTGTCAACCTTTTTCTTCAACATTCATATTTATATGATGTAAACATCCCCGAGAATCCTTAAAGCACATTGAACCTGCACTCTCGACCAAAGTTTTTTCGAATCCCTTGTTTTAATAATATTTAAACTACGTTATTCAGCTCGTGAGCTGTAAAGCAAACATTGAGTGTGGGTTTTGAATTTGTTGTAATCATAGTGTTAGAATACTAAGATATGATAGAATTAAGCTCTAAAATAGAACACTGATGTATGCACACACTAGGTTTTACATGATAAAGTTCTAAATACTTACTGGCTCAACTTATTCTAAATTTTTCGAGTAATTAAAATGTTAGGATATTAACTTTAGGTGAGGACTGTCGACATTTAAAAAATGATAATTTTAAAACACCAAAGAAATTGTTTATGCTTTTAAAGCAATTCATTCCTTTTCATCTACGTTTAAGTTACATACAAGTTTATCGCATTCAAAGCATTCCAATAAATTGAATTTTTATCACCCCAACTCCATTTACAGACATTGAATGTCTACCAATACTCTTAAAAGGACTGACGTAGTGCATAAATATCGATAATTTATTTCAATTTATTCGACAATTATTGTACTGATTTTTCAATGACTCACTTTAAAGTCTTTTTATTGTATAGTTTAGCTTTTATATAATTTTTGTTTTGTAGAAAGCGATCTTTCTTCAAATTGTGCATTGATCCTAGTTTTAGAACCTACTTTAGTGTTATATGCTATTAAGTTGAATTTCAACATTTTGCAGTAAGTAAACGGACTAAAAAAATTAGTTTGTACACCTAGCACCCTGAATGTCCTTTTTACACCTAACATTCTAATAATCTAAAAGGACTTATGTAGTACATGAATATCGATAATTATTATTCATTTCTAGTCGTGTAATACTCATTCAAGTTTTCAGTTTCTAATTGAAGAAAACTATTGTGTAATTCAGCTTCTAGATTGAGTTTTTCCGTTGAAGAAAACGAGCTTTTTTCACTTTTGTATCTAGAATTTTTAAATTCAAATTTTAACTGTTACTTCATATTTAGGTGCCATTGTAGGTTTGAATTTTTAACATTTAAATCGCCTATAGAATACCTCATCTATAGAGAGACACCTATAGAGAATATTGTTTATCAGTAATTTTTCCGCTTTAAATTCAAGACTGTATTAGTGGAGCATTAAATCAGATGGAAGTGCTCCTGCATTTTTATGGTGTAAAGGAAATGTGATATTTTTCATAGAGAAAGCCCATCGAAGTCTATTGAACTATCGTTTTTACAGTGATCAGAAAACTTACTGCAAGGCTCTCTTGTCGGAAGAGTTTGGCAGTTTGTCACCTGCAAACATCACCTGATGGTAACCTACGCACAAGCTTCAAGTTTTTGTAGCTTAGAATTTATCCTCAATGACAGAAACTCGTTTGAATATGGTTTGGCCCCCAAGTAATGAAATCGTTTGAACTGCTTGTTATTGGCGGTCTCTATATTATTTATTTAGAAAGGTTGACTTGATTTGAATCATCGTTTCGCATCATCTATTCTTAGTATTCATCGCAGACTTATCTCAGTTAATCTAAATCAATCTGTAATGTAGGGAAAGTATCAAACAAATTGCACAATATTTTGTGTAACTCCTGGAATAATTTCATTTTTATTGCGTTTCATTCTATTGCTCAGTCTAGATTGGTCTTGTTGGTTACTCTGTCTACTTAGTTAGCCTAAAACTGTGATTTATTGTGTTGCACACTTCAACCTTCTACCTGATTTGAAACAATGTTTGATCTGTTTTCATGATTTAATTTATGTTATTAGTAGTGAAGATGAGGATGAAATTGAAATACAATTATTGTATTGTCAAAATAAAAAATGATTTGATTTGATAATAATAATAATAATAATAATAATAATAATAATTTAGTTGAACGATACTGTTTTAAACACGTTTTCAGAGCCTTCACTACATATATTTTTTGCAATTCCTGTGTAATCCAAGTTCAGGATTTTAAATTATTTTCAATCCTCGTACACACCAATAAATGGTATTCAGGCATCAATAAAATTGAAGTAGCTGTTTAATAATTGGTTTGTTCATAAAATACATTTTATCTATTATGTGATTGCAATAAAGTTACATAATTTGTTAGCAAGGATATGTTGATTGTTGGAACCGTTACAGCGTCTGTTATCCCTAGTTAATTTGTTGGCAAACAAGTTGTACATGTACATTTCGCTTCCCAGATTAACAATATATTGTAATTGTCAATTATTGTTAGAAACTTTGTGACCTTATTGTTTATTAAATGTTCTACAATATGTACCAGTTTTGTGTAATTTGAAACAACCTTTTTTTTATTGTGCGTGAGTTTCAGGTCAGACGCAAATAGAAGCGAGGATATGGTTAAATTTATTTCTGTTGGTTTATTCTCTAAGCACCATTCTCTAGTTATTCAATAGTACATAATATTGAGAAAAACAAGACACAAGAGAAGTGACCAAGATGAATGTGACATTTTGTTCTACTTTAGCCCCATTTCCACTTTATCAAAGTTTGTTGCCAACATCCTCTCAACTAAGTTGACAACAATGCTTTCACAACATGTTGGTAGGAAAATTTGTCGGCAACCAATTTCTGGTGCAACATTGCTGCAAACATGGGCATGACTTTATATCCAGCACTTTGATATTTTTCTCAGTACAGAAGTAAAAAAATGAAATTTAAGATATTTAAATTTTTCCAAATACTATATTCTTCTGGCTCTCCTGATTCCATACCAACTTGAATTTTTCTTGTCCCATAAAATTTTAGATTTTTATAAATTACCTAATTTTAAAGCTGTATAAGTTGATAAATTTGAAAGGTGTGATAAAAGAATTAGATTTCATGCTAGGAGAAAAATTCAAGTTGCTTAGTACTTAGGAAAACAAGTAGAATATGAGCATTTTAAAAATTGATGGTAACAAGTTGCCAACAATGTTGCGAACTGGGAGTTGAAATCAAGCTTTTCAAGTACGATTGGTCAATTTGAGGAATTTTTATTTTCACCTGTTCAATATTAGAATAGGATAGGATATTAAATAGGATAGCAACTCTTTTGTTGAAAGCTAAGTTAGGAGTATGAAGTCCTTCTTCCATGTGACCTAATAAAATTGCTGTAGAATATTAGAATGTGATTTTTTGGCTTGGTGATCCATAACACACGGATCCCTTTGTATTAGTCATCGTTTAAACAATTGTTTATATCCAAAATTGAAATTTTAAAATTAAACTATTTGTTGGCTTTATAGTTTAAATAAAACAATGATTTTGTAAATCAAAAATAGAATATCTTTGAGTCAACCTAGGTCTACCGGCTGGTTATCAGTATTTATCTTTCATAGAGGTACTTAATATGTGTGGTTAGTAGCCTGGACCCCTCTTCAACCCTACTAATTTCTGCTTTCAGCCCAGTGATGGGAGCAGAACACTGCTGAAAAATAATTAGGTTGCTGCCTTTATTTTTAAGTTGAGATACAGCCTCTTCCATTTAACCCTGGTAGTGGCTGTGTGTGAACAATATTATTATTAATTTTAATGCTACAAATCATGTTTTCAACATTCAGCAATTTAATTAAAAAAATGTAACATCTAAATAACTTGAAGAATAACATATTTGTGTCAATAATATTGTCCCACCTAGTGATGATAATAATAATAATAGTACCTAGTATTAAATAATAATAATAGTACCTAGTGATAATAATAATAATAATTATACCTAGTGATAGGAACTAATTTAGTAAAATGATAATGATTATCTGTTCGGGTGTTGAAACCGCTTAAAATTGTATCATTAAAATTGTTTGTTTACAATTTTAAAACAAGTTGGAATCCGACCCATTAAGAGCCAAAAAGCAATTGCTAATGCCATAATGGACAGTTAAATATATACAACTGTTGTAGATTTTTAAAAATGGTTAGTTTTGTCTTAAATTTTAAAATGTTCACCATTATTTGAAAGATTAACTCAGTAATAATATGCTACTTTAATTGATTGATGTATCCATTAACCGAGTGCAAATAATTGCTCTGATCTTTGATTAGTATATGCTGTTAATTAAATAACTGTAATCACTTCTATGAATCAAAGGTTTAGGCAAGTGGAAACCAGTGCAGATTCTAGCAACTATGTCTCGCGGTTTGTCTAGCTGGAATCTACACTGCTCTAAGCTTACGAATCATGCAATCAGCATCGCTCTTGTTCTCGCAAATTAAGGATCTGATTTCAAAATGAAAATCATAAGACAATAGGTACATTTTATCAACTTTTATTTATACATTAAATGAAAATATTAATCTATATGTATCATCAAGATTTCCATGGGAGGATTTATTTGTAACGCTACTAGTTGCAATCACCATCCTTAATTTTGTATGATAAGCCGAATTGCTGACTGTCGCGTGCTCTTGATCCTTTCGGAGTTGTGAATTCTCCAAACTCTTCGGAGTTGAAATCACCACACAATCCACATAGACGATTTTGCATCTTTGAGCTGGTCTGTAAATGAACAATTGGAAAAAATATCCTATTAGAATATTTTCATACATCTTTAGTTGAATGCTTTGAAGGAAAAATATTAGTTTTCCTTTTAAACATTACAATTAAATTATTTACATGTGTATATTAGAGAATTAAAAAAAATATTTTTCCCATTCGATACAGAGAGTGACGTCCATTGTAATATTGTGAATAATTATTACATTGAGTCAGTGGGTGGTTTCCACCAAACTTATCTCATTGAAATATCAACTACTTTGATGATTCAGTTTTCAAAGATTAATTTTGAAGATGAACTCATTTCTTCTATTTAGAACAGAATGACACCACTAGTGCTTGAACTTTATTTACATTCACTTGAGTTGATTTCCATTATTATAATACATAATTTCCACATTTATAATACATACATTACATTTATAATTTGTTTTATTGATATTGTAGCTTCAAACCATAATTATTTAGTGACATTATTTTTGTTATGAGGTGAACTGTGCGAATAAATAAATTTGAATATCGACACCTAATAGAGGCTTAACGCAAATTCAATTCTCATTTAACTCGAAGAATAGGATATACAATTTTAAGAAATGTAGAGCAAACAAAAAGATTTCAACACTATTATTTATAAGCTACCAGAAAGACAGTTAATTCAAAAAATGAATCTATATTATTTCTGGTGTAAGCATTACTACTGATAGTATTCAAAATTAGATAAGACTGTTTAAAATCTGAAAAATTCCAACAAGTTGAATCATTTGAAAAATTGTTTTCTAGTTGAAAATTTGAATTGCACTTACATGAATTACAGCAGATGTATTTGTATAGATAACATGGAAGCCATGAGCTGGCAAACTAATAAATAGTCCATAATCTAAACTCTGTTCAATTCTGATAAGTTCAGATCCAGCTTCATCCGATATTGCAGCCCCACTCTTTCCTCTGCTTATGGTTATATTATTTTCATTGATTCGAATTGAGCCATCGATTATGTTCATTACTTTATAGTTGTCCAAGTTGATTTCCAAATCCTGCAAAAAATTGAAATTTTCCTGTAATTATATCTAAAAATGTTTAAGTTATACAGTTGTATACGGTATTGAACTTTGGTGAAGCACTCCCTCATGATATGTGTATCAATTTCAAAACTTAACAGCAAGTACCAATGTCTAGCGAAATTAACATCCTATCCCAACTTTTAATTTGATGGCTTTATTTACTTTAAAGATGGGATTAACAAAATTTCAAAGTCTGTATATGAATCTACATTTTAAAATGATTTTGTTTTCAACATCTTGTTATCTGTTCACTCCATCAACTACGCACAATTCATGAGCATATGTACGATCCATCCATAGAATAAAAGTTGTTTCCTAATCAGAACTTGTCCCAACTTGCTCAGTCAAACGTTTTATAGTCACAGGTAGTATAGGAAGTAACTCAGTGAGTTGAGTCAGTGGAATAGCAAAATTAAGGCAAAGTGAACGTTGCACAAGTACTAGTAAAACCAAATTTGCTAATTGTTAAGTAACAGCCCCCTAAAGAGCTATGAACTTAGAAACAAGATCTCAAAATGTAATGAATTTGAATTGTTGCCTACTCAAATCAAGAAATCTCAATAAAGTGTTTTTCGTATAATATATTGCTTTTCCTTTATGTTCAAGTCTATTTTTTAAGCATAAGTGTAGGGTAGGTATAGTTAAGGTAATGCGAAGAAACAGCAATTTATTTAATAATATTTCAATCACTGTTAGTTTTTTTCTAAATATGGCATATGATATGTATACTATAATAGACTGTTATTTATTGAAAAATATTATAGTAAATAATTACCAGATCTATGTCGTTTTGAGATCGTCTTGTGAGGACAGCGATTCTACTTTTACCACTGCAATCTTTTGTAGCCAGATGCCAGCATTTTGTCAAATTATAATCCACTTGCACTCTATCGAATGTTGAAATTCCAGAATATGAAATTCCACAATAGTCTGAAACAACAAAACGGTGCGACGAATATTGATGAGCAATAATTCATTTTCAACATGTCAAGAATCAAGAATATTTATTGGCCATTAAGTACAGTGTCATTATACAATAGGCTTCGTCAATTTTGAGGAGTTCGCAATGCACAGACCAGTCACATGTTTTACAAATAACAGTCACAAAGTATTACATACATCGACTAGAGATACAATTCACTCTTGCATTAAACTAAATCCGATTCTTGTATTCAACACAGTTAAACAATACAATTACTTCCTGTTTACAACTAATTCATCTAAACCTAATATATATCACTAACATTAAACAACTAATCCAGCTATTTGAGTCATGGCTAAGGTACTCTTCTATTGTATAAAAAGCCTGTTGCTCAAGCCAACGTGATACTGTGAACATGAATTTTTAATGAGGTAGATTTTTTTATTCTCATGGGTAGTTTGTTGTATAATAAATATTGCTGGTAATTATGGCTTTTGAAAGATCTATGCAGTCTGATGTATGGGGTGACTAGGTTATTTCTATTTCTGGTTCTATGATCATGCTGATGATTATGTCTTTTAAATAGTGTTGAGTTTGTTTTTACATGGACTAAATTACAATAAATATACATTGAGGGAAGAGTGATGATTTCAAGTTCAATGAAACTATTTTTACAGCTTTCATCACTCTTCAAGCCAACAATACAGTGAATTGTCCTTTCAACCAAATAGCCTTCAAGCACTTAAAAATTGAAGAACATTTCTACTTGGAACGGTAACATTCCCATAAGAGTAGTCTACCTGTTTTAAATTGATTAGCTTTTTCAAAAAAAAAAATTGATAGTGAATGCTTAAATAGCAAGAATGTCTTGCAGAGAAGACCAATTCCTATGTCATAGTTTTGCTGTTTTTTTTTTGTTTTGAGGATGAAGCCCACATAGGTCTGATACCTGTGCGTGGGTAATGAGTTGGATGATGGTGATTGATGAGTTGGACCTACAGTTTTAGGTGGGTTCCGAACCACCGGGAAGTGAATTTACAGCAGAGAACAGTGTCATTTTTGCTGGCCAATTTATGACCCTGGTAATGAATATTATTCTTTGAAACTTTCAACCTTTATTGATAATTTAGGCTTCAAATATCATTCCATATGACTTTTTCCGTTACTGGAATTAATTTAAATGGAGGTTCAACTCCAAAAATCATTGAAAGACAAATGTTTTATTGCTTCCTGTTGGCCAACTGGAATAATGGATAATTTTTTCAACATTTTATTTCTTTTGCAGAAGTTAATTTCAAAGTTGGAAAAATGTGAGAGATAAATAGCAATAATGTTTTGTAGAGAAGTTCAATTCTTACAAGACATACGCATACGACCAGTTGCACGAAAGAAAATTAAATTAAACCACCGTAAGATGACGTCAACTTATGGAGCTCAATAGCGAAGTTGTTGCACTAGCTCCGTCAAATGGCGTCATCTTATGGTGGTCAAATTTAATTTGCTTGATTCTTTCGTGCAACTGGCCGATAGTCTTGCAGGGTATTTATTATGACCCTGGTAACATGAATATTAGTCCTTGAAGCTTTCAATTTTTCCTGATAATTTAAGCTTTAAATGTCACCCTTTTTCTATATACAGCATTAGGATAAATATTTCTGTACAATGTTGTAAATTTTGGTCCCGGGTAGAGATAAAACTGCATACCCCCTCCCACCAACACACTGCTGGTATAGGGTTGGCGTCAGGAAGATCATCCCGCCATAAAAACCACCATTGCCAATTCCACATGGTATTCACACCCCACCGAGCTCCATTTGGCATGCTATTAGGCGAAGAATGTTAAAAGTTTGGTAAGTGTATTTATGTTTTTCTTTAGTAGAGATACATGATAAGGAAAATAAGATATTGCATCATCGTACCTGAGTTGAGTTGCTGTTCCATTTCATTATACAGTGTCATTGAAAGCGAAGGTTCATTGACGTATGGGAAAGGTATTTTCTTCAATAATATCTCAGATGATTCCATTCTTATACGAGAGTTGAGAGTCTTTTTCTCTTTGTCGACAATTACATCGAGCTGCAAGCTGTTGGAATCTGGTTGACTTCTGTCATCCACCAGCTCATATTGTTCATTTCCAGTGATTATTGCTGCTCCGGCAGTGATAGTTTTGTGGAGAAGCCATTGAATCAGACCCGACTGAAAATATTGTTTAGATTGAAAGTTATAACTAAATATATTTAATATAACGCAATATATCGATAATTCATAAACGAGCACTTATTGATTTCAGCTTCTTCTCTTCAAGTTATGAGTAGTCAAGAATCTTTCTTTGTAGTGGTGAAGGTGATATTGTGGAAGATATCCATAATGAACAATAAGACGAAGTTGTCACAACTAGGTTGGTAAAAACCGATTTCAATAGTAGTCTAAATTATCAAATTTGTTTTAACCAATTCAATACAACTGACTTGTTTTCATAATTCTGGCCTACATTTTAATAACGGCACTTTCGTGTATTTCCCGGTTGACCTTGACTGCATCTCAATGAGCTTCAATTTTCTAATTTAAAAATTATTCAATTCTAGCCTAATTTACTTGTGTATTGTTCTTCTTTGTTACTTTCTAGACGTTCATGGTTTTTAGTTCTTGTTTTAATTCTTATTTTTGCTTGTTGCTCCTCCCACCGGAGGGAGTGACTTGTTATGGCCTTCAGCCAATCACAAAACGACAATGAAGGTCAGCCTAACCCTTAGCCAATAGTATCATTCCGTATTCAGAGTATATTAAGCTACTCTGTACTTTAGTTTTAGTTTGTTTGAGATTGATAATGGAGTAACATACGAAACTAGTATCTCACTATTTTTAATAAATGTGGTTGTGACAACTTCGTCTTATTATTCATAATAGTCAAGAATCTATCTGAACGACTTTGTCCGAGATAAAAGTGTTAAAAGGGGACGAATTTTTCCATGAAAAAACGCCTTAGTTTTATGTAGATACATCACTTAGGATTATCATAATTAAATATCATTTCCTATAAAAAGACTTTCTATAAATTCGTACTTTATGTACTACCTATGTTAACTACCACCATCTAAAATCTATTTAATGCTAGTAAACTAATTACAACGATTGTATTAAGCTGCCTCTGAGCCGTGAAATGTGAGTTTGGGCACGAGTGAAGCGAGTGTTCTAAACATCTCACAAGTGTCTTCAAGGCTAAGTGCAATCTAACTTTCTATAATACCTGTGTTATGTAGCACCGTCTACAATCTATGTAATGCTAATATGCAACAGAAATAAACCTGTTACACTTACGACGGTTAGTTAACTGACATTAAACTCATTTAATTGCCTTTCGTGCAACCGGCCGAATGTGTTTAATGTTTGAATCAGCTTATGTGACTATTACATATTATTATTTTTTTTGATACTGAACTAGAAAACTCCTGAGCTCTGATTGATCTACAGTCTGTATCAAAATTTGGCAGCAGAGTTATAACCGATTCATTATACAACGGGTTTGATCAGGCATGAATAGAATCAGCTGGTCTGAATATTGTTTTTAGTCACTCATTGCATAGATGCGATCCAGCTGACATCCCGTGCATGCAATATCCTCGTAGTTTTTTCTAGTGAAAAATATAAAATATTAAAAAATAGATTATCAGTTGTGCAGAAAATTTTCAATCTAATATTCTGAAATAATTTACCAATACTGTATATTTTTTATGAACTGAATATTAAAGATAAAATAGTAAGTAATAAAGTTCACCTTATCATCTGCTGACATGTTCAACGAGTACTTTTCAATAGATGTTCCTTCCTCGTAGCGTTTTCTGCAGTGTTGGTAGGCAATCGACTTTGGTTTTCGACATTCGTCAACCATTTCTGAATTTTGCATGTTGTAAGCTTTGTAGGTCATATCACCCTAGCAATCAATTTGAAAATTAATTATGTTCAATACTGTACCGTTACTTCAAACCACAAACATTTTATTCACCATAAATAACTTGTAAGAAATGCTTTATTACTGCAGGCCTACTATGAAGTTACTATTACTGAAATTTATTGAGATCAAAAGAGTGGTTAGTAATTCTGTGGTTTCTGCTTTAGCACTGTTTTTACAAGATTTGGTAAAACATTTTAGACTTGGTTCGTCTGATCGATACGACTTTTTCTTTGTAAGTAATGTGCTTGGTGGGGCTGATAGCATGAAAAATGCAAAGAATATAAAACAAATTTTAAAACAAAAACAGAAACCGACTTCAATGAAATGATGCTCAGAAATTAAATACTCACGTACTAAAAAGTTTAAAATAAATTTTCTATAAACTTCCAAAATATAACATAGAATTTCTTATCAACTTCTTAAAATATTTGGCGCCGACATCAAAAGATTAGTTGTATTAAATTTAAAATTTTCTCAGTTTAAAGTAAATACTTTATTTTAAAATTTTTAGTAGGTGAGTATTTCATTTCGGAGCATCTTTTCATTGAAGTCGGTTTCTTTTTTGTTTTATTTTAAGCTTTTTAGTTGAATTTTCAAACCTTCAAAACATAAGAAATTTCTTGTGGCTACATTATGAAATATCAAATTAGCAAATCAATATAACACATAAACTAAAAACTACCTATAAGAAACGTTAATGAACAAAGTAAAACTCTACAACTCTCTATTTAACGTAGAGTATTGTATTTAGAAAAATATTATAATTGCGAAAGGCTTCTTAAAAGTCAAATAGCTTTTGATTCATTTTAATGAGGTCCCTTTCAGAATATACATACACTTTAAATTAATAACGTTGAAGAATATTGATCAATTATTTTTTGAAAATGTCGATCTTAAAAACAGTTCTCATTCCAACTCATGATTGAAACTATATAACCTTATTCATACGACTCCATAACATCAACTAAATTATTTACAACGTTCATATAAACAGAAATATTACATTCTTCTTAATCTTAATTCAACTTAAGTTCAACTGATTGGTAAAAACAGGACATTGCCTGTTGCATATAACCAGAGCCTTTGATGATTCATCAATAAAGACTGGCTAGTTTTCTGGCCTTGTGGATTGAGACCTGACAATCATTAACAATGAGAAGAACTATCAAATAGTCGCTAAATATATCAGAACAATCACAGACAGAATCAATTTTTAAATAATAAATGAATAATAATAATAATGTTCTAATTCCCTGCCCATTCTATTTCCATTCTTTGATTGGAAATAATGCACAGTAACTTTCGCATACCTAATTTTCAAGTGCAGTTCTGAAGTACGGTTTATTTTATCGGTTTGATCAGGACATTGTCATAACTTTCTTGATGTAGCCAGAGAGCTAGATTGTTCATTTACTAGTGAGTCCAACGAACTGGAGAACTCGCTTGCAAACAACTAATTTTGGAGAAGGAAACTCATTTGGGAAGCTTATCGTAAGGGAAGGTAGTAATAAAAAACGGCTGTTTTGAAGATACTGATTTAGATAAAATTCACAAGACATCTATCACTTGAAGTTCATCGCTGCTCTGATACACAGATTTATTGTCGACAGAAAAGACCTTCCGTACTCATAAACCTATATATCAGGGCAATGGAATTAGTGTATCTATAGAGTAGATATATTTACCACATAAAAAACAGCTATTTATATAACCATATATCAGGGCAATGAAATTAGTATATCAGCTGATAGAGATTCTATAAAAAGCCTGATCGCATTTATTCACCTTCAGCTGATGATAACTCAAAATATATCTAATATTAAAACTGACACTGTATTTCACTTTTAAATAATGTTTTTAAAAGTGAAATACAGTGTCAGTTTTAATATTAGATTGTTCATTAAGTATTTCGTCATGGAAAACATCACAGATTTCAAATTATATTTTGAAATCTATTGCGAATTCCATATATGGCGAAAACAACTATTTTCTACATATAGTGATATATGAAGGAGTGGGTCAATTTATTTGGCAAACGAACTTGATCTGTATTAAGGCTCCAAGAATATGTGTTTGAAATTTGAAGTTGATTGGTCAAAGCGTTCAAAAGTTATTGTCGAACATACAAACCCACAAACATACAGAAAAAGCCGCGCGCCTCCAGTCACGAGTCAAAACTAAGAACTCGCTACGCCCGTTCAAACAAATTAAAATATCATACATTTGGTTCAACATACCTGTATAGAGAGTTTTCTAATTTTATTCGATTCATATTGATTGATGAAGTCTACATAGAATTTCGGACGTTTCTTTTCATGAACAATTGCTTCCAAGTCATAAGCTGGTAGAAGAGGCAATTGAAGAGTAGATGTGAGACCTCCCTGTAATAAATATGACAGCAATTGATTTATAATAAAATCCATGTTGGATACTTTTATAAATAAACAAAGTGTTTCGCATAGTGTTCTCAATACTATAACAAGTATAGTAACCTAAAATTTGGATGTTTCAATTGAAAATTTGTATAGAAAGCAGTAGTGGGCTGTGCATGTTATATCTTTACTTGATTGTGTTTTGTAATAAATAAATACTTCATGGTCCTATAAAATTTACTCAACAATCGGAAAATATTGCCGCTATTCCTGTCAATTTACTTGTTCAGAAATTCATAGTGCCTTCAGTTTAGTTGCCTTGTCAGCACAATTACGAATATTACAATGTATTACTCTATTCAATTTCAGCTTATGTTCATAATACATACACTACAGCATAGGAAATTCCAATTCAAATTATTTTTCTCTTATTACTCCATTTATTTGTTTAAGGAATAATAAAACATTTTTTTAAATAAATTTAAAAAAACATTGATTTAAAATTCCCTAATGATAATTTTGGAATGACTGAAAGTACCTGCATTGATCCAGTTCCTCTAAAGAAAATTCCTAATCTCTTGATTTTCTTCATGGATGAAGTTCCAAAAGTCAAATAAGTTGAATATTTTTCAGGAACTCCAGATCTCTTCAATACAATATCCATGTTTACAAGTGAAGCACTGCCACCTTTATAGGAATAAATAATAAAAAAATACAAAGCTTGTCATAATTATCCAATGAACATGTTATTACATTCAGATAATTTTCAAGAGTCTTAGTTCAAATGGATGATTAATATTTGCGATAAAAATATAAATTAATGCATATGAAACTACTCATAATAATTGTACTATTGTAAATAAATAAATTTATTCTCAGTCATGAAACAAAACATGAAATAAAAATAAACTCATGGTAAATTAATAACAAAATGATCCAGAATATAATAAATAATTTTATACAAAGCTCAATGAGAGATAACTATAGGAGGGAGAAATATTGCAAAATATTATAATGTTACATTGTGCATGTATGCTAGTTATATGCATTATGTTATAATAAAAGTTATAATAATATTGCTAATATAACGATGTAAAGTAAATATAGAGTTAGGTTAGGTTAAGTTAGAGTAAAGTTACAATATATTGCTAATATAACTTTTATTATAACATAAAGCATATAACTAGCATACATGCACAATATAAAGATACCCACAATGTCTAAATATGCCTTCTATTTTCTCTTATAATCAGAATTGAATGATTAATATTTCTTGTCAGAAGTGCTTTCTAAAACCCATGACAAGTTTGCATGTAAGCTCACAGCAAACTATGGACAGAAAAGTAGAATTGGCTAAATTCATCGTAAGTTTTTCTATTTTCTTGATTTTTTATGCATATAACAGAGTTCAGTGTGCTTTTTTTCGGAGGATGAAGCCCACATAGGTCTGATACCTGTGCGTGGGTAATGAAATGGATGATGGTGATTGATGAGTTGGGCCTACAGTTTTAGGTGGGTTCCGAACCACCGGGAAGTGATTTTACAGCAGAGAACAGAGTCTTCTTAGCTGGCCAATCCAATCGGTCGCCTTTACAAAGAGCACCCAGGAGTTTCGTAGCTTATCTCTGATTGAACAGATACCAGCTAAGGCACTCGGCTATCACTTCCCCATGTACTTTTTATGTAGGAACAGCATTAGTTATAATTTTAATAGATATTGCAATGAGGAAGTATTTCATCTACGACTACATTGTGAAATACTTATTAAAGTTTTAAAAGTGATATAACAGCTGACTTTATTCATTTTCAATCAAAACCATTAGCTATTATACAACGGTTGTCACTTTTTGATACAGGTTCTATACTAGACTAATCAGAGCTCAGCATTACTCTAGTTCAGTGTCGAATTAAAGATTATCAAACTACTTAAACTGATTTACTCAGCTGATTTAAACATTTTTAAACTAAATTCAGTTTTATAAATTTGTCTAGTTCTAACCTGATCGTCAACAAATAAACATTCAGTAAATTATCTAAAATTCAATTTATACAATCTACTTATTGGTAGTATTAGTTAAAAAAATGCATGCAACGATTGTATTCAGCCTTTAAGCCACTCGTGAATTATTTAGGACACTCGCTTCGCTTGTTCCCTAACTTACATCTCACTTCTGACTTTTAATATAGTCATTATACAATCGCTGCAAAAACTACTATTTAAACATGGTTGAGCCTATGTCTAAGGAAATATTTATGTGGTAGCTGAATAAAGAACTTACTCGATAGTCCTTCCATCACTTTCATAAAAAGTAAATCTGATGGATCTTCTTTGCCATTGAATATATTTATAGATGATGCATTGAAACTGTTGCCATCCACTGAATAAGTTAGGGAATGAATTTCCGAATCGGACCCATTCAGTGTTTGATTTCGTGATTGGAAATATACTCTTCGTGGAGCAACGTCATTATTCTTAGAAGAACCGAATAAGTTCTTGAAGAAATCCTTGACAGACTGAGAAAATTATAAATATTAATATTGTTTTACTTTTCAAAAGAATCTGACTAGTTTCCAGACTTGTATCGTTGTTTATAACAAACCTAAGAATCAATTTTTTGTTTATTTTTGTGTTACCTCTATTTTACTGAGTCTATTTTGATTTCATAGGTCATAAATTTGAAATCAGGTTATTGGGAAGAAGCGTGAAAAAATCAAAGTCTTATTTTGGTCTAAAATTGGAAGCCAATTGATAATTTGACAGTTATTTATTTGACATGAGTACTTATCAGAACACAAGGAAATCTCATGCTTGCCCTCTTAACACAAAATGTCACTAATATATTTGAAAAAAAAAATGAACAAAAGCCATACACTAGAGAGAAAAAATTGAAAAAAAGACATTGGAAAAAGAACAATGATTATAAGGTGATGATGATCAAATATTAAAGAAAGTAATACTTCTATTATGATATTATGATGATCAAATATTAAAGAAAGTAATAATTCTATTTGACTCCTGACCAGCAATTAGGAGATCTATTCTATTCTAGGTTCTATTTTCGGCTCAAATATTTTTGCGTAGTGGCATTCATCGACTTCCATAAACTAGTTAATGCAGCTATCAATGTCCGCACAGTTCTTCGGTTCTTCGGCATAATTTATTGAGAAATTCAAATTTTCTTCGTACTGATGATACCTACATGAGTTCAAGACTTATACGTGGGTAATGAGTGGATTACAATGAAGTTATGGAAGGACCTACATTTTTAGGTGAGTTCCGAACCACCAGGGAAGTGATAAACCATATAAGGTCGTATTATTTTTCCCTGTCAACCTACCAAGCGCATTCCCGAACGTTTGTGACTGAGCATCACGATCGCTCGAAGACAGCGATAGGAGAGGAGCCGTCATTCCCTTTCAATTATCTCGTTAACATTTAACAATTTAATACATTCTAAGTACTTCCAAAATAAATTCAACATGTTATATTTGATAAATAATTATTGACTTTTTCCAATTCAGCTGTAGAAAGCCACAATAAATAAATTTATTTCTCACTAAACAACACATGCAACATATAAAAATACAATGATTCATCTGGTGAGAAATTAGGTACTCCCGAGGCTAACCTATGTGTGAGTTACCATAAAAAATCTGTACAATTTTTAAATAAATCATATAAATAATAAACTGAGAAGGTACAAAGGTCGATTGAAAAATAATAAACAAATTACTTGGTGTGAATTGAAAGAATAAAATAATTGGAAAGAAAAATATAT
Source organism: Conomelus anceps (assembly GCA_948455865.1). Lineage (NCBI taxonomy): Eukaryota > Metazoa > Arthropoda > Insecta > Hemiptera > Delphacidae > Conomelus > Conomelus anceps. Next base: position 39,402,681 of record OX418222.1, read on the forward strand.
ATGTATATAATAATAACAACAACGAAGACAGCGGTTCTCTGAACAGATGAAGACCTCTTGGGAAAGAAGAAGAACCATAAGGAATTGAAATGTGCTTCTAATATTCTACAATCGTGATCTCTAAATGGTCAAACCGATACAAAAAACAAAAAAACAAAAATAACAACGAAAATTTTATAAATAATTAGCTAATAGGAAAAAAATTAATAAAAAGAAAAAATAAATACAGTACTCATCCAGTAATTATCTAAAGAAGAAGAAACGTCCGTTCCGTACCAAAATCTGTATCAGTGATATCATATTCTGTTTGAGTTTTTTATGCTGCAATAACTTTCATATTTATCTTGTAGTGTGCGTTTGATTGTTAAACAAGGCAGTAAACCATGTGACTTCTATATTGATAATTTAACCAATTTCTTTTAGTAAATTTTCAATCTCATCCAACGTTAATGGCCAGTTTTTTGTTTTTTTTTTTCAATTTTAGATATTGAATTTGTTTTTATATTGTTTGGCATTTGATTAAATATTTTTGGTGCTACATAAAGATAAAATCTGCGGAAGGATTCTTTTTTTTGGTTTAGGGGGTAGCATGCTTCCTGCTGAACGGAGTTTATAAGCTACATGCTGCAGGTTAAAGTGACCACTTCTATTAAAAAATGTGAACGACACTTTAAAAAAATACAATTATCTCAGATGCAGAATATATGAGATAATAAAATTGAAGATGAGAACAAACGATTAAAATAGTCTGCTTACTTGGAAGAAACCTTTAGATTCCTTGTTTTCATTGGCAGATGATGGAGAAACAGTGGTTGAAGTAGTGGTAGATGGAACTTCTGTTGTAGAATCATTCGAGTCCTTAGATTTTGAAGACTCTGTAGAAGATTCTTGTGCTTCAGCATTAGAAGATGTAGAGGGAGAAGATGTCGATGAGTAGCTAGATTCAGTTGTTTGTTCTGAGGTGTCAGGTGAAGCAGTCAATTCTTGCAGATTTGTACTCTCAGTGGTTGATGTTATTGCCTCGGAAATTTCTAGTGTGACTGGATTGGCGGAAGTCGGTGACGAGTTGGTGGTGGAGGGGGTAGTGGAATCTCCATCTCCGAAATTATTGCTTGGATAATCATCATTCGAATAATGTATTTCAACTCCACCATTCCTCTTCAAAGCTTTACCTACAAAAAATATTTTTTCAGTTGCTTTAATCCTTGAGTACATTATTAATTTTTTAAATGAATGTTTGAGAACTTTTACTTAACAACATAAGTTGGTTTTGAAGGAACTGACAATTTATCAAACTGACAAATATATTAATTATTGATATATGAATATATATCAATAATATATAATTTATTAATTTCGAATTCCTCAAAGTATAATTAATAGCACTTTGATGGAATTGGAAATGAAAAAATTATTTAACAACATAACTTGCGGAGTCGAATGCTGTATTAAATTGATATACTTTGATGTTTAATTGGACTTAAAAAATGATAGCCAAACGCACACCAATAATATTTGTGTACTTGTATATCAATAACATCTTCTAATACACTATAACGTCAAAATCATATAAACCGATACAACAGATTATCGAAGCATTCGACGCTGATAATAAGGAATGAATTTCGCTGATAGGTGTATACATCATTATGAATCCTCTGATTTCTAAAAAAAAAAACAGAATTACGTATGATTTCTTCTTCTTAATTCTCAATAGAATTCACCAATTCACCAATATTTAAAAAAAAATAATGACGATTTACAATTTAAAGAAAAATTTAAACACAATAGAATAACTGCCATGTTGACAAGGTGGATTGACATGGTGGACTGCCATGTAAAAATAAGGTGGATGATTGAGGTGATCAACCTTCATATTTTTGTTTGTATCTGGTAAAAAAAATCAGCTTGGTAATGCTTTTTTTTAGCAAGCCTAGATAACCTAGATGCTATAGTGTCGATCTGATTTTCATCATAATTAAAATTAAAATTCATTAATTCGCATAGTTAATACAATATATCATCATCAGTTGTAAAAGAGTACATTACTACGAAATTTAAAAAGAAACATAAAAAGCGATACAATTTAACTGTTACACAAATGAAAATTATAGAAAACTTATTCTCATCAACCGTAGAGTAAATCATTTCCAATACCCCCAGGAAAGTTAGTCCTGTTTGAGGCACCGCCATCTTTTCAAATAATAAATAATTATTTTAATATTTGACTTGTAACTCCAAAATCAATAGGGACCTCTTTTGGACTACGAGGAAGCTATTCAACAAGTTTCAAGAGCTAGAATCATCTTTTCAAGAGATCTTGAACAAACAGACCGACTGACAACATCACAATTTCAGTAAGGTTTCACAAACAAATATAAGGACAAACTCATCAAGTTTTTGCCTTTCGGAAGATATGAGATCTAATAGGAATATTTGTGGAATTTACTTACCAAAAGACATATTGAATGAAATAGGTGGCAACTCATCAACAGTGACATCAAGTTGTGTCATTTTCATGCTATGGTGTCTCAATAATGGATGTCTCATGACCTGAATGTTCTTTATGGCCCTACCCATTGACATCATTTCTCCTTCAGTCCTGTAACGAAGATTGATCTCCGATGTCAAGTCAAATGTTTTCTGAAAGCAGCACATATTCATATTAAGTGAGAGAATGAATGATTTAATCCCCAAAATCAGCATGAAGATTGTCTTAATTCATATTTCCAAATCGTACAATTTATAGAAGAGTTTGCCTAATAAAAAACAGAATGATAAAATTAAATAAAATAGTAATAGTAATGTGTTATTGAAAATCCATCTTGTTTCCACTAAATACTCGTCTATAATAAGATTCCTGGATTTCTTGTTCCATGACGAACTGCGTTGTTAATATTAACTTTCCAAGTGAATTCAAGTAGTGATTTTCAGTGATTTGACTGCAAGTCGTTGAATTCACTTAGAAAGTTAATATAATACGACTTTAAAAAACACTTTTAAGTGGAAATTTTGAAAAGTGGAAACTGTATTAGGAGATGTAATGCAAATAAATAATAATTGTTTTGCGCTTGAAAGTTTAAGGATCACTTTGGCTTTTTAAACTTTCTTTACTTATGGTCAAGTTTCCCTTTATAACAGGAAATCACAAATCAGATTCTAATTTGTTTACTGGGAAGTCATGATATTAGAATAAACAATTGAGATATTTTGCAGCCTGTCTTGCTCAATGTGCAAAAGTGATATGATAAAGGAAAAACAAAGAATAAAAAATGGGGTAACCTACGTTTTGCTAAAACTCTAAGCAGAATTAATAAAATGTAAAATTCCATTTTCTCATTATAACTATATGAAAGCAGCATAAAAAATCGCTGCAAACATTTCCATCAACTATATTGTATTTTGGTCATAATTTTTTTCCGAAGTTTCTCGTATCAGATGTTATTAAGGTATTAAAATGCTATCTGTTGTAGTGAAATAATTTTTTTCATGGGGTTGAAAGCTGAAATTTTTCAGTTTTGGGGGGCAATTGATCGCACCAAGGAGTAATTTAAAACTTTTAATAATTTATGTACAAAGACACCTGCAGGGAACATTATGATATATTTTAATTTCAATCATACAACAGACATTTTTGAAAAACTGAATTTTTTTTTAGTTTTTCAAAAAATAACTGAAAGAACTAATTGATAAAAATTAAAAATATGTAACTCTATTCCCCAAGGTATCTTTTAGTTATAAAAAATAATCAAAATTTACAATAACTCATAGAAGAGATCAATTGCCCCCAAAAACCGAAAAGTTACAACTTTCAATCGCCATATTTCATGAAATAATTGATAAAAAAATTTTTTCTCACGGCAATAAAAAATTATGACCAAAAACCCTGCGCATAGCCTTAAATATTGAGAGTACAAAATTATAGAAAAATATTATTCAATTATTGATGATCAAAAGTGAATCATACTATTGATAGAGTGATAGGGTGTTGAGAGTATGCTACTCATACTTTAACGGAATAAATTAACAAAAAAACTATTTTTGAAAATTTAAGAGAAGGGTATACAAAAAAAAAATTTGATTATTATATTGTATTATATTATAATTAATCATATGGAAATAATTAATTCCATAATGAAATCAAGCAACAAGTACATATTTTTGTGTGTAGCTGTTGAATAATTGATGTGAGAACTAATACGTGCCAGATAAATACACTAGGATGAGCATTTATTTAAAATCATTACCTCTTTCTTTTCTCCACTGTGAACAAAACGAGTTTCAGAGTTTCTTCGGTAGGTTTTTGTAACGAATTCTGGTTTTCTCAAACTTGTGAACGGCATGGTTGAATGATGAAATATTTTCGACTTATCAAACGAGTTCGATGACACTTCAACAAATCGGGTCTTGTTAACGCGCTTATGCGTAATTGCTATTGTTGGGATTTGGAGGAAACAAGATCCAATTACACCGGATGCAAATGTTGTACGATCCCAAGGAGTAAAGAAACTCAAATCTGTATTCATTCCGGAAGAAAACCTGTGAAAATAAATGGACAGCTTTTATGCTATAGGTATGGTACTTTAGCTGATCAAAATCAGTTAATCTATTCTATAAATAAATTATTCTAAGAAGTTCTGAATCCTCCATTTGCTTTCTAAAGCATGTACTCTAAAACACCCTGCATAGCTCGACTACGCTTTACCACTAAGAACTCTTGCTTTTCTCCCATAGAGGAATAAGTGTATCAGTGTATGGATGAACAGATTTTGTTAGAATTGAATATGGTCAATCTAAAACTCAAGAATATACTATACGATTAGGTACAGCAATTCCTCTTGAAATGTTCAATGTATGGAAATAATCAGTTTATTGAAAAAAATACTCATACAGAGCAGAAGCAGAGAAATGTGATAGAATGAGTAGAAAATCTGTGTTTAAAACAAGGACCCCTTTAATAGTACTTAAAAAACTATTAGCCGGTTGCACAAACGTAATAAAATAGAAAAAAAGCTGATCCCTAATCAACAGATCTATTATATTTGAAATCTTCATTGCAGTTTTAGATAGATGATTTAGATATGAACTGATGTGATGTTTTGATTGATATAAAGTTGTTTTTCATGTTGTAATTACAGTTGTTAGTTGTATAATTACAATGTTATAAGTTGATATTATTTAAAAAAATCATAATATATTAGTTTATTTCAAATGTAAACATCCAGAACAAGCTACTGAGGAACATGGTGCATGCGCCCAGGTACATAAGGAACAGCGATTTGCACAGAGATCTGCACATCCCTTACGTGGCCAACGATATAAGACGATTGGAAACCCATCATGAGCCACGTCTTCATCAGCACGACAACACTGAAGTTATTCAACTACTTACAATACCCAACTGACAAGGAGATTAAAGAGAACGAAGCCCTTTGAGTTGGTGTAGTGAAAGTGGAGCGAGAGAAAAAAAATAAAAATAAATAGGTAGTAAAGTGAAAAAAGTGTAAAAAAGCAAAAATTAGTGAGTAGAGAGCTAGAGTCATCATTGGAAGACTCAAGCATTGGTAGATAATAATTTAGTTTATAAGAATATAGAATAAAATTAATGGTTAGTCCAGGTGACTAGTTTAAATGTGCATTAAAAAAATTCAAATGTAGTCACGTTTTAGCCAAATGCTCAAAGAGCTGTGTATAGTTACTATATGCGGTGCTACAGTGTAGCATTCGAGCGACTTAATTCTCGTAAATTATGTATAATGGTAATAATGTTGATGGGTAGGGATAATAATATGACCAGAAATCAGGCAGCCTCGAATTTTTGCGATGTAGAGATTTTAACTGATAATTTTTTAAATTATACTTTTGAAATTTAAATTCATGGTGCTCCAACAGATCAACAGAGTCATACAACTATTAATCCACTGGTCTGAACCACGACTGCAACAGCAACTAAATATCCTTTACGCAACTAGTAGGGTCAACCAAAGATAGGTAGTTTTCAAAACATCTATTAATAGATGAAATGTGTAGGAGCAAAAAGAATGGACAATAGGAAAATTATCAAGGGTTGTTATATCAGGTAGAAGCAGGAAGTCAGGTACCTTTATGTTGCCCTTTTACGTTTCCATAACCCGATAAAGAATAGCGAGTGTGGCAAGAAATGTTACATACAAGAATTCCAGCGAAGTGTTCAATGCGTTATTCTGCAGCAGCTTAGCACTGGCATTAAATTGCATGATGGATGGAACACGCATTTGAAGACGTATTGGCAATCCCATCTCAGTTGCTGTTGACATCATCATGGATGACATATCAAGTTTCAAATGGTCATATTGCAATTTGCCAACTAATAGTTGGGTCATCAGTTTCCTACCCCCTGCAAATTCAGTTAATCGAATGAATAATCAATCAATAAAATAATAATAAATTAAAATCATACAGAGCACAACGCTACAAAAGCCTATTTTAGAAAATTATATCCAATATATACTAATAAAATAGAATGGTATAAGCAGAAAAATCTCGTTTAGCTTTTCAAAATTCTTTGCATTTTCTTTGATGAAAATAAGCTTTCAAATAAATGAAGAAGAATTCGACTGATTTTGAAAAGAAAAATGAAAAATATTCTGATGTCCCATGCTCTCTTCCACAGTGTTCAAATCTAAATCAAACATAAACAAAATTCAAATCTAATAAAAACTAAAATAAAAGTATTCTAAGGCCCGTTTGCACAGTATCAGTTTAAACTTCAGTTTAACTATGGATTTATTTATATAACAATGGTTGCTAGTGTCAAGAAGAAATATCATATACAGTATAAGAAACATAATGAATGTTTGAATATTATGACTGTCATGAATTAATGCTCGTACTCGAAATACCTAAATGTGGTCATTATGCTATTCATATTTGGTTTAGACCACCAATTGCGTTAGTTTAAAGTTTACACGAGTTTAAATTCCATTCCCAGTTTAATCTTAGACTGAGAAAACAATTTTCAAGTTATTTCTTAGTTTAAACCCCAAAATTAAACTTGGTTTAAATTTAACTGAAAGTTAAACTTATACTGAGCAAAAGAGTCCAAGTTTTTACTTTGTAATGGAGATGACCAATTTCTTCTTCAACTGCCAGTATTATATATTATTTTGCAATATTATTATTATTCAATTATTATATTCAGTATTATTTTTCAATTAAACTAAACATTTTCAACTTTGATGTGGAAATAAATATATTTTCTCCATTATCCACAACGTGACAAATGAAGAAAACACAGACAAAGAAGAGAAACCATGTACTTATTCTATGTTGAAATATGCCAATTTTAAAGTAAAATATTGTTGATTGCGACAGTAGGGTGTTGAGCTATTTGATGTGGATTATTATAGAGTATTTCCAACTAGATTAATAGCCTCAAAAAATAGAGAAAAAACAAATTAGTCACGAATATTAGTAACCATGTACTTACATTTAACCATTGATATCTGAGTTTTGCGATCAAAAGAATAGATGTATTCAACCAATCTAGTGAATTTGATATGGATATCTCCTTCAAGCTGTGGTGGCTTCCTGGCAACCAAGCCAAGCAGATTGTGAATCCATCGTGTTGATCGCTTCAGGTTAGCAATTGGAGGTCTCGCTTGTGAAACATCATTAGAAAGCATTAAGAAGTCCTTAATCGCTGTAAGAAGTCCATCTGGGTTAGCAGAAGTCAACTCGGCCTGAAATAATATTGATTAATATTCAAATATTGCCTTATTGTGACTTGAGGTGAATTGAGTTTTATTCATCCCATAAAAAAAGGCTACATCAACTGTGTTGCTTCCCACACGTTGCTGGTTTGGACTCAGGAAGTAGCTCAGAGGTGTGCTAGATAGTATACATACCCACCTTTGCAGCCAGACCGTGTGTAACGGTGGGAGTGGACTGTTAAGAATAGAGCTTCGGAATTTGGTTCGATGGACTTGGCATGGATGCAACTCTGTTAGCTCAGTGAAGAAAGTAATCGCAACCTAAATGGGAAGTGATATCCGCGAGCCGTAGCAGGTATCTTTTCAATCATATAGAGATAAGCTGCGTTCTCGTAGGTCCTGTTTGTAACGGTGACCGATTAGATTGGCCAGCAAAAATACACTGTTCTCTGCTGTAAAATCACTTCCCGGTGGTTCGGAACCCACCTAAAACTGTAGGTCCATCTCATGAATCACCATCATCCAACTCATCACCCACGCACAGGTCTCGGACCTATGTGGGCTTCATCCTCAAAAAAAAAACCTACCTCACTTCTCGTTTGCGTAGTAAGCTCTTTGGCTTTGGACCACAACATAATGCTGAGGTCTGAAGAGCCACCTACAGTCGAAATCGGCTATGGTAGTATATATACATACAATATTCGAGTAATGAAACCTCATGCTCTGATCAAATTCAACTTCGAATTAGTAGCCTCCGTTTTTTTACGGAGGATGAATCCCACATAGGTCTAAGACCTGTTCGTGGGTAAAATAAACTTTAAAATTCAACTTTGTATTCACACATACTAAAAATAAGTGGCGTTTGGATTCAAACAGCATTTGTAAATACCATTTAAAATAATGAACAATCTAGTGGCTGATGAAGCTTCTCTTTAGAAGTGAAATGCATCCCTCCACTATCTCCAGTAAAAGTGAGTGATAATCATATATTAAATAGAAATACAGTGTCAGTTTTGATATTAGATTGACCATCAAGTATTTCGTCATGGAAGACATCACAGATTAAAATAATGCTCAAATATTAATATAAATTTAATATATTGTTTTTAAATTTGTATATGAAAATGAAAGTTTTATATTACAATCTGCACCGTACGAATATTACAATGTGCATTATATTGAGACAAACATAGCTTCAGTAAATGAAAACTGGAACCAATACTTTTGATAACTGAATCATTGCAAAAACCTATGTTTTTTATGACTGAGTAGATAAAATACGGTTTTAATATTGCTGTAGGTAGAGGGTCAGCAGTTATGAAAAACACATGTACAGGAAAAAAGAACCAAGTTACCAAGTAATAAACTTGGAGAAATCGAAATGAAGAGTTCAGTGCAATTTTAACTGAAGTTCAGTGTAAATTTCATGAGAAGTAGGTAGAATGAAAAGTTGAGTTTTAGTTAAAGTTTAGTGGAGTTTGGGATGAGAAGTGATCGTGATATTAATAATTAAGAACGTGTGTTTTTATTTGTATTTTAATAAGAAATTGGAGTTTCAGCTATGCAAAGACTAAATTACTACAAATCAAAATACACATTCTTAATTCTTTTTCCTGGCCATGTGTTTCTCATAACTGCTGATCCTCAACTTACAGCAATATTATTATAGCTTGCAGTGGCGCCGACTTTGGGGGAGCAAGGCACTTTCTACCCCGTCCAATAATCACAGTGTCAGTGCATATATTTTGCCCCCCCCCCCCCCCCCCCCCCCCCAAATATTGTTGTCAAAGAAAATCAAATAAGACTGGTCAAGCACTGAATTTTTAAATTTTAAATTTCAAATTACATTATTCTATCCCAATCACCCCAAAAGTAAGCCCTACACCACGAGAGAGCTGCCTAAATGATAGAGCTAATGTGATTTTTTCTCAATTTCACAAAGCATGAAATATCAGATTTGAACAAAGCATAGACGTCTGAGTTGTTTGTTTATTGTTTTCATTGCCTAGGTCCTAGTCTTATGGTCAATTATCGAGGCAACAACGCCGGAAATGAGTCAGTAAAACCAATATTTCGCAAGAAATTTACTCACACAGACTCAATATTGTTTTTATGTCTGACTGTCCCACTACAGAATGGAATATAATAGCCTAGTAGCCAGAATTATTTCATTTGACTGGTGATGGCGAATGGTGAGGTCGGTATCACTTCTTTCTATCCGAGAATTTCGTGCGTGTGTTCCTGATACTTGAAAATTGAATAAAATTCATAAATGTTCTAATAATGTTGATTTTCATTCAAGACCAAGTTTCAACGTGATCCCTTGACCCTTAATATCAGTTTATTGTATTTGCCTAGTCTGATTCCTTGACACCAATCCTCACTTTTTCTATTAATTTTGTGCAATCTTGACTTACCTCAATCAAAGATGAGTATGCATTTGTGCTGGTTGTAAGTCTACTGTACAAATTCATAACATCTGCAAGTCCAATCCAAGAGCTCTGCTGGAATACAGCTGTTTCAAGCTCTCTTATAGTTGATGCCTTCATGGAATTGAATGCTTTCATTTGCATCATATTATCAATTGGTTTCATCAATGGAAGAACAATAGAAGATGCCTTTCGCCCTGTCAAACAAAACGTTCACATTTTTAAAATTTATAGAAAATTAACATGTTAAATGTAACAAATAAGAAAATGAATATAAAGTGATGGTGAAACCTATCTTATAAGGAAGAAAATAATGTAGTATGCTATTTGATTAATTTTTATATTAAATATTCTGTTTTTTATTTTAAATTTTTATATTCAACAGAACTGAAGAAAATCTATTTTATCTTGGCATTAATGATCTTGTAATGCTACAAGAATCCATAGAGCAAGAAGTAGTGATTTAAGTATTAAGAGAAGTGGAAATGTAACTATCTGAATGGAAAAGTAAAGATATTCATGTAATATAAACTGTAAATCTATGTTATAAGTACTAAGTTATAGCTTACAATGGGTTCATAAGTTTATGAGCAAAATATACATTTCATGTGTAGCAAAAGAGTATTCAATACATAGTATTGATGCTTTTCTGGATTTAGTAATTTCCATTCTAACAATGTAATTTCTGTTAGATTGAAAATTGTGAATTTAAAGAAGAATTAGGGAAGTGATGGCCGTGAGCCGTAGAAGGTAATCAGATAGAGATAAGCTGCGTTCTCCTGGGCACTCTTTGTAAAGGTCACTGATTAGATCGGCCAGTAAAAGACACTGTTCTCTGGTGTAAAATCACTTCCCGGTGGTTCGGAGCCCACCTAAAACTGTAGGCCTAGCTCATCAATCACCATCATCCAACTCATTACCCACGCACAGGTCTCAGACCTATGTGGGCTTCATCCTCCAAAAAAAGACATTTTACAGAAACCGGGTGAAATTGATATTTTTCCCATCTTATTTTTTTAGGCGGATGATGCCCACATGAGTCTGATACTTATGCGTGGGTACTGAGGTGAATGGGTAAATGGCGAGAAAAATCCATGGCTGAACGAGATTCGATCTCAAGACTGCAGGAATACGAATCTAGCCAGCGTCTTATCTAATCACAGACAAGCGCTCCCACCAACTGCCTCCAATCTTAATTAGACTACTATTGTCAAGATTATTTGAATACTCACATGTCAGCATAGGATTGATAGTAGTCACTCCTAGAGAATGATTGAATGGTAGTCTGCACAAAGTTGTTGACAACAATGTTCTTCTCAAACCAGGTGGAAATTGCAAATCTCTGCCATGTAGATATAGGTGGATGTGTGTAGACTAGCAAGGAGAAAGCAGCAATTCTTACAGGTGCAGGATTCGAGAAATTTGCATAGAGTCTGAGCAGGTGAGGAGCCACCAGCTTCGGATGATCGAAACTCTGATATTTGAGGGCGAAAACCGACGATAGTCGTTTATATGATGATAAGTTGGGATCTGAAGCTTTTTTTACCAGTAGTTTGATAGCAGATTTACCACCAGTGTTTCCGATGGCAGTCGTAATGATTTTAAACGATGACGAATCATCTTTCAACTTCTGATCCAACCACTGTATCAATTCATCAACTTGGTTTTCCTGACAAACATTATTTTCCAAGTGGGGATTGAAGCGGGGATTCATGCCTTTCTTGTCTAAGCAAGCGACTCTGACAAAATTCGAAAATCCTAGCACTGCAGCCGAAAACAATGTTGAGTCTCCTTTTTCGGCGATCTTCTTCACAATTCTCTGAAAAATGAATACAATTGGTTTAAACTCCAAATTTAATACAAGGGAGCTCTACATTATTTCGAAAATTACATTATAAAATCGAAATTTTTCTTGTAGATATAAAGATTGTTTATTATCTTTCGACTTAGATAACGTATACATTATATACTTTGAATAGCATTTTATACTTAGTATTAAGTAGTACTATATACTTAGTACTTAGTAGTAGTAGTTATATTTAGAAATAGTATTTTATCTACGACCATGTCATAATGTATACATTACAGCTTCACAATTGATGCCAAAACAGCTGTCTTTTCGAAATGCTTTTTGAAACCCGTTGCATAATGAGCTCATTATAGTACAGGTTCTACATTATAACACGGGTTCTGGACCAGTCAGAAGCATTTTTGATGGAATCAATATCGTAATTCAATATTGTGAAACTATCAGCTGATTTGGTCAAACTGCTACACCAGTAACCTAACAATCTACTATAACTTCTCGTATTTGAGATGAGAGGTTAGGTATCTCTGACAGTCACAGGTAAAATGAAATTGTTTTAATTAAATGTATACTAGTGGTCGTAGATAAAATAGTGTATGCAACAATTTTATTTGGCCATTAAAGCACTCATGAGATATTTATAACACTCGCATTCGCTCGTGTTATAACTTACATCTAACTCGTGCCTTAATAAGGGTCAAAATAAAATCGTTGCATAAACTACTAATATACTTTGAGTCTATATGTATTTTAACTTGATCAAAATGAAAAAAAATGTTATAAGAAGAACCAAATCAGAGCAGTCTCTTTCAGAATTACAGATGCCCTATGTTGTTGAAACAGAGAATGTAAAACTTTTGGGTAAGTTGCAATTCATCTTTTACGAATTTTATTTATTTTTATTAGCTTGTTTATTCTCATAGCAACTTGATACTTAATAATATATTAGCCATAGATAATGATTTCAATTTTATAAGTAAATTATACGCATGAAAAATCAATTAAAGATTTGCTCATAAGATCAGAATTTTATACTAAATTGCATAGTATATAAAAAATTTATTTCACAGTACAAACAAGTTATAATTATTACATTTAAATCGTAAATTTTATGAAAATAGAGCCTCAATTAACCGAGCTGATGTGGACCGAGGGTAGCTCTTATAAACTCAGATAACACAGACACTGTTGAGGTACAATGGAGAAATGATGAAAACGTGCCCAAAGATGTTAAAAAGGCATCTATTACAAATATTCAATACATTTTTAACAACATTATTCCAATCTATTGATGTTTAGAAAAGCACTGTATTAGTGTTCTGTTATTTACGTTAACGAAACATACTATTTTTTCACATTATTCTGTACTTCGGTTGCGCGCCAGTAGCTTGGCCAGTGGCGGACTAATGAATTTTTATGGGAGGGGGCGACATACCCTAAAAATACCCGGGGTTCGGGTATGGAATAAACCCCTCATCTATGGAATAAAAATTTTGAAAATTTAGTAGCCTTTAACCGCATTTTACACCATTCTAGCACTTGAAATGTAGTAGAAATATAATTTTTTTGTGTTTAAGAACAATCAAATTTTTCTTAACTAGAGTAGTTTATTTCTGTATATTCATCTGAAATTATGAATACAAATTGTTTTATACAATACAATATGTCTTGAACAAAAATTGCTTTGCTAGCTTAATTTTTATCAAAATTTACAGAGAAATGAACAGAGTCTAAGCAATTTATTCATGATCGTGATGATTTTCAGACCTATATACATTTATACATACATATTACTTTCAACATTCTTTCATGTTTCATAATACCAGTACTACAATAAATACGTATTAGGTCAAAAACAGAGATGTATCTTATATGTCCCTACCTATTCTATAAAAGGGAAGTGATAGCCGCGAGCCGCAGCAGGTATCTGTTAAATCAGAGAGATAAGCTGCGTTCTCATAGGTCCTGTTCGTAACGGTGACCGATTAGATTGGCCAGCAAAAAAGACACTGTTCTCTGCTGTAAAATCACTTCCCGGTGGTTCGGAACCCACCTAAAACTGTAGGTCCAACTCATAAATCACCATCATCCAACTCATTACCCACGCACAGGTCTCAGACCTATGTGGGCTTCATCTCCAAAAAAAAAGATTAATCTTATTCAAACTTTTTTCACTTGATATAAGATTTCCTAAATTCTCTGTCATTTGTTAATTCTTCATTGAATTATAATTATGTAGAGAACAACAGTTAAAGATAAAGTACAGGTAATATAGAAAATAAGACAAAATACCTTAATAATACTGTATGTCAATACCCGAGTGGTAAGACAAGTGGGAGGTATTCCGTCTGTCATAGATGTGGCGGGACAATTAAAATTTATTTGTATGACGTGTCGCATGTGTTACCCTTTTTAATTTTTAAAATGTGCAAGCCCTCGGGGGGGGGGCGATCGCCCCCTCCGCCCCCCCCTTATATTCCGCCCTTGAGCTTGGCTAATCCGAAACTCCGTTAATTGGGGCTCTACTGTAATTCCACCTAATTCAATGGCAAGTGAACTGTCATAAGCTACTTAATACTGTATTCGCAAAGAAATGATACATTTATTTATGATAAACTTGGAAACATACGGGATTTCCCTATTATTTACTTCCCTAACACAATTTCAAACTAAACTAAACTTCATTAGAATACAATACAGAAAAATAAGTAAACAATACTACATCTACAATACCTGCGATGAAAGAAAGTAGAAATAAATACAATAACACATTTGAAAAAAAATATGAACTAAAATTTACTTACAAAATAAAATTCAACAGTTTCTTTATCAGCGAAAATCAGCTTTTCAGGAAGAAGCCTCAAAATATTTGCAGTTTCCTCACTGGAAATCCGATCCTCCTCAATCCATTGGTCCAATATTTTAAGAGATGGCTTTGAACCACTTGAAGACACTACATCTCGGAATACAATCCTGAAAACATTGCGAACCGCATTAATTGTTAAATAAAACAATCGTCCGTGATAATGAACCTACCTTGAGGGTCCATTAGCACAAAACAGACTTGAAAAACCTTTTATTGAAGGCTTTTTAAGTCTATCGTTTATCACAAAATCGTGGATGCATTGTTTTAGAAAAACTTGTGACATCTGAATCAGATGCATCTCATATCATAACACCCACGATTTGGTGATAGTGTGGTATAAATAAGGTGACCAGACGTCCCGTTTTTGAAGAGCTTGTCCCGTTGTCCCGACAGACTGCTTCGGGACGCCTTTTTGTCCCGTTTTTGTAAGTTTGGAATTTTTACACGATTATTCTTCAAGTTCTCAAAATATTGGATATATTGGAATATTGGATACATACGTCATCGTAATTACATGCTTATTTTGAAATACAACTTTGGAGTGTCATGCGTTCAGTTTCTCGAATAATAAAAAAATCTGATGTCTAAGTAAAATCCATTCTTCTGAGAAATATGAACATTTTAGTAGCCTACCCAACATTCAACCGCTTAATTAGTTCTAACATAATTTCATTTCAACTTTCGCATATAAAGAAAATGGGTTAATTGTTATATCAAGCAGTTTATTTACATATTTTGATCAATTAACAACAATTTGTGAAACTTCTGGCGCTTTGTTGAATGCCTTAACTTTTCTTGATTTTACAACATGAACAAAAACATTACATTCAATGAACAATTGAATTGAGCTATCTAAAAAAAATAGTCGTCGCTTTTAAAGTTAAAATAAAAGAATGAAAACGCTTTAATAGTTTAGAAATAAATTTACAGAAATATTTTCAGGAAATCTCTCCAGTTTCATTGTTTTACATAGAAAGTTATATCAAAACTACTGGTAAAGCCCACGAAGGCCTAGCAGATAACGCCTTCAAAATTCATATAAAAACATATAGTTTCACGTGTTGCAAGTTTCCGGACCAACCCCTCCTTTTAGCCCGGTTATACCATCCATTATAATTCCCAAAAACCTGATAGATGGAGCTTCCACGATATATCATACAAAGTAATGCGTCCCGTTTTGATGTGTCAGAAATATGGTCACCTTAGGTATAAACTAAAACCCTATGATATCTCAGCATCAAATCAAATCAAAATTTATTCAATCAATAACATAATAATTACAAAAATCCTTTTAGTTAAACTTCATAAATACAGCATCTCATCAGATACGGTACTACAGTTGGAGAAACTTTTTTCCAATCAAAAATGTTTTTATTTTCGTTCATATATTGCATTAACAAAAGTTCCTATTTATAATCAAACTCATAGGTAATTATTGTTTCACAAAGTTGACAGAATTTTAAATTATCTATATCAAAACTGACAATTTATTTCTATTTGAATTATTATTTTTAATCACTTATACTGGAGGAATGCATTTATTTTCTAAGGACAAGCTCCACCTTATGAAGCTTCTCTTTAGAAGCAAAATGCATTACTCCAGGAATGAAGGAATTAATTGAGATACAGATGAAGTATTAGAGAAAAAGTACGCATAAATATAAGTGGAGACACTGATCCAGTCATTATTCAGTCATATCCATTCATCATTCATCCTGTCATATCTCTAGCAATGGATTTTATGAGAAACACTTGTAATAATTATGATAGCGTATGATAGTATGAACAAACTCTTTAACCGACTAGCAAGTTTCATTTTTTATCGAAAAAGAAAGGAAGGAGAAGCTTCGTAAGCCTGCTGAAGCGGCGGATGAAGCTTCTTCTTAGAAGCGAAATGCATTTCTTCAGTATAAGTGAGTAAAAATCACTATTTAAATAGAAATACAATGTCACTTTTGATATTAGATTGTACATCAAGTATTTCGTCATGGAAAACATCACAGATTTTGAATTACTTGTTGGAAAAAACTTGAGATGTAGAAGCATTCTTATAGAAAAATTGCGTATAATCAGACATGACAAAACACTTGTAATTATGATTGATTTTGATAGTATGAATCAAATTTAACGACTTGCAGTCAAGTCGATAAATTTACAATAAAAAGGTAATATTAGCAACGCAGATCGTTATGGAACAAGAAATCCAGGTATGAATAAACGTTCTAATAGACAAGAAAGTTTCATTTTTTCATCGAAAAACATCACGTTTGAAGTTCCCTTTTATTACTTCTCAATTACAAAATATGAATAAAAATAAATATTACGGTAAGTCAAGCATATTTGATTTATAATTTAAAATTCATGATTTAGTTATCATTAATTTCCGGTAACCGGTAAATAGCCCCTGATAGCTGAGTGCCGTAGCAGGTGGTTCGGAACCCACCTAAAACTGTTGGTCCAGCTCATCAATCACAACCATCCACTTCATTACCCACGCGCAGGTCTCAGACCTAAGTGGGCTTCATCCTCCGAGAAAAAAAAATTCAGTCAAATCACCATCCATATTAAAATCTATTAACAAAGACAATACGCAAGAAAATTAAGCAATAAGGATGATGTACAGAGATTTACTCACCTTTCAAATAGATTCTCAGAATTCATGAACGAGTTTGATAATGATTTGAGCTCATCATATGACAACATGCGACTAACATCAATAGCAATAGAGATTTTTTCCATCAATGCTTCCTCTGGAGACACTGATCCAGCCATTATATCTCTAGCAATGGCTTTTATTTGGTCTTCAAGTATTCCTTCAACACAAGTATTAGACTCATTGGTTCTAAACGACAAAGAGAACGGATTCAAAGGTTGTTCATAACGATCATTCATTGAAAGTGTTTGCAGATTCCACGCATTTCTTATTTTCCCTCCCGAAGTTTTTTCATGATCCACAAACTCGTTTTTCTGCGATCGCTTCCTTTTATTATTAGGATTGTGCTGTTCGTTTTCCAAGAAATCTCCACTATCGAAAATTGTCTTGAACTTATTTTCTGTGTTTCTATTTCTATTATTGTTAAAGTTATTATCTACGCCATCATCGTCATTGCCAGAGTCATTCAAGTCACTATCATTTTCATTGCTTCCAAAATGTTCACGCTTCATGAATTTTTTCGAGCTATTCTTCTTGTTTTTCTGGTTGCTATCATTGTTGCCACTTTTAAGAGCTTCATTGTCATCTTGATTTTCATTACTTTCTCTAAAAAAATTATCATAGTCATTCTTGTTGGAATTTTTATTAGTTTTAGAGTTTTTCTTGCCAAAATCGAAATCTTGATCAGGCTCACTTGGCATTTCAAAATCCTTTCCTGCATTATTATTGTTTTCAGAATCATGATTTTCGCCGCTATTTTTCTTCTGTTTGAATTGCTTATCTGCAAATCGGTTGTTATTGCAATTAGTTCCGGATCGATTCTGAAAAAATTGGAATAATATTATTCTAGAGAAAATATAATTTGTGAAATTTCGATCAATTCTTCAAATAAAACACATTTTTCATCACTACTAGGAAATAATTATTAATATGTCGAAACTTGCTATGCAGAACTGACCTTTTTGAGTCGCGGCGGACGCCTTTCGAGCAATGCAGTTCGTCCTCGGCGCTTGACTGCAGACTGACTGGTTTTCTAGTAAGGTTTATGGTGGTGGTAGAGAGGTAGTGGGAGAAGTGGATATGATGGGGGAAGTAGGTGTGGTGGAGGTGTTTGCAGGGAGGTTGTGATGATGCTGAAGAGGGTATGAGATTTGAAATTGAATTGGTGTAATTGAGTATGAGTTGAGGATGTGAAATGGAATAAAATAATAATGAAACAATATTCTTCTAGGGAAGCCACATCGTCAAATAATTGTTATAAAACCTTACATAATCCTTTTAGAATATCTATAGGATATTTTATTGTCTAAATTATTGTGAAAACTTCAATCAAACTCATGATTCAAGATTGAGTTCATTAAAAAAAATTACTGGTTAGTTCTAAGTGAGACATTTGTAAGTGAAATTTTCCTCGATGTGAAATGAATAGTATATAATATAAATACTATGCATCAAGATAGATTTGAAATCTATAGATCTTACCTTGTCAGAGTGTGAGTATGTGTAGAAGAAGTCTTGAATATGTACTGGATTTTTGGGTAACGTAACCTTCGTGTTCCAATCACTTCCTGATGCGGGAGTAACTGTAGAAGGGTCAACAAGAGTTGCACTCAATTTTGAAGAAACAATCGCCTTACTTTCCGCATGAAGCTGCAAGTTCGCACTGACTGATGAGCTTGTAACAGAGTCTAAAATGAGAAACCCATTTTGACTAGTACAACCTCGGATACGACTGACTGAGGCTCTCTGAAAAAGTGAAGTTTTCAATAATTGTATAATATAATTCCAACTGCATTAATTAGATTGTTAGGGGAAAAAGTTATATAGCAATATAACGCTGTAGTTTTTTAATGATTATTTAAATTTTTAATCGTGAGGAACTAACAACCATCTTTGTCAAGACTTTAAAGTTAAATAGAAGAAATATCGCTTAGCGAATTTTGGTTGAGGCGTCGCAACTTCAGCTTGCTGTCGTTTCAGCGGTCGTGGGTTCGAATCTCGTTCCTCCGTCTTGCATCTATGTGTAATCATTCACCTCATTACCCAGGCACAAGTCTCGGACTCATATGGGCATCATCAGCAATAAACAAATAGGTAAATATACACATACAAACCCTACATATATTTTCATTTTCTATCCCCCCTCTCGTAAAATATGTTATTTAATTTCATGTGTACTTTCCACAAATTACAGCAAGTAATGCTATTACCCATCTCTTTTTTTTCACTTATTCTCTTTTAGACAAAGTACTATTATAACATTTATTCATATATTACTGCGAAATAGTTCAGTTAGCACTCTAATAGTTCAGAAGAACACTTCAAACAGTAGCCGAGAAATAAATGCTGCTGGTTCAATAATTGAAAACGATGGATAAAAACTGGAGTAGGGTTTACAACAACAATAGTTTAAATAACAAATATGATAGTTCCATTAATATTTCAAGGTTTCATATTACTATGAGTTGTCCAGTTAAAAAGTTCCTGTAAAAAAACAAATTAGACAAAATTGAACAGTAGATAAATGATAATATCCTTGCAGAAATAAATAAGGTTAAAGATGCATATGATGAATTCAAATTATCTAGAAATATGTTAAGTGAAGTAAATGGATTAAACACATCAATGTATAACTCAGTGATTGTAGCTCATAGTTTGAAACTAGTTGACTGTTGAAATAATTTTTATTTTCATTTTATTGCGGGTGATGCCCACATGAGTCTGTTGACTTGTGCTGAATGAGATTCAAACCCAAGGCTGCAGGAAACGAAGCTAGCCAGAGCCTTATCTTATCACAGACAAGCGCTCCAACCAACTGCACTACCAGAGCCGCCATTGGAAATAGAAATTTGTTTCACTCGCATTCCAAACTCTGTCACATCCACTATTTCCCGGTCGACTTTGCTATAATTTTAATAAATAAATATATCAAAAGTAAATTATTCTAAAACAGCCACGTAAATATAAGTGAATCAAACATAGTCAATGTTGAATTTATCCAACACGGCAAATTTAGGAGATTCTTTAATAAATCCTATTCATTATTGACTTTTTTTTGAGGATGAAGCCCACATAGGTCTGACACCTGTGCGTGGGTAATGAGTTGGATGATGGTGAATGATGAGTGATGGAAGTAGTTTAGTGACTGCGACCAAAAGATTGTTTTAACCCAACTGAACAATTGAAAATAGAAATAAAAATTTGGTATCACTTACATTCCAAACTTTGTCACATCTTTTACTCCCTAGAGGACAATCAGAAAATGTGTACCTAGGAAGAGCGAATCGGGTTTCAGCAATGTATTCACAGTTATCATAATTGTGTGTACGGACTATTTCATAAACATCTCCATTATCGCAAGCAGAGTTTTTCATATTGTGATTCCAAGACTGAGGCCATCCTTCTCCATTACGGGGAGAGATGTAAACTTCGTACTGTACTTCACACTTTCCAACTACGGTTTCCTTTAAAAATGAATTCAAAAAAGTAATTAATTCCAAATATGATAATATAATGAAGAAAATAATTATATGATTGCTGGAATTGGGAAATATTTTTGTTCATAGATGTTTTAAACGTATTGATAAGAAAAACGTTTCTCAATGATAATCTTACCAATAACATATACATAATTATATAAAACTGTGCAAATTGAGGGAAAATCTATTTCCAAACATCCTTGACATGAAAAAAGCTTCTCAGCTAACATATTTCCCATAATACTTCAAAGTGATTGGTTACCAGTAGCCCTACCCGTCAGTTGCCCGACCCTTCCAGTTGACCGACCAAAACAAACTTTACGATAATAAATATAATAACTGTTCATTAGGCCAGCTATTTAAAACAGTAGGTAGATCAGAATTTCTTTGCACTCTTTAATATGGATTCTCCATGATTTTATAAATAAAAAAATCATTATGGATTTATCATAACAAGTCTATTAACACTTGAAGAATTTTGGTAAATATTTTCGCTTATTTATTAAAAATTATTGCTAAATATATCGGAGATTTTTTGTAAATATTTTCGCTTTTTTACTAAAGATTATAAAATATGTCAAAGTTTAATGTTTGGGGGGTTAGAATTCTTCAGCTTCCAATTACAATTTTCAGGAAATTATTACCTACGTACTTCATAAAATTCTTGCTAGTTAACGGTATCTGAATGGGGGTACGAAAGGTTCAACGAAGAACAATATAGGTACCTGCGTGGGACGCTTTTGAAGGTAATCCAACATCGCTGTCAAACTTTATGTAATGAAGCGTTTGCCCCCATCGAGATGCTTCTAGTAAATTCCACTTGGGGAATGTCGTAAAGGCTCTCGATAAGCTAACTTCTGGACAGCCATTTGCTCTGCAACTCTCTGTGCAACATGGAGTTCTTCAAAGTATACAGAAACGTGAAAAATATTTAAACCAGGAAGGTGTATTTGTTATTTAATGCACAGGCTAATTTCGCAGCAAACAATCTGTCCATCATGCCCTAAAAACCTAACTATACAGTCAAGGCTCTATGGATCGCTGATATCACGAATTGATTGGGCAGTTTTATTATAGATATGTAAACCAATTTATGTTTTTTGCGGCACAGAACACAGAGCAACACTGAGCAACACTTTAGCAGCCCAGAGCAACACTGAATTTTTGGAGTGAATGTAATTGTATAAATGTTAGTTTTTAATGTATTTTTCATTTCTATCCATAAATTTGGCCAAGAACATGGCTCTATGAACCGCTAATTTCACTAATTGTTTGGCAGTTTTATTTATGCTTTTTTTTGTGGTCCAGAGCACAGATATTATTAGATTTTTTAATTAGTGTAGATGTATAAATGTAAGGCTTTAATGTATGTAGCCAATCTTCACTTCGTGTAAGTGACTAGAACCATTAAAATGGGGGTAAACGCTTAGCTGCTATTGACTGAAGACAAGGGTTGACAGTTGGTGTCGCCAATTCAGCAGGTATCTTAGGAAAGGCATTGCTCTCCGTTCAACCTTTTTTGTCCCCATTCTGATACAGTCTACCCATTCTTGGTATGTATATGTAGTGAATTTTCTTCAAGCCGTTAGTGACTGACAATTACTTTAGTAATGGTACATAAAATACATAGCATAATAAAGCGTAATAATCTAATATAAAATCTGACACTGTATTTCTATCCAAGGCTGATGAAGCTTCTCTTTAGAAGTGAAATGCATCCCTCCAGTATTTCTAGTATAAGTGAGTGAAAATCATATATTAAATATAAATACAGTGTCAGTTTTGATATTGAATTGTTCATAAAGTATTTCGTCATGGAAAAATACAGAAAGCGAAATAATTACTTAATTTCTTACCTCCATTACTGAGAAAGAGTCCTCCGAATCTTGGCGGGATTCTGATTTGGATGATAGGCTGCTCTTATTTTTGTTATTTTTTCTGCTATCAAAGTTCGGGAAAAACGACTTTACAAAACCTTTAATAAAGTTTAATTCCCAGTCCTTCAAATCATGTGGTACAACGACTTGTTTAACCTGTTATAAAACTCAACATTAATAAGTTGATTCCATTTAGTTCATTTTAGCTTTATTAGATTATCTCATACAATTTTAGGTTATTCAATATAATAATCAGTTTATTCATCATTATAAACATTAGTTTATTTAAACTATCATTATTAGCTCATTCCACCGATGTGTTCAACAGTTTTAAAATTGAACTACAATGAAAAAATATTAGGACATAAGACAAATATTATATAAATTATATTATAACAAATATAATAAATAATTATATTATACTATACAAATATTAAGACACCATTTCTTAGGTAAAAAGAGCATTCGATGGAATATCACAATTAAATAAAAACTTAAAAAATACTTTAAAGTGGAAATTGTGACTCACGTTATGGGGTGACGGCCGTTTCACTCTGATGTTAAGAGTATCGTCAGACGACCCACAGTACACTGATTCAAGGTATGAGTTTGAGGGTTATGGATTTTGGAAGTGTGAGGGGGTGGAGGAATGAGTAAGCGGAAGGTTTGAAATTGGGATTATTTTGTCAAAAAAGGTGTGTGAGAAGAAGTTAAGCCGTATTTAGTCGTATGGGACTACTTCCATGCATCCATGAAGGCACAGCTGCACACGTAAATAGAGGGTATTACTAACTAAACTAACAATAAATACCTAAAATACATATAGTGTTGTCCAGAGTATCATACTGTACCGCTTTCAGCCAGGCTTTCTCTGGTATCTGGACTACCTTACAATTAATCTTACTATTGAATTATGGATAAATTCCTTAGAATGTATAAAAAATCATTTTCAATGCGCAATTAGAAAAGAAAGACTCACGAAATGATTTTCCAACTGAACAACGATTGTTGACTTAGTCAAGGGCAGAGGTTTAGTTTCATTGTATGAAGATGCAGAGCTATCGGACCACCATCCACCAGGCAAATCTCCATTCATAATGTCATATTCCATGTTAATAAACTGAAAAATTGAAACTTATTAGACTTCAAGACACTAAAAACCAGTTTTATGGAATAGATATGATTATCCTAATCATTAAAATGGTTTTTTTTTTGTTTGAAGGTTATCGGCCGGTTGCACGAAAGCCAATTAAATAAGGAGTTTAATGTCAGTTAACTAACCGTCGTAAGTGTAACAGGTTTATTTCTGTTGCACAAAGATCCATTAGTTAATTTTCGTTAACGAACGGCACAATCTGGCTACACTGTAATTTGATCAACAGCTGATTCTGAAGTTGAGAAAAAAGATGAATTAGAATAATTTCATTGTGAATTATTTGAATCATTATTCAACTATCTCAATATTATTATATTCTTAATAGATTTTATTCATTTTAAAAGGTTTTTAACACCTTCAACCTAATTTGCATTCACCTAGAAGTACATAACCTAAGAATAATATAACTTAATTAGAATAACAGTGAGAAAACAAACCTTTATCAGGAGAAGATTTGGTGTATGAGTTTCTAGGAGAAGAGTTCCATTGTACTCGAAACCTGAAAACTGCTCTCTTATCTGAGGAAGACCAGTTACTGTTTTTCCTTCGATTCGAAAAAAGTACGTTTTCTTCGGTCTCCATCCTGGAACTATAAAGATTTCATTTATTATAATATATTCATTTATTTAGTCGGATGCCCACTTGAGTCTTGTGCGTTTTTAATGAGGTGAATGATCGAGAAACATCTGTAGGACAGACTGTAGGAAACTGAGCCAGCCAGTTTTATCAAATCATAGACAAGCGCTCCAACAAACTGCGCTACCAGAAGATTTTATTATCCTATATATATATATATGTATATATATATATATATATATATATATATATATATATATATATATATATATATATATATATATATATATATATATATATATATAATGTTATTTATGTACAACGTCATCGAAAAAGAATGGCAGTATTAAAAAAAATCACTACTCCGACTAGAATGAACATATAGAATTGCTTATGGTTTTAAAGCAAAGGTAAAAGTTGGGAGTTTTTGATGCACTAAAAATTAATTTTAATGCAAGATGGGGCATTACAAAATTAACTTACGCAAAGCACTAAATGCCAAGTTTCCAAATAGTTGGATTGGTAGAGGTGGCTTAATATCTTGACCGTCAAGAAGCCCGACCTCACTCCGATGGACTGCTTCTTGTGGGGATACGTTAAGAATATTGTTTATGGTGAAAAGGTTTAAGACCTAGTGCTTCTCAGAGAAAGGATTACTGCTGCTATGGCAACTGTAACTCCAGAAATGCTCCATCGTACGTGGTGCGAAATAGACTATCGACTCTATGTTTACCGTGCCACTAATGTAGCACATTTCGAAACTTACTAAGGTGTGTAAAAAAACTCCCAACACCTTACCTTTGTTTTGAGACCATAAGCAATTCTATATGTTAATGCTACTCGGAGTAGTGATTTTTTTAAATATGGGCATTCTTTTTCGATGACAGTATATAATTTGGCTATTTATTATAGGAATCACAATTATGTTATCTATTAAAAAATTCAATCTTAATTATAATAAAAATTCAATCTGGTGGGTTATCATTATTTTGTTGTAATGCTTTATGTTAGAATTACATTTCCAATAACAAAATAATAATCACACAAAGAAAATAAATTTAATAGTTTTTATATAATATCAAATCACATTTTATTTAGCACCAGACAGTTAACAAAATTATCATAATTCTAAAAATATTCTATAATAATTCATAACTAAAACATTCAATTTTACAAGACAAAGTTTACAACTATGAAAATCAAAATATCAAATAAATTACTGCTCACGAAAAGGACCGAGATCCTTTTGTTTCTGAACAGGAGCAATGTATTCAACTATATCATGCTTTTGTAACAATACATATTTTGTAACAAATATAAACATATTTGGAACAAAAACACATGAAGAAAATAAATTTAATAGTTTTTATATAATATAAAATACATCAACTCAAGGGATTTGACAATATAAATACTGACGAGTATACGAAATTTCTTGAATATCACAAGAAATATCAATGAAAATCATTATTTGTAAAACTGTGAAAAATGATTGAGAATATACTTACACTGGACAGATTGAACAACGCCAACTGTAAAAATAAAGTAAAATAATTAATATGAGAAATTTTTTGGACAATAGATATCCTTATGAGTAGGGTTTGTCCAAATCACATACAATAATCATTTAATAAAATACACTTGTTTTGTTTAATAGACGAAATTTATAAAGTGGTAGCCACAAAATTCAGTATTGTAATACTTTATATTAGATTTAAGACTTTATACATACTTGAAGTATTTTCTGCAATGTTAATTTTTGTATTGTGAATAAACGCCTCTGGTGGCGCTGTACTCACAACCAGAGAAATTATTATTAATATTAATTTATTTATTTAGAAAAATCTTCATTTATCAGGAAAACAAGGCTTTTGATGAAAAGTTTGACAAAAGATTAAAAATATAAACAAAAAAAGACAGAGATTCCATAAAATGATGAAATACAATGTTTGCTGTTTTTGATAAGATTAAAATTTAGAGAAATATAAATGACTGACCGGCAGGCTCGCTTCACTCGCATTAACCGTCTAGGCAGAAGGTTCCGCCCCCTCTACCACTGGGGGGACAATTTTATTCAAAACCAAAGGGAAAGGGGAAAATTTTTCACTAAAATGTCAAATTTTTCGGCCATGTAGTACAGGAAAAAGCTGAAAAACGCTAGGAAAATTAAGCGCATTTTGTGGAAAAAATATTATTCTAAATTAAATACTTAGTCAAAACTGAACATCTATCTAGCTTATATCAAATTTCAACTTTTTCGTTCATGAAGTTCTAAAAACCGTGAAAAAACTTTTCAAAGTCGGGAGTATTTTCTGAAAAATTCCCAAAAACTTTCTTGGTAAGCTTCTAAATCCAATACATAAAACATATACCAAATTTCAACTTTTTTGACCGGGTCGTAGTTCTTAAAAACGCTAAAAAACGTAAGAAAAACATGAATTTTTGGGGAGTTTTTGAAAACAATTCTTAGCATTCAAATGGTCAATCTCGACTGAACATTTACACCAAATTTCAACCTTTTTGGCCACATAATTCTTAAGAACGCTAAAACATAAACCCTGAGGAAACTTTAAACTCAGGCGTATTTCTGGGAAAATTTCAAAAATCTTTCTTTGTATGCTTATAAATCCAAAACTTAACAAACAAACCAAATTTCAAATTTTTTGGCCAGAGCCGGCTCGAGTGTTAATCATGGCTGAAGCACCCTTACTGCCTTGGTGGGGGGGGGGGGGGGGTTGAAGATAAGATCTCCCAGGGATCTACAAACTGAAGTGATCTGATTGTAACAAATTAAACAAAGAACAAACAGGCCGCGTATTCAAACAACGGTACAAAGAACATTTACTAGTCTTAAATACAAAAACCGAATCGACTTTTGCAGACCGTATCATTCAAACTGGACACACTTTTACTGACATCACTACCAACCTACACATTCTACATATAAAATATAAAGGACACGAACTCAATACCTTGGAACAATTTGAAATTTACAAACACACCACACACAATGAACAATTACATTTTAAATCATACAAACTTTTTGATCACATTATACAAAAACCACAATACTTCTAACAAAAAAAAAAACCATTTTGCCTGAGTGAGAAGAATTATATTATTTATTCACTATTAAAATTGACTGCAAGACGTTAAATTTACAATAAAAAGTAAGAGATAAAATTGTTCTTAATCCTGCTCAAATAGAGAATTCCAAATTAAACCAAATTAAATGCAATATTAGTTTTGACTGCCCTTATTAATTACGAAATCAATATCTGCCACTTCAAAATGCTGGTTTCAAACCTGCCATAAAATTTTATATTATTTATTTCGAGAATAATATAGAGTAATTTTACTCTATATTATACATACTATTTTAGTCTGTTGTTTGCCAAACTATAAAAAACAACTTCCTCAATTATGGATATTTTTCAAGTTTTGCTATTCTCCGCCTTTAGGCAGAACTTGAGGTAGCTGAAAACGAATCTGCAGTCAGAAAGTTTCTATCTATTATCTACATTAAAATAAGATTTCAAAGACTTCAACCGCACCTGCGTTCTGTGTGCATCAGAAAAACACAAGAGCGGGTCACCACCCGCCAACCAACCGCACCCACAGTCCTTCATTCCTAATTTATAATTCCTACCTATAAAACCTAGCATAAAATTTAAGGAGTTTATCAAATATTTTAATTTTATGGTCCTTCCTACTGCAATAAGTATTGTAGAATGCTGAACATACATGGTCCTCAATTGAAATTCAGTAGACTTCAGTAGCGGTTCCTCCATTAGGATTCTTGGATGCATCCCTCCCTTCGCCAAATCAATTGAAAAGTTTTCATTTGATAGAGAAAACATTTTTTTTGTAGGATGAAGCCCACATAGGTCTGAGACCTGTGCGTGGGTAATGAATTGGATGATGGTGATTGATGAGTTGGACCTACAGTTTTAGGTGGGTTCCGAACCACTGGGAAGTGATTTTACAGCAGATAACAGTGTCTTTTTTGCTGGCCGATCTAATCGGCCACCCTTACAAAGAGTGCCCAGGAGAACGCAGCTCATCTCTATCTGATTGAACAGATTCCTGCTATGGCTCACTTCCCAATTTATTATTACTATAATTATTATTTTTTATTAATATTAATCATCATCATCATCATCATTGTTGTGTTCAAAGAGCAATAATTAATTCTTTATTAATAAAATTATTGATTTCCGATTGGGAATTCGAATTACTTACATCCGTGGCAGTATATCTATGTAAAATGTCACAGAGTTCATTCAATGCATTGATAAATAAATAATTCAATTCAGTGTAAAAATGAAGCACGTGTTCAAAAAACGGATGAGCCACAACACACTTATTGGAAAGTTAGGAGCTCTGCTCTGCGACCTTTCAACTTTATTCATTTAAAATTTCATTTAAATTCATCAAATTAATTATCCATCACGTGCATCGGAAATCGATCATCAATATTAGTAAGACCATTGAGTTTATAATGGTTATATAATCGTTAATAATTGTTAAATAAATTTATATAATTGTTATATATATTGCTAAATAATTGTAATAATAATCAGCAACCAAAGTATTCATCAGCTAATATTGCAGGAAAAAAGATAGAGTCTAAAGTTTTATAATATTTTTATAATTGTTATATAATCGTTCATAATTGTCAAATAAAGTTATATAATTCATATAATTGTAATATAATAATTATTATATACATTACTAAATAATTGTAATAATAATAATAATAAACAGCAACCAAAGTATTCATCAGCTAATATTGTGGGAAGAAACATAGAGTAAAACGTTTTATAATATTTAAATAATTGCTAAGAAAATTCTAAAAGAAGAATGAAGAATAGATCATTCTAAGGATTAATGAAGGCTGATAGAAAAAAATTTGATGATAGAGGAAACTAAACATGTCATACAGAAAATTATTAAATCAAAAAACAAAGACAATAGGAATCAAATAATTCAAGTTGAAAAATCCATTGAACTTTATTAATCAACCAGCAGGTAGCCCGATTCAATTTGATCAAAATATCTTCTTCGCTATCTCCTTCTTCTCCTCTTTTTTTCTCCTTATCTTTCTCATTTTCTTCATCTCTTTCATCATTGCCTCTCTTTTTTCCTGTTATCGTTTTTTCTTCTTCTTACGCTTCTTCCTCTCCTCCTCTTTCAACCCCTTATTCGCCAGCGCTAGTTTCGTCAAAACAGAACAGCATCTAGACGTTCATATATTAGACTGACATTGGTTGCCCGATTCAATTGTCACTGGATTTCTATAACGAGTACTAAGCTATTTTTCTTTTTTTTTTGGAGGATGAAGCCCACAAGGGTCTGAGACCTGTGCGTGGGTAATGAGTTGGTGATTGATGAGTTGGACCTACAGTTTTAGGTGGGTTCCAAACCACCGGGAAGTGATTTTACAGCAGAGAAGTGTCTTTTTTGCTGACTAATCTAATCGGTCACCCTTACAAAGAGTGTCCAGGAGGACGTACCTTATCTCTATTTGATTGAACAGATACCTGCTATGGCTCACGGCTATCACTTCTCATTGAATTTAATTTTTTTTTAATTTTTAATTTAATTTAATAGTCATCTCTTTCCTCTTCTTCTTCTACTTCATTTTTCTCGCGCTAGAGTTTCGTCAACAGAGGGCAGCATCTCGACGTTTATATATATATTTTTTATTTTCTCTATACGCTCTGTCCGAGCTTGATAACAAATTGCTGATGGATGACTCACGGTTATGATGGAAATGAAGAATAATCTTCGCCAATATATTGATCAATGAGTGATCGTCATCCTAATGATGGAAGTGGCAATCTTCATTTTTAGTATTGTTTAAAATAATTCAAGTATTCTATTTGATTCATTTTTTTATTGCTGATGATGCCTACATAAGTCCGAGACTTGTGCTTGGGTAATGAGGTGAATGATTACACATATATGCCAGACGGAGGAGCGGGATTCGAACCCACGACCGCTTAAACAACAGCAAGCTGAAGTTGCGACGCCCCAACCAACTGCGCTAAGCGGCCCGCCAAATATTATGGTAGGTATTATAAATTTTGTGAATTTGTACTATAACTATAGTGATATATATTTATTTTATTATCAGTAATCATTGATTTTTTGTTCGAATGTTGAGGTTGACAGGAAGAAAAGACTCTAAAGTTTTTTCAGTGGGTTTCATCCTTTTAGAACTATTGTGACAAGGAGCCAAAAGAAGTTTGTAGAAGGCGCTAGAGAAAAGGAGAAAGTGGTTGTTCTTGGAAGAGGGGGTATGTAGCGGCTCACTCTCTCTCCTTCTACCCCAGGTCGTGTCTCCCTCGCCCATCGGAAACAAAGGCTATTGGTTGCAACTTGTCAACACACAAATTAGGACACATCTCGAAGCTTCGTGTGGACAATGGCTATTGTGATTGCCTGTCATTCATTGATTGTGATGAAAGGGTGAAGAACGTACAGAACAATGCGATCCTATATAAAGGCAGTGATCGGTGTGAGGAGTAGTTAGTCTTTGAAGAATCAAGCTCTTGTGTGTAAAGCGGCCCATAGACGACCAACCTTGTTGCCAACTCAAGTTGTCAACTTGATGTCCTTGGACACCACAGACTACAATTCAATCTGCAACCTGGTTTGCAACTTTGTTGTCAACTTCAGTTTCCTCATCACTTCGGGTCAAATTAGCCTTTCCTCCATCTAGCTTTCTTGCAAGTAATTAACGTTTTTAACATAGTAGGCCTATTATTAATACGTAATAATAAATCATATTTCAGTCTTATTTCACAGTAATGAGTCAGAATCCTTTGTTATTTTTTATTTTGAATGAATTGTGTGATGATGAAGAGAGTCGCCCAAGAAAAAAAAGAAAAATGTGGATGAAAGAGTGGTACCAACGTACTGAGTTTTCTCATTCTAATTTACCAAATTCAATACAATCCAGGTATTTGGACCTCATGGTCATGGAGGAAGTCAAGTAGATCAAAATACCATAAATTGGGCACGTATTCGTCCTCAGCCCCAGCACCTGACCTGACACTTGCATTCAATTTTTTTAGTTCTCTACAGTAGCAAGTTTTAATGTTGGCGAATCTTTTTTTTAAACTATCTGCATTAGCAGCAGGATCGATTTTAATATACACTTGCAATAGTTTCTCCCAAATCTTTCTTTTTTAACCTATCTTTAAAAACGTCTGACTTTACTTTCCAGAGTTCTGGAAGCTCTTCAGCAGTACAAAGAAATCATTCCAAAGCTCATTATTTGGAATTGTCGTCATTATTATAATTGAAAAAAGTTAACTAAATTTAAAAAAAAGTAAAAAATAACTAATTATTGAAAACTAAAAAATAACCAACAAATTTATCGTCAAATATAAAACTGCAATGTGTAACTATCAAGAAACAGGACAACAAATGTACGAAGATGACACGAGATTTCAACTGATGTTGTGAACCTAGTTGACAACCTGCCCACAGACACTACAACAAGTTCGCCAACATAAGGCTCCGCCCACAGAAAATCCAAAGTTTTTAACCTACTTCAAAAACCTGCAACTTCAACACCAACCTCCACTCCAACCAGAATTCCAACCACCAACCTAGCCACAGACACGCAACATGAACTCCAACATAACCAAGGACACCAAGTTGACAACTTGAGTTGGCGACAAGGTTGGTCGTCTATGGGCCGCTTAAGCCTCTGTGTGTACGTCGTCTGTCTTGGTGTAAAGTGTTGTGTAATAAGGAATTAGTGTTTGTTTTCTGTAAGTTGTGAATTGATAATTGAATTGTAATTCGAAGTAACCCATCATTGCTGAGTAAAGTTCTGTTTCTGTAGAGTTGTTGCAGGTGGACTGGTACTAGGGTGAGAGGTGAATCGACTATAATTTATTTTATAAGGCTATTTGATAAGGGAACTGTTAACTAGAATAGAATAGAAAATGTTGAGGTTTGATTAGCAGTAATGAGTGATTTGTAATTGTACTTAGAATTGTGATTTCAAGTAGATTATTAGAGAAGTATTCATTGTAGATTGTTTGAGTTTATTTATTAATTGATTGTAATTACTGTTATTTTATTTAGTTGTGTTAAGTGGATTTCTTAATTTGTAAACTTGTGCCATAGTAGTTATCATATTCAGTTCATTTGTGATTAATGGTGTAATTTAATAAATTTCAGTCTCATTTTGTAATAGTCGTTTTTATTACAAATAAATCCCAGAACACACAGTGGGAACTGTTACAATATTAATAACGATTAATTTAATTAAATTTGTGAGTATGAGGATCTGACTAAGGTTCTGAAACTGATACTCACAAAAGTAAGTGCTGTTGTAAATGCAACCTTACAATCGTTATTAACATCGACTCCAAAGTCTCAACTCCACAAAATACTAAGAGTTCAGAATGTAAAAATAAGAGTTCAGAGTTGTGAAATGATTTACACGAAACTAATGGAGTTGACAACAGCTTAATTTCAATTTTGAAAAAATACTTATTTTTAGGCAGCCCAAAGGAGTAAAGCTTATGGGAGTACGTCTATGGGATAGACAAACTAGCCAAACCATTTAGATTATCCATAATCAGAAAGAAAACAGTAGAGATCAAAATCGGTAATTTTCCATAGAAATATTCCAATAAATAGTATTGAATTTATGTTTATTCGCCATTTAATTTGTGAAATGGCATAATTGAGACTAAATAATATTTGTCAAAATTTGATCAAATTTTTAGCTAGTCTGTATTTTAATATACAGAATCGAGACAATAAATAAGTATATTGATAAGATTAGCTAACAGGTTTACCTACACGATTGAATTAGAAATATATATTTTTTAAATAGTATTACTTCAGTCTTGAGAGTACCCAATTTATTTGTATAATACCTGCTAGAAACTTGAATAAAACGTACTACAATAAATGCAATAGAAATGACCTAGGAGTTATTATCATTATTAATTAATATTATTATTATCATCTTCATCATCATCACTAAATACCGCGCAGATCAGCATATTACAATCAAGAACAAAATTTAAGACAAAATACAAATGGATGTCACTTTTTGAAAATTATTATGTTAATATGTAACAAAATAGCCTCACGTATTCGTGGAGCAGCAACATATAATCTTTTTCAGAATATCAATTTGTGAAAAAAAGAGTGAAAAATACTTGATTTTCTAAAGCAAGAGGATCAAATCTAAATGGAAAGAAAAAAGTAATAATAGATGTATGGAGAAAGATACTAATATAAAAAATGAATAATAATGTAGTATCTGGAACTGTTAAAATTTACATGTTTAGTTATTTTGAAGGTACCATTTGGAAAAAGGTATAGTCTATAACAATATATATGTGGCTATAGCCATAGGTAGCATGGAATCTTGAAAGGGAAATAACCTGTCATAATATATGAAGAAAAGGAAAACTTATTGAAATTTCCTCTTTGTAAAACGTTTCAACACTTCAACAGAGGTAGAAAAGAAAACACCGATTTGGATACAGAGCATACCTACTTTGATATTAAATTGCATTTATAAATCCTGAAATATTGAATTATTAATTGGAGAATTATAAAAACAGATCAACCAGGACTTGTACTGAAGAGCTATGAATTGGAAGACCGTATTGGTTTAGCTTGAATAGATCAATAAGAATATTCTAATTACAGTAGAACGTCAAAAATCCGGACCGTCGATAATCAGGATTCACGTTCACCTTCCCAGCTCATTCTGTTAAAACGTATTAAGACTTGGCTGCAAAAAAGCGAACAACTACTGCAGTACAAAAATTAATTTAAGACTTTTTAAGAGCCCTGACAATGTATAGAGTGTGTAATATTCTTAACTTCGTACTGTAGTTTTTTTTCTACTGTTCTGTACTTCACGTTCTGTGCTGAATTCTGTATTGTTTGTTTTATTAAAGTGAAGTTCTAAGTAATACACATTACCTTTAACTGTATTTACCTAATGGTCTTGTTTACATACATATTTAAGTGAATTCTTTATGGTTTCAGTTGAGTTTCTATTAATTTAAATCATGAAAGCAGCCTATTTTCGAAAATCTGATAATCTTTTTTTTTTTTTGATAATCCGGATGAGGTTTGGTCCCAATTAATCCGGATTATCGACGCTCTACTGTAATTTCAATAACAAATTAATATCGATTGACATCCTAATGATAAAGTTTAATATAAATTGTTATAGTGGATATAGATTGTTATTAGATTTATTTACTTCTATTTTATAATATTTTTTAGATTCGCTTATTTCCCTCAACTTATCAACTGTCTTGCCATACCAAAAAACTTTCAAAATAATAATTAGAAAGACAATGACAATTAATTATGAATTTGATTTTGAATAACAAATATACTTTACAAACAATAAGTAGAGGAAATCCAATCAAACATAATTTCTTTCAAATAACAATTAGTTTATGAACAATAGGCTAATTTATTAAATTCCAAGGTTACAAAAATAGAAAAAAAAATATTTTTTCAGCGAACACTGAATTAGTACACCCTTTTCTTATAAGGATTGGAAACTATGGCTGGAGAAATGAATATAGTTGGAGTAAATTTGATTGAAGATTGTTATAATTATGTTTAGGCATATTAATTTAAATGCGTTTTCTACGAAATGTTTAAAAAACATGATTCATTAGAAGAAAATACCTTACACTGTGGATGATAAAATAATTATAATTATTGACTGCTAAATCATTTGGGAAAATTGTGGTTAAAACGGATAATTTATATGGCAGGGTTTGAAGAGTATTTCATCCCTAAAGGCACAAAATAAGATGATTAGCGAAGTTGAATATATTGTACTGAAACATGTTAAAGAAAGTACATTCAACAGTCTGCCAAACACTACTATTTCAGTATGTGTAGTAATACCATTACTGATACAGTACTAGTATGGGAATACAATTACTGCAAAATATGGAAATTTTATAGTTAGTTCTTTCTAACTGCAATATGTTTTGAATAAAAGTGATAGTAGCGGATTAAACTTGCTATTACTAAACTAGAGGCCTGTTTTACTACAATTACAGAACTTGAAGTCACTCAAAAATCTTAAGAAGATTTTAGTTTGTAATCGTGTTAAGTTGGAATTAATTTCAAGAAAATCAGTAACGGTTTTATCATATTTGGAAGGTTAGTTACATATTATTCATATTTGAATATAATTATTACGGTAATAAGTTGAAATAAATGAATATTTATTTACCGAGTAAGACCGCGGTCAGTACGGTCTTTATCCACACCATGGCTACATCCAAGTGAAGTATGAGACGTAAGAAATTCAAATGCACGAAGCAGATAACCTTCAAATTTGCTGAATCAGCGTTTTGTTATCAAAGGAAATGTTACTGTTTAGAAGGGAGTAAAAAATTGACAGAAAATATTATCAATGTGAGTCATAACCAGCTGACATTCCATAATTAATCCATTATTGTATTCGAACAGTTAAAACATGTGCAAAAAATTATTCACGAAAGGAAAGGATGACATTTTCTGTACATTATAAGATTCCTTGTATTTAATCTGATGCATTTACTTGCAATCCTTTTATATTTTGGTGTTTATTCCTGGTTATTTCCACAGGTAATAGAGATAAGGGAGATAGAAGAGGTCCACAAGATGGATGCACTAGTATACTAGCACACGTTTTACGTCACTGGTGTTCAGTTAAAATTTTTTGGTGGCGAATCTAGTATCAATAAACATCAAACTCCATTTGCTTAACTGTACCCATCAGATGAGAGCAGCAGACCCTTAGGGATGTATTCTAAACAGCTGTATTTGCCCAGAATTAACTAGAGTAAATGATTTCAAATATTTAGGAGTACATGTTGACTGCCATCTAAAATGCAACATTCATATCAATAGAATTTGTGGCAAAATGAAATATTTAATTCATAAATTATAGGCTAAATAAACTGAAGGATAGTAACATTGTTCGAATGGTTTATTGTGCCTCTGCAAAATCAATATTCCAGTATGGTATCCGAGTATGGGAAGGGGCATTGGAAGCCCACTTTAAAAAAATCAAAGGCATATTCTCAGGGCAGCACTTGGCAGAAAAAGACGCTTTCCTAGCCAGCTATTATATACCGAGCTAAATGCTTTAACTGTCACACAAATTTTCATAAAGAATTTAATTGTATGTATAAATAAAAATAGAAACATCTGTACAACCATCCAG
Organism: Conomelus anceps; assembly: GCA_948455865.1. NCBI lineage: Eukaryota > Metazoa > Arthropoda > Insecta > Hemiptera > Delphacidae > Conomelus > Conomelus anceps. Next base: position 39,439,453 of record OX418222.1, read on the forward strand.
AACTCAAACTACAATTTTCGTTCAAGATATAACTATTTCGTTCCAAGAACAGATTTAAATGTTTACAGGAGACAATTTACATACATAAGCAATAAATTAATAAACTTCATACCGGACCATTTCATCGCAAATAGAATCCCTAAGTCAGCCATAACCACTTATATTTTTTAATAATATCTAAAGCTACATAAATATCCATACATTCTGAAAACAACAATAACAGATGAAATTAGTTCATCAAAAATAGAATCACCATATCAAGAAAATAAGACACAGAAAATCATAGGTACATTTGTTTTTTTGTTTTTGCTTCGTCTTCTCCGCAGTCTGGTGACCGGGGAATCGTCAAGGTATCTTCCCTTCGGTGGGGATGCGCGTCAGTGGGCCGTAGTTCTCCATGTCTGGTGTTGGAAAGTATGTTCTTCCACATACTCCGTCAGTCTGTAATAAGGCCGTGCTGCAAGATATCTTCTCAGTCGATTAATGAAGAGGCTGTTGGCATTAAGGGCCTTTAATTCTTTTGGCAGCAAGTTAAAAAAATATGCTCCTGCATAAGCCGGCGAGTCTCTGAATCTCTTCAGTCTGTGATGCGGAAGATCTATGTCCTTGATGTTTCTCGTGTTGTAACAGTGCATTTCACCCCTCAAGGCAGGGTTCGCTTTCTTAGCCAGGATTGTGGACTCCAGGATGTACAATGAAATTACTGTTGGTATCTTATACTTTTTAAAAAGCGGTTTACAATGCTCCATCATATTCATTCCCAGGACAGCTCTCAATGCCCTCTTCTGGATTCTGAGGACCTTGTCAAGGTGTACCTGTGATGCCGAACCCCATGCAACAATGCCGTATCTCAAGTGAGAGGCAAGTAGAGCGTGATATGCAACAAATGCTGTTTTCTCTTCCGATATATTGCGCAATCTCCTGATGACAAACACCGCCGATGATAGCCTTTTACATAGCTGTTCAATATGTTTCTGCCATGACAAGTTACTGTCGATTATGATGCCCAAGAATCTTGTATGATTAACAGTTGTGATTGTGCTATTTGTACTGTCTTCCGAGCTATTGTTTATTGGCTTAAATTTAATATGCACTGTTTTTTGTTTGTTGATGGTAAGGTCTAGTTTATTACAAATGTGGGTTGCCTCTTCTAGTGTTGCATCTATCAAATTATTTGTTTCTTCCCGGTTTCCATGTGGTATTATTAACATTGTTACCTTTCAACATATTTATTTTTCATTATTTCACTTTCATTCAAAAAAATATTCTTTCTTTTTGTCACTGATACTCATTGCTAGCGCACGAACTGACGTTTTACTGGCAATGCCCATATAAATTATGAGTAATATTTCTATATTATTTTAACTTTAAGCTTTTTTCAAACTGTAAGATATTTATTTTTGAAATTCTGTTCAATTTGTGAATTGTGGCGAATAAAGAATTTTGATTTGAGTATCAAAGTAAAATAGTCAGGATCAACCGGGATAATAGTTCCATGTTGTTTTTTAGATAACCTAAAAAATTAACTACAAGAAGAGAGACTTCCTCAAAAGAAAAAAAACGAAATTCGTTTCCGAAAAAAGAAGTACAGAGGAACTTAGAAAACTTAAAAAACCCAACACAATTCAAATAGACAAAATATAGTTTATTTTATGATTTTCCATTTAACAATAAATAATCGATGAAATATATCATTGTGCAACTTGGCAACACATTTCAATAAAAAGCATAAATTAATTGATCTAATACGCAAAACAGAAATGTTATTTGTACTTGAAAATGGTAACATCTAATATATTAAATCGCGGTGCATTATTTTGGTATATAATCAAATAAGATTTATAAGAATAAATAATCGATGAAATATATCATTGTGCAACTTGGCAACACATTTCAATAAACAGCATAAATTAATTGATCTAATACGCAAAACAGAAATGTTATTTGTACTTGAAAATGGTAACATCTAATATATTAAATCGCGGTGCATTATTTTGGTATATAATCAAATAAGATTTATTTGCGAATTTAATTCATTAATATCATTGATAAATAATCTAAATTTTCAAACACACTGACAAAACGTGCCACACACAATAATTCACGTTTTTTGGGGTGTTATCAAATCTATTTTCAATCCATCGATATTGGGGGATTATTATAAAGCCCAGTTAAATTAAGCATAATAATGACGTTTAAGAGAAAAAATTCCCAGAGTTTTGAAAATTGGCACAGTTGCTCCTTGATACATATATATACATACATATGATACATACAATAAATAATAGATGAAATATAATTCTTGTGCAACTTGGCAACACATTTCAATAAACAGCATAAATTAATTGATCTAATACGCAAAACAGAAATGTTATTTGTACTTAAAAATGGTAACTTCTAATATATTAAATCGCGGTGCATTACTTCGGTATATAATTCAAATACGATTTATTTGCGAATTTAATTCATTAATATCATTGACAAATAATCTAAATTTTCAAAAACACTGACAAAACGTACCACAAACAATAACTTATATTTTTGGGTGATATTAACAATCCATCGATATTGGGGGATTATTATATAGCCCTGTTAAATTAAGCATAATAATGCCGTTTGAGAGAAAAAATTCCCAGAGCTTTGAAAATTGGCACAGTTGTTCCTTGATACATATGTATAAGAAACTGAAGAGTCCTAGTGGCGAGGGGGCGAGCTATAGTGAGGGGAGCCCTGTTTAGGAGACCTTTTTTAGTTTTGCTTATAGCTCTGAAACTATAAGTTGTCGTTAAAAATTGCTACAGATAAAAGTTAAAGATCACAAAATTTCCTACAAAAATGGTTTTAAACTTTTTTACATGAGATTGACTATTTTTGAGTTATAAAGACAAAACAGAAAAAAAATTCAACTACATTTTAGTAAGCTTATGGATTATTTAAATATTAGTTAGTAATAAGAATATAAATATGCAGTACAAAAAAATCATGATGTGAGGATAGGACAATATTTTGGGAGCTAATAGGCTCTAAGAGGGTTGCATTTAACCACGTCAGGTAGTCAGGTTGTATACTGCAGCTGCGGGAGTTGAATAGACTGCCCGCCATGCTCTGCATCGGCATCCCTGCTGCTGCTGCTGCTGCTGCTGCTGGGATTGCTGCCACTCCCTTTATTTTCATAGTCCTACTGACGTAAGGAAAGTATTACTTCCCAAAAAATTAAAGGTACCCCAATTTTAACATAGCTTTACGTTTCAAGGTCCTTGAATCCAAGAAAGTGGTTTTTGAGTATATGTGTATTTTGGTATATGTGTACTTTTGTATGTGTATTTTGGTATAAGAGTATATTTGGTTTGTGAGTTTGTGTATGTACGTGTATACGTGACCACGATACCTCTAATCCCAATGAATAGAATCACTTGAAATTTTAAACTTAGGATCCTTACATGTTGAGGATGTGTAACGGAACCTTTCGTTGATATACGATTCAATATAGCGGCACTATTGATGTCAAAAATAGATTTTCACGATTTCCTTGAAAACGGCTCTAACGATTTTGATAAAAATTCACGCTCTGAATTGCTATTTATGTCTACTATCAACTGAAATGAGTCTCACTCATGAAGAAATTGTAGGGGATTTGCTCCATTCTTGGGTATAGGCTATTTTTTCGATTTTTTTGGCTTGGGATACGTCCTGTTAAAAAAGTTCTAGGTAAAAACGCTGGAGCCTTAAATTGCAATTAATCATGTTCAGTAACTTTTTTAACAAGAAAAATGAGCTCAACAAAAGTGATACTTCAATCAAGAAGAAAAAATGACCAGTTAGAAATTAAAACAAAAAAACAATGGGATTGTCCATAGGCCTTGGAAAAATTACACCAAACCAGATAAAATTGCTGCTGCATTGAGAAACAACCAAATCGGACCCAATACCTCATAAGTTAGTGTTTTATCTTCGCTCAAGTGTGCCTGAATTTAAATTCAAACCTAATAATATTGTTTGCTGGGACGATATTGATGACGAGTTGATAGATATAGATAGCGCCCAATGACTTCCTCTCAAAGGGGTATAAGGACTTGTCAAATAGTTGAAACTTATTTTAAAGTTATCTTTAAATCTAAATTACACTGAGCAATTCTATTTTTCTACATTTTCAAGCTCAGGAATAAACACTGCGATTATAATAGCTGAAGTATTCCTGAACTGTATAAAAACAATGAGCCTCCAGTTCCGACTTCAACTCTACTTTTAATTTTTCCGGTGGCATTCCACTTATTGATGCTGGCAACGCATTAAACAGATGCAAACCAGAACTTGTTACCCCCCTTGCATATGAAGCGATACGCTTCATCTCTGAGTCCATGTCGATGCCTAGTCTCATAATTATGACATATATCCATTTAAAACAATACCTAATTAAAGCATATATCCATTTTTAAATTTTGCCTTATTCTTTTTTAATAGAAAAACTGTTTCCAAAATATATAAACTAGACAAAGGGAGAATTTTCAATTGTTTAAAATATGGTCTGCAGCTTGTCCTGATAGGTTCTTTTGTAATTTTAAAATGTGGCTGACATCAGACGAATTACCCCGAAATGCTATTCCGTACGTTATGAGGGAGTGGGATAGGGCGTAGTAGATTTCTTTTGAAAGTTCTAAAAAATGCTTCATACTTCTAAGAACAAGAACAAATAGTTTCTTTTTCAAATATTCTATTTGGAGTTTCCAGGAAAGTTTACTATCTATAATCACCCCCAAAATTTCAACTTCATGTACACTTTCAATTGTTTTATCATCTACCTTTACTATTCCACTTTTCTCGGATCTGAGTGGCACATGCTTAGTTTCATCGAAAACAGAAAAAATTCTGTTCATCCATGTCAACAAGTCTATGAAGTACGCAGCCTAGATATGAAGAAAAATATTTTGGATGATGAGCTAAAGCATTAATTCATTCCCAATACCATTTATCAGCATAACAGAACATATATACAAAAAGGAGTATCCTAAATGTATGTCTCATACGCACGCTACCAAGCCAAAATCAGTCTATATAAGGTCAATTATCTTGTCAATGGAACAGATTTTGTCAAATTTCTTGGTCTGAAAACTTCAAATAGACAACAAATTAGTATGAGACAAGTCTATTGTAAGTTGTTTATAATCTTTCAATATTTACCCATAAACACATTATTTTTTTAGAAAAACCCAATAGATGTCCAATTTCTTCCCCATAATAAAGAAATGAAGTAGTTTAAAGACAAAACAAAATAATTATCTACATCTGTTTGATGTGAAAAAAGCCATCTTACATGAGAGCCATCTTTCATCTGTTTTGAAAAAATACATCTTACACTTGAGCCAATCAAATTACGGGTTTTGTTAAAAATGGGCAAATTCGAAAATGAATTGTACAGCTTCTTTGTGACAATAGCAAGTTTAGCCCCTTTTGAAGGAATTAAACACTAATCTTCCCCTTGAAATTCAGTATAAATTTATATAGTATAATCTAGTCTATTAAAAAAATACTATTTTACAGAGAGAGAGAGAGAGAGAGAGAGAGAGAGAGAGAGAGAGAGAGAGAGAGAGAGAGAGAGAGAGAGAGAGTGTTATCTAAAATACATTGGAGATTTTTCCAATACTGAATAACCTAAGTAATTGAGAAGGAGTGTGTTTAGCAGCGGAGCAGAGAATAACTAAACGGTTCACTAAATCATGATCGAAAATAACTATAAAAAACACTACCTATTTGTAGTGAACGGCTCAAAATATTGGGATTGTTTAAGAACTTATTTCAATCAATAAGTGGACTTCCATACATTTTTGCAGTAACTACAAATATGAAGTTACAAAAAAATTCAACATTCATTTCAGTATGATATAAATACATAGTTTAACGTACTACGTAATGATATTCAACGATAGAATGTGAAAAATCATTTTTTTTTATTTTTTGTTTTCTTTACTTTATAACTTAAAAATGGTTGGTTTTATGTAAAAAATGATCAGGACCATTTTTTAGGAAATTTGTCATCTTTAACTTTTATATAAAGTAATTTTTCGCTACAACTAATAGTTTCAGAGCTATGAGCAGAAAACTAAAAAAAAGGCATCTAAACAGGGCCTCCCCTCACCATAGCTCGCCCCCCCCCCCCCCATCGCCAGGACTCTATTTTAAAGTAAGCACCAAGGACCAACCGTGCCAAATTTCAAAACTCCGGGAATTATTTCTTTCAATTTGTCTAATTTTACTGGCCTCATAAAACAATAAGTTAAGGTAACAGAAGTCCTACAGCATTTTTGACTTTACCTCAAACATTTCAAGTTAACAGGGGTTAATTTAATCAAGAGAATACTAATGATTGAAAGATAATAATAAATCTTAAATATATACTTATAATCTAAATGATATTATATATCATTCTAGAAGAAAACAAATTAAACATATATTGAACTTTTGGCCTACATTTAATAATTTTTTCCTTTATTGTAGCGTACTAATTGTTGGAACTATATATTAACTCAATATTATAATTATCAAAACTTGTACTTCAAGATTCTTCATTATCTTATCACAAAATTCTGCACTGAAAAAGATAAACCTAAGCAACCTTCTTCCTAATTATTAGGTACTATTGATCACAAATATTGACAATTTCTGACTAGCATCTAGAACTAGCTTCCAGTACTTGAGAATCTTGAGATCACCCACATAGACGTATTTACTTCTCTTTTTAACGTATCTAAATTGTAAAGTTTATGAGAAAAGCAATTGACATAGAATTGGAACAAAGAGTGGAATGTGTTATTTTGAAATGTAATGCGAAGAAACTTAATAGTTAAATTCATTTTTATTTCTAAACAATCACAATCTCTGGTAGCGCAGTTGGTTGGAGCGCTTGTCTGTGATAAGATAAGGGGCTCTGGCTGGCTTCATTTCCTGCAGCCTTGGGTTCGAATATCATTCAGCCATGGATGTTTCTCATCATTCACCTCATCACTCACGCACAAGTCTCCGGACTAATGTGGGCATCATCCGCAATAAAAAAAATTTAGATACCTAACCTAACACTCACTCCTTTTTGATTATGTTTGTTTCTATCCAGATTTCAAAACTATCTTTGAATATTTCAGGACTCAAAAATCAATAATTAGGTTCTTTCCTAATTTTCAAATATTTCCAATATTTAGTTTCTTTCTCACAAATAATTTCATTTTGGTTATTTATTGAGTGTAGTAATAATTTTAATATATTCATCAGTTAGGCTAATATTCGAAATAAGGCCCATCTTTATCGATAGGTATCAAAAATGATTCCTGTTGCGCCATGTGTGGAGTTGGCACGTCTGTTGAATGAATGTAATTCTTTTACAGGTGAACGATTACCTCAAAATTCTAAAACAGACCTCCATGGAGCCAGGAAATTGTGTTGAGTTGCACGTCGAATGGTGATAGTAGGCTAGACATTGTTTAAAAAAATTTGTCATTTTTATGGTCAAATCAGTCAGTAGCAATAGATCTTTATCAAAATTGTCATATGGTGGTTCTCAAGATTCTCGTTGTATAGGATTAATGTTATAAATATTATATTTAACATAAACTGGTAACATATATTATATTATAAGATATTATGGCATTTAGCTAAGAAGAGCTGTCTGGGAGTCTATCCCTGAGAAATTGCATAACAGCAGCTGTTCCCTTTGCCAATATAGCTTGTCGAGGGCATCGGAATGGATTGCCAAACAGCAGCAGTTCTCTGCAATAATAACTGAGCGTTATTAAAATACAAAATACTGATACCACTAGCAGAAAGTAGACGTATAACTACCATCTTGAGCAGGCCATATTGGGTTTCAAACAATTTGATTCTGTTAATCTCTGATTGAAGTGAATTTGGACAATTTGTAGTAAGTTTGTTTATCCAATCCAGGTTCACAGGTTTCTTATCAATTGAAATTGTAACTTTCCTCGATTTTTTTCAAAAACCGAAACAGAAAAAACCAGAGAAAATATATATTCCTAATTATTAGTTCTTCTCAAAATTTAACCAAAGACTGCTGTTTTCTGCATTTTTGTAATTGAAATGAGTTTTTTCTCGCCTCATTTGTGATTCTCTTCAAACAGAAATCGTCACAATTCATTCGCCCTTTCAATTCCTTCACATTAGGCTTGCCGTACATGTAACGGTATACCAGAAAGATTATCTGTAAAGGACAAAAACCGGAACTCGTGCGTCAGCCGCTGCAGGCCAACCGACGCAGATAACCACCTGCATATGAGTTCGAAGAAGAATCGAAAATTTCTTCTTTCTACCTGAACAAGAATAGCTGCACAGGTATTCATTCGTGCCTTTAATCCTGATACAAGCTTCATCTCAGCAGCTCCTGGCAACGACGATTAGTTGTATTGCGAAATAATAATGACACTAGGCAGAAGACTCAAATAGAAAATAACGAGTTTTCAATTCATAAACATAAGCGCAGAGTACTGGTTTCATGCAAATGAACTGGAAGTAAATGTGTCAAAAACCAGTTTTATAAACTTTTCAATAAGAGAAATGCTTAATCACCCTCACTTTTAATTTATATTAAATGACTCACAAGTTGAACAGGTTAACTGCACTAAATTTTTAGGAGTCTCTATTGATTGTTGCCTGAGCTGGAGGAACCATGTGGAGGTTTTGGTGAAGAAGTTGAATTCAGCAGTGCACGTAATCTCCCAACTTACAAGAATGGCAAATGAAAAGATTCTTCTCACAGCATACTATGGGTATTTTGAACCATTGCTTTATTATGGCATTGTTGTTTGGGGAGCTTCCCCGCAATATCTTCGGGTTTTCAGAGTTCAGAAAAGGGCAATAAGAATCATATATAGAAAGCCTCCAAGGTACCCATGCAGAGAGCTATTCAAGATGGCAAATATTCTGTCAGTGCCATGTCTTTTTATTTATCATACTGCTTGCCTGGCATTTCAATCCAAAAACACCTGGATCAAGGGTAGAGATATCCATATGTATGGAACAAGAGAGAGAGAAAATTCTAGACTTGATGCTCATAGGACAACATTTTATGAGTCAAGTCCAAGCTATATGGCCAAGAAAATATTCAATGCACTTCCTGTGGAGCTGAAAGAGATAGAAAGTTTTGTGCGTTTCAAGAGGGATCTGAGAAAATGGCTGATTAATGAGAGTTTTTATGAAGCACATGAATACCTTCTGAGAAGGATTAATTGAATTTAATTTAAATTTTGACTTTCATGTATGAAATTCCTCCATTAATTTATTCTTGAGATTACTTGTATTCTTTTATAAATGAATTGTATGACTAATGTTTAAATTGTACTAGTTACAATGTATGACATGTATAAAGATGAATATGAATATAAGTGCCTCAAACGAAAAATTGCATGTGTTGATTTTTACGTAATTTAAGGATACGAGAGGACGGGAAATTGCTAACTATTTTCAAGAAAAGAGATTTGCATATTTTTCATAGTCAACCTGTTAGTGTTCATTGCTTTTTCACAGATAATATACAGAGAACCTTTTTACTGGGTAAATAATAAGATCCGCGGAAGAGCAATGGTATTTAACGAGAATAAAGAGGCACTGATGATGTTTGATGATTCATTTTTCATATGTTTTAGGATGAAGTTACTGATATTTTAAATATTACTATAATTTTAATTACAGATATTTTTATCTAACATTTAACCGCATTTTCCCAAGCAAATAATTACAGCCGAAAAGTCAAGCATAACGATAACATGAACCGAACTAATACTCACTTGATATGATCTAGTTTTCCAAGTTCGCAAGGTACTTTTTGTATATTATTACAGCTCACATTATAATAGTACAATCTCTTCAGATTTTCAAGTCTCTTCACATTTATTTCATTGATACTGTTCCCAGCAACATCCAACCTTTCTAAATGTGTCAAATCATGAATAACATCTGGTATCTCTGACAATCTGTAAAGAAATGCAAAAAATATTAATGCATCTTTTGTAGTAGCCTGTTATTGAAGATTACTTGATTTGCAATTATAAGCCACGTGAGAGCTATGATGTTTTCAATAAAATCAAATCAAATTCAGGTTTATTTCAAACAAAAAATAATGTGTACAACAAACTTTTAGTGTAAAATTAAAAAAGGAACAGTAACATAAAAATAAATACAAACTACTGCCACTAAAAGACGAAAAGAAATACGAAATAATTGATTCCTACATAGGCATTACTGCCTGTGCGTGGGAATGAGTCTACAGGAAGGTCATGATCAATAATACACAATTCATTGGAGTTATGAAATGAAAGCCTGTCAACAATAAAAAAAAATCTTTAAATAAACAGATATTTATTTATTTAGTGTGACAAATTTGATATGATCTGTTACTGCTAATAATAAAAAAGGTTATGTTTTGAAATATTTGTTTTCAACTTTCATAGACTGATTAAATGTCCTTTGTAAATCAATTCTATTTATTAAAATTATTCATTTTTAAATTGTAATAATAAATCAGTATTCCAATGAATTCATTAAAATTCAATGGGGATTGTTGATTTCAATCGTGCCGGCAACAATATGGAACCGGTAACAATTCTCAGCTAACAAAGCAGTAAGTACAGCGAGAAAGGAAAATTACAAAGGTAGGGTAAGGCAATATTACTGCAATATAATTTTATAAACCTGATCGTTAAAGCGTCGATGACACTGGGCGAATTCAGTAGCTAAGCGAGTAACGAGTAGAAACGTTACAGGCCGACCGTGCTTGAGCAGCCAAGCCGAATTATAGAAATAATGGAACTTCCAGAATTACCCCATACCATGGAATTTTCAAGACAATAATACGTTACAACTGCAGGAAACGTTGTTTACCATACGAGTATGATAAGTTCATGCTCGAGACGAAGTCAAGTGTGGTATTATCATACGAGTACGGTAAACATCTTCCCAGACAAGTTACATATGATATTTTTTTCATATAGTACTAGTCTAAAATATAAAAAATATAAACTTTGAGCTAGTACAAGCATCATCAAACATAACCTCAAAATCCATCACAGTAGTAAAATACAAAAATACTTGTTTTTCAAGTTCTCAATCAGCTGATTTTACACACTGAAAAAGGAATCAGCTGTTCTTTTTGTAAACAGACGTTTACCGGCTCGATTCAATGCTCGGTAAAGTGGTGGATATGTGCAAGTATGACAAAAATAATATTGCAACGCAAAATAAAAATATGAATTTTTCCCATTATTCAATAAACTTTAATCAGAACAGTTGATTAGTGTTATCATAGAAAATTCAATGTCTCATGAGGTGTTATATTGGCAGCCTGCATGGTTAAGTGTTTTATGCATGTTGGCTTTGGCAACAATAACATTGTATTTTGGTGTTGGCAGAACTGCCAACAAGTAGCAAAAAAAAGTAGAACGGCTCTCAACTTTCTTCATAGCAAGCAGATAGTGGACCTGTTGGCTAGTAGAGACGTTTACATGGAGTGAGTTGACACCCACATAGTAGATTCGCTAGCGAGTGATGAGTAGCGCTGCTCTGCAGAATTGATGCTAAACCAAAAATACATTGAGGTCTCTGGTGGAGGAAACTCGGTCTGTCTGTAACGTTTCTACTGGCTATTCGCTTAGCTACTGGACTCGCCCAGTGTCATCGACGCTAATATACTCACTCATTTAGCATAAAAATTCAAGATCTATGAAAATCTTACCGATTGCTCTCTAGAAGAATCTCTCTCATTCTCGTGCACTGGCTTAATTCATCTGGTAGAGTTTTCAGTTTGTTGTGACTCAAATTCAAGAACTGCAATTGACTCAACTGCCCAATACAACTTGGTAACTCTTCAAGCGAATTGAATTTCAAATCAAGCTCACTGAGACTTGAATGAAGAGCAATTATGCTGAAATAAAATATAAAATACATTTGATTTTATGTATATTATTACACACAGTTCAGTTGATACACTTTGGCAATCTATCTTCCACTAAATCATTGATTTTTGATGTTTGTCAACAGTAAAACTTAATAGATGTTTAATAAACTTAAACGAACTTATCACATAGTATTTCAGGTTTAATGATCAATAACTTTCCATGAACACTCGATTCTATAGACACTCACTTACCAAGTGACACTACAACATTGATTCCTTTTCCTGTGAGTTTAGGCTCATATTTTTTTTCAAATCAAACATTCATCCCACATTGAAATAATCTACTTACTTGTCAGGAAAAATTGTGAAATTATTTTTTGACAGATCCACAGATGAAACTTTGGCATCTTGAGCTTGAGAAATGATTTCTTCAGGTATTTTGGCCATATTGGAATTACAAAGAATCAGATTGCCACTCCTCATCTCCTGCCTTTAATTTTGAAAAAAAAATCATTAGAATGTAGCAGTAATTTAAGTGATTACAGCAAACTAAATACTAAAAACTGTTCCATAACCGAGTACAAACTAATATTGTTAGGCAGTCACTAAATAAAATCCACTACCATTATGATTGATGCAACCGACTATAACTTCATTCTAATTTAATTTAATAGTACTGTATGGATTGTACACAAATAAAGCACCAATACATGGAAATAAATGAGAAAATATAAAATATGAACAAACATTCTTCTCAAATAGATTTGAATTAGGATCTCAATATACCGTACATGCGACACATTATACAAGGTATTGCATTAAATAATAAATTGCGACACAAGAAAAATATAATTAAAATAAATAAATAGAGCCTGGTAGGAAAGTATAGTATGAAGAATTTGATTGCTCATTTTATTTAATTGGAAGAAGCATGCATGCATCAATCAAATCAGAATAATAAGTTTCATATTAGAATAAAACTCACAATGAAAATGACGAGACTTGAATGCTGTTTCAACGTAAATAACGGTAGAAAAATAATGGGAGAGTTCTAGTTTGAAATATATATTTTTACTCTCCCAATTAATTAATTGATCTATCGAGCCTTAGGTTTAAAGTGTTCCGTATTGGACACATTCATTGCCAACATCATTCATTTTCCAAAGGTACGGAACACTAAGTTAGTTTGTAATTTATTATTCAATTATAAAGTATAACATATAATTTTTTATAAACTTTTACATGTGAAGTACTGTACTACACTACTTACCTGTTCAACATCACATCAGACTCTTCACTATAACACGCATCATAAAAATTTAACGCGCAATTTGGATTTCCTTGACTTTCCATTTCGTCTTTCAATTTTTTCGATAAGTGGTCCAATATTCTCAATGTTCCAGTTTTTAATACGTCTTGACGAATATTTTTTATAGGATTTCCATCCATTTTCAAGTGCGTTAATTTACGTAATCTTGCCAATATAGGTGGTAAACTGAAAAAAAAAATTACAAGATTCATGACTGATGTTTAATTGAAAACGTCATAAATGTATAAATCAAATGAGTGTACTGTAATACGTTTTATATGAAAATAGAATACATGAAAACAGATAACGATATGACTTTAAACTGCTGCTTTTTTCTACATTAAAAACGTTTTATTCACAATCAATTAATAATTAAATTTTTATCAATATCGGAATCAAATCAAGCAAAAAATATATTTATTTAAATATTCAATTGCAAATTCGAGGTTAAGCAATAAATCTTTGTCAGCTGTTTTGGAGGAGCATATAAATAAAAAACTTTGCATGTTGCTATTTGAGAGTTCATTTTTAGTAACAATGAGATACAGTAATCAAATATGATGTTAGTTTGATTGGCGATCAATAATTATTTTTTTTTTGAGGATGAAGTCCACATAGGTATGAGACCTATGGGTGGGTAATGAGTTGGATGATGGCGAATGATGAGTTGGACCTACAGTTTTAGGTGGGTTCCGAACCAAAGGGAAGTGATTTTACAGCAAAGAACAGTGTCATTTTTGCTGGCCAATCTAATTGGTCACCCTTACAAAGAGTGTCCAGGACAACGCAGCTTATCTCTATCTGATTGAACAGACCTGCTGCGGCTTACAGCTATCACTTACCTTTAAAACGATTCGACTTACTTTTCTTCTTAATGCAACTGATTACTAAAGTTAGATATATAGATATATATTATTAAATGCATTGGCAATAACAAATGATAATCTGTTATAGGTACTAACTTTAGTAATCAGTTGCATTATAAAAATGTTTTACATATTTTTTGCAGATCCATGTTGCCTTACAGTTTATTAACTATAAACCTGTTTCAAGTTGAGTGATTCTATTTCAATCTTGCGTTATTTAAGAAGATATTACATTTTTGTAATAAATTTGCTAAATGTTAACAAGATATATTATTTTGATATTCCGAATATTGAAATAAATTATCTTGATTATATTTCAATCTTTTAAATAGGTTGTATGGTGACTTTTTGGATAGATAAATTCCCGAGAAATTCTTCTCCCTGCTGAAATTGAATTTAATGCAAAAATCTAAATCGTAATATAATAATCATTTTAAACATCCTTATGAGTTTAGAACTTGTTTTCTTATTAAACCATTTTGTAATTGAGTAGACATAAAATAATATAAATTCCATATTCTGGTCATTCGAGGTTCTTAAATGTCTCAAAGAGTCTTGAAATTTTTATAAATGTGATGCAATTATTTATTTTAGAGAATTCATAAATAGGTATTTGAAACTTCATGAGTACAGAGTCATGTTGCAATCGAAAACCATCTGATACCCATGTTTTTAGATGATAATCATGTTGTCAGTAGATCATGAATATAAAGCAACGAACCCATAAGACCAATAGAAGGGGCTTATGCACTAGCGTAGCATTACAGGAGGTGAAGCCAAGTCCGCCATCCATGTAGTGGATAGAAAGCCGAAATCGTGTTTTCGAGAGCAGAAAATTTCAATGCGCGCTCTCCAAATAAACTGCAGTTTAACACACTTAACTTTCAAACTTGGCAAGGGTATAGACAATTAGTTTCTGACGATAACAGTGGCATTATAAAAGTTAATGGTACCTCTATATATTTTAATTAGTTGTTTAAAGTTATATTTTTTGTCCGAGTTTCAAACCATGACATGAAAAAGTGAGTCCAAAATTTTCATCTTTTGGGTAGAGATGTGATCAAAGCGAGAAAGTTGTAGAGAAATAACGGAATGATTTTTTCATGATTTTTATTTTAATGTACGACTTATACTTTGGATACAATGTTAGGTTTAAGTGCAATGTTGAAACGCGATCGGGATGGCGCGCTGTCGTCAGCCGGCTTGCGCATCCGGGACCACAAAGCCAATTATTCACTTATTTCTTGTGTTTGATTCAATACTTCCTTGAAGGTTTATTATTGTAATGTAATAATATTATAGTTGGATTGTTTTTAGTAAATTGTTGATTAAATTAGTCCAACTTTTAAATCTTTCCGTTATGATCGCAAATTAACAAAATCCAAATATGAAAATGTTTATTAGAACAATAACATTATTAAATAAAAATTCATCTTCAAAGTCATGTAACTAAATTGAATCATATAAATCAACGACTACATAAAGTTGAAAGTTTACTCAATTTGTCTAATGGGGTAACAGCCTATTGTAAAGACCGTACTTTCGCTATCCAGAATGAAATAATTTCCATATGGGCGCCAACCAAACCATCTTTGGGTTGATAAAATAAGTATTCTTCAAGCACTCGCGAAGACACTGAGCACAAAATATATATAACACTTAAAATAGCACTATTAAAGCAGTATTGAATTAGCTATTAATTTATTAGCACTATTAAATTATGCACAATAATTGATATTGCAGAAGGCATAACAAAAATTAATGTTACATTCAAGATAGTCCAATTGAAACGTCTAGAACATGACTCATTTATACTCAAAATTACATTAACATTTAAAATTTGAAGGCCTAATGCTTAATAAGGCAATACATATTTAACAGAGTTTTCTAAGTTGAAAGCAAGTTTCCTAACAAGTTATATTTAGATCAACCTAGGAATTAATAATAATGGCATAAAACAAGATTAATTTTGGCCTATAACTAACATGGGATAGGCTAAACAATATACAATGAGTTCAATCAGAATCCTGAATTAAAATGATAGGTTTTACATTAAACATTATTACTGGAACAGTATATTCAATTTGTGGACCTACATTTCAATTTAAAACTTAGAGACATTGCATTACAAGAAGATTGAGTAAATATACTAAAATAACTTAGATGATCACCTATCTATAAACATAACTGCATAATATCCTACGATCCTTAAACTTCTGAATCGGGATTCTATGTAATATTTAACAAATAAAATGGTAACACTGAAATCCAAGTAGGCTAATCAAATCATCGACTTCCAATTTCATATTATTCTATTATGATTTTATTGTCAAAATAGCCTACATTGGAATAAATGATCAGATAGACACAATTAGTATTTACTAATTATGATCTTTGAAATTTAGCAGTTTAAAAAATTGCAAGTTAATTCAAAGAAAAACAGCTTGATTCAACAAATTATTAACCTAATTAATGATGCGAGAGTTGATTCTCTCAATTAGTATTGAATTACCTCGGCGACAAGAAGCCCCTTCTATTGGTCTTATGTGTTCGCTGATATAAAGTTATCAAATTTTGCCCAGTTCTTGTTCATTCATCAGTGTGTTTTATTTCAGTTTCTTGAATTTGGTATTGCACATCTACCGTAAAAATCCATGTTCTCTAGCAACTTACCAGATGATGGAGTTGTTACTGATATCCAGGATAGTAAGGGTTGTAAGACGAGCTATATCCTCAGGTACCTCAGAAATCTGATTACTAGATAATATCAGAACTGAAACAGGAACTTCTTCAAAGTTGGTAACTTCAATTTCCTGAAAAAATAAAAATTATTTATTATTATTTGTAATTGCACTTCAATAATACAATCGCTATCATTCATGGTATTAGTTTTTATACAAACTATCACATGACAGTAATTTTTGTGATAACTATTGATAATGCAATCTACTGATAATCAACTACATTAGCACTAATAAAATTTGCTGAGCAAAATTAGTAGATAAAAATGCTGTCCAAACCACTTCAATTATAAACAGAAAAAATACTATAGTTTCGACTGTCACGTCATTTCCATTCTCGATAAACAGTTTATTAAGATTGAAAATGGCATCAAAAGTTTAGTTTCAACTGTCACGTCATTTTGAATCTTGATAAACAATTTATTGTGATTGAAAATGACGTGACAGTCAAAACTGTAGTCTCTTGTGGGTTTGGACAACATCAGCCTTATTCATTTTAATTCTTTTTTCAATGCATCAATAATTCTGTAACACTGTTTTCTAATAAATTTTATCTCAGACAGGATTTTCCAATGCCTCCCTTTTTAGGTTTCAGCAGTTATATGTTCTAAGGTATCGTCAAATGTTTGATAGAAATTAGAATTCTATCGCTTACACATTCAAGAAATTTGAAACTACTTTAAATAAGAATTGAAGACTTGTGAAAACGTGATACACGGACTATTGAGTCATATGTAGCAATCGAGCATATTTTCTACAATATGATGTACCGTAATGATACAAACCTTTATTTTATTTTGACTGAATCTCACTTCCCGCAGCTTCCGGCAATTATTGAAAGTAGGAAGTTGCCCAATGTGATTGCAAGAAGCTTCAATAATTGTCAGATGTGACATGTAAGTCATGGGGGGTAATTCATTGATACTATTGTGACTTATGTCAAGCTCCGAGAGACCTGTAAAAAGGCGAAGGTGAACAGTTATATTTGTTACCTTACTAGTCAAGAATCTAGCAGTTAGCTCAAACAGTGATGGTTAAATTCTCCCAGAATTATTGGTTTACCGTTCAATACTGTTATATCTCAAATAAAGAATACCTCAACTTAATCGTCTAAATTTCTGAAAAGCAAATTATAGTTGAACCCCAAAGCAGAATGTTTTTGGTCTTTCTGCGACGGACCCAAAATATGTCAAAATCTTTCTTCGGGAATTGACATTTTCTCACAGATTATTTGACGTTTTCCGCATAGTTAAAGCAATTTTATTACAAACCATACAAAGTTGTACTTAATATGAATAATTTTATTCAAATTTTCTTTCAACATTTATAGTAAATATAAATTATTTAAGTTTAGTATGGATGGTTGGTTGGTTTGCTAAACTTTGATTCACAAATTAGTTTAATAAGTAATATTAGAGTGTATTTTTACATAGTAACTGCAGAGCTGCTGAGCTTTGGTCATTAGTCACTTAACATAATAATTATAAAGGCCAGATTAAGTGAGTTATACTTATTCTTAACAAATATTTGACTGCAAGTCGTTAAATTTCACATGAAAAGTTAATATTAACAACGCAGTTCGTCATGGTCATGGAACAAGAAATCCAGGAATTATAAAGAGCTTAGAGACTAAAGCTAGAGATCTGTTTATTGATTAGAAAAAGGAAAATAAAATAAATTTATCAAATTTAATAATTGGTATTTAATGTGGATTAAACAAATTGTTTACACTGATTTTATATGTATTACAGATTATATTAGATTATAATTAAATACAAACTACAAAAAACATAGCGAGGTTGTGTCATTTAACTTATTTTGTATCCTACCAACTACTTTGGAAGTTGAATTGATTACAAAATAAAACTGGCAGGGGAGCTGGATCGGATGGGGTAGGGGGAGCGAGGTTGCCACATTGTTCTCGGCTGTCTTACCGACGCGCGAACTCAATGGCGATTCAAACTACACAGGACTCGAAACGAACAGGTCGGCTGTTATGCAGAGACTGAGCATGTAGCGACAACTTGGCAACACTGTGCCGTTTTCTGAGAAATGATTGGACGCCGCTTGCCGACGCCTACGCACTCTCCACCCGACTTGAACCGGTTCCAGTCCTATTTGAGACTTGGTCTCCTAACTGTACCCTGCTTATATGTGTATGAAGCTACTTTATATGTAAAAAAGAGTGATATTAACTAAAATCTTGACGTACACGATTATGATATACGAAGCCGAGGAGATTATCACTTGGTGAGTGACAATAGTAGCTTATTCAAACAAAATCCTAGTTATATTGGTAGGAAACTCTACAACAAGCTAGCGCAGTTTTTAAAGTCTTCAAAATATAAAAATATTTTTAAAACAATTGAAATTTGGGGGGGCCCGGGCTACAAGGGGGCCCGGAATGAAAATATATTTTTTCAAGAAATGGCCCGTGCCCAGACTGAAATATATATATTTTTCAAAAGAAATAAAACTGAAACACTGAAGGAAGAAAGAAAGTATGAATTGGCTAAATATTGTCAGGTCAATGTTTATTGTTTACTTCATCAATTCGCGGATAGCTTAATGAGAAGGAATTCAGAAGCAGGATGTTGTGAGTTGTGACTTCAAGAAGTTGAATGGAGACATACCGAGGACAAAACACTCTTCAAACAAACTTATCTAGACTTTTATAAATCACGATGGCTATGTCTCCACAGTGCAAATATTAGAGGAAATTAATATTATTTTCCCATCGAATTCCTCAATGTATATCAGCATATAGAAAGTGGGGGGTTGTGTAGAAATCAAAGTCAATATTTTATCTTCATACAGTATTTTAAATTCAGTTTCTTTTGAATCGTCCAGTTGGATGCATGTAGGCATACACGTGTCCGGTAAAATGGCCTAGAGTAAACCGTATGTATATTAATTGAGTTCGTGATCGTGAGTTTTATTATTTGGAGTGCCATTTTTTTCATTTCTATTCTATTTTTCAACATGCTGCGTTTATGGTATTGTGATGCTGTACGGTCATGTTTTAGTTATTTCTATTTTTTATCGACTAGTACATTTTTAAACAATGTTCAGAAGGAATATTTATACCCTTGATACTTGATATAACGGATAAATTCCGTGATTATTGTATAAGTAGATAAATAATAGTTTTGGTTCATTGTGTCAGTTCTCCCAACACAGTTGAATTTTTTTCTTATAATGTGTTCAAGTACTGTATGTAGTTTACGTTTTCTCTCTTCTGAATATTTTTTTTTTATTTTTTCCTGACTTAGTAATTTCGCGGTAATTTAGATAAAATGCCTTTTTATTAAAAATTGAACCTGTGTCCGTGTCTACAAACGAGGCGAATTCTGAGAGAACACATTTTCTGGGAAAAGGAGCGAAGGATTTTTCTGCTAACAAGGAGGATGTGAATGTGGATCCTATGGAAGACATCAATTTCAAGGTTTCTAGTTTTCAAGATTAATTATTTATAATATAGGCTAATCAACTCTCATCTCTCAACTATTTCCACCATTCAGGAGTCCTTATAGGCTACAGCCAAAATCATTAGACTAGCCCCCCTTGAAACATGATTGAATTTTAAAATTTAATAGATAAAAAAGTGTTTTGTTTCTTACATAATTATAACTGCCCACAAAATAATTATGCAAGTTTTTCATGGAGGGGTGGCAAGGGTGAGGGGGGATATTTATATGATTTTGAGGAGAGGGGCCCGGAAAATCGGTTGCGGGGGGGCCCAATTGGAAAACGTTACGCCACTGATTATACTTGTAATACGATATGTATGATATTTAATATGATATAATATAGATATAATACAGATAGAAATTATTTATCATCTCATCTCCATTGAGGTTAAAGAATACACAATAAGGAAAGGAGTAGAATAATTTTCCTACTTGGAATTATAGTAAAATAAATTATATATAATTCATAATATATCTAATTCTTCTAAAATGATTGAAAACTGCATTTAAATTCTATTGGTCAGTTGCACAAAAGCCAATTAAATTTAATCTCCATAGAATGATGTCATTCTATGGAGATTAAATTTAATGGAGACAATTTGGTTGCACAAAGGACAAATTACAATATATAATGCAGATTATGCTAACTGGTGTAATAGATGTTTAACCGCCTGCTCACTGAGGATTAAATCTCACTAATGCCCATTAAGTTACATTTTATAGGTTATGTTTATTGTACCAGAACATGGAACTGCAAATTAGGTTTTAGGTGTTAAAAACCTTTCAAAATGGATAAAATCTATTAAGAATATAATAATATTGAGATAGTTGAATAATGATTCAAATAATTCACAATGAAATGATTCTAATTCATCTTTTTCTCAACTTCAGAATCAGCCATTGATAAAATTACAGTGCTGCCAGATTGTAGCCATTTGGTTAACAAAAAATAACAAATGGGTCTTTGTGCAACAGAAATAAAGCCAGTACACTTACGAAAGTTAGTTAACTGACATTAAACTCCTTATTAAATTGGCTTTCATGCAACCAGCCATATGTTTCCGTAGTTTAAAATAATATCATGCACATCTATTATTCTGAATGCACATTGTCAATTGACTACAGAAATTTCATTCAAGTCTTTCTGCATGACCCAACTCGCAATGAAGTGTAACAGGTACAAATAATTCTGATTTGATATTAGTGTGACTTATCATCTTCAACAGTGGCAACATGAGATTTTAGTTAAGTTCTTAATACTGTCCAAAGATTTGAACATAATACTAATTATTTTTTTATTCTTAATGCTGTCCAAAGATTTGAACATATACACTAATTTTTTTTTTTAACTGAATTTCTAGGAGATAAAGTTGTTTACCCCTACTCTGTATCATTCTATAATCTGTTTATGATCACTAAACTCATACTAACTTGTGAAGCGGCATGGTTGAATTTGGTATTATAAGTCATACGATAGCAAAAAACATTTCCTAGATCACAAACTATACACATTCGGTGCAAAACTAATTTTCTAATAATGCATGCCGCACAGCTAAATTTAAAATGAATAGTTTTCATAGATTCAGGATGCAAAAAAAACTTGCTTCTGGCAAGGCTGATACCTACCAAAAAACAACCAACAGCAAATATATATCTTCCATGATACCTTGGTATGTACAAAAATTACTTTGAACTGATTAAGAATGACAATTTGTGTCCAGGCGCAGAAAAAAAATCAAGTGAAGCATGATCTAGGTGTTATAGTTAGATTGAAAATCCTAAAAAACTAATTCTAGATTGAAACTGCATTCTCACAATTTCTTCAAGCAAATGATGAAATAATTTCAGCAGCAGATTCTTAAAAGGATACACCTCTCAGGATACACCTAACCTGACATAATCATGCAAAATTAATGCTGTTGTACAATAGTACAACAGGATAGATGATGAATAGATTGTTTTTATTTTTCACTCTAAAATACAAATGTGCAAATTTGAGGCAAACAAGTCCCTCTTCCACTAAACCCATAGTATAAAAAATAGATTTATTTACAATAGGAAAGAAATATATTCGATAAAATTCAAATACTGACGAAACAGAGAATTTAGTCACACATTGTTTACATTTGACTTACAAAACTAATTTAAATGGAAAAATTCAGTATGGTATTTGTCATAGAAAATTTCGAAAGTAATGTAGTTTGAGACCTTTTTTCCAGAGGATGAAGCCCACATAGGTATGAGACCTGTGCGTGGGTAATGAATTGGATGATGGCGATTGATGAGTTGGACCTATAGTTTTAGGTGGGTTCCGAATCATCCGCAAGTCATTTTACAGCAGAGAAAAGTCTTTTTTGCTGGCCAATCCAATAGGTCACTCTTACTGAGAGGACCCAGGAGTTTCGTAGCTTATCTCTGATTGAACAGATACCTGCTACGGCACTCGGCTATCACTTCCCATTTCCCAATTTCGAACGTTATTTAGTTTGAAATTGTTTGAACGATAACACAGTATCATTAAATTACAGTTATCGTTATAGGATACTGTTTCTTAATAAATAAAACTCTTCTGACTTGTTATGGTGATACACATTCCATTTACTGCACTTTCTCATTGATATTATTTTCACGAATATTTTTCTCTTCATTAATCAATATCACGCGATAATTAGGGTAACGCCTTATTTCCATTTCAACCTATAGCTCTATTGAGTGGACGTAAAAAATTATATTTCGATTTCCAGCTATGATAATATTAAATCTATAGATTTCTGTAGATACTGCGAGACTTGTATCACTATCCAAAGTGTCATTATCCAAACATTATGTGTCATTATCCAAACGTGTGCAATTCTAGCACAATTACACGATAAACATTGATAATAATGCTTGTTTGTCCGAACGAATAGCACAGCTTCAAATTCTACAAGGTTCATTTCAAGCATTAGTATTAATGATACTATACAATGATGCAATGATAAATCATTGTATTTTTCAAAACGTTGAAACAAGAGGTTTGCTCTTGAAGCATCTAAGACGAAACTGACCTAACGCCATGAAAATTATGTTTGTTATTAATGCTGAAAATGCCTAACAGCAAAGAAAAATTCGAGAATAAATAGAAAAAATCTACTTTCAAGAGATGAAAAATCATGCAAAAGCTATTTTATTGAATTAGAAGCCAAATAAGAGGACAAGCATAATATTTAGATTTTTCACAGCCATATGTCTATGGTGTAAGAGTATTTTGTTATCATGTAACTATAATGGATATTGAGATATTGAGATAATGCACTCAAAAGAAGTATATTTGATACGATTAATTATTTCAGAACAAATCAGTATAAATAAAACCATCAAGCGAACTTGCATAATCTAATGTCATTCTTTTAGGGTTTCACTACTAATAAATAAAAAGGAAAATTAATAATAAAAATTAAATAAAAGATAATTCTAAAGATTAAAACTACTGACTGCATCTACATCTATGGCAAATGCAATAAATGCGTGTGCAATGAAACACTTTCGTGAGGACATGACGGAACACAGATTATTGAATATCAAATAACTGACCCCGCAAGTTTTGTATCTCTTCTGGAACTGAAGCAAGTTGGTTATGAGAAATATTCAGAGTAACTAGACTGGTTAGATAGCCAATTGATAAAGGAACAGCAGATAGATTGTTCCTTGATATATCCTGTAAATGCATTCCATAGAGAAAAATATTATGGATCCTATAAGTAACTAAGGCTCGACGGTCAATTTCAATAATATCGAAGTAAGAACACAATCAAAGTTAATAAGTTACTATAATACAAAGTTGCAATGAGTTATAGATTGATGCTTTAAAATTAAAATTATGAATTTCAAGCAGAAGAAGCAATGATATCTTGTATGATAAATGATGTAGTGTTGTAGGATATTTTTCATCAAAATAGAACTGAGTCCGAATACAAGAAAGACCAGTTGACAAGAGTCAACCATGGCTCAATAAATACATGATACGATAAATTCTTGAAGACCCTAATTTTCACAGAGAACTATACGATTTTTCATACACGGTGTCTAAACAAAATGACTAGTCAAGTTTTTCCAGTTGCCAGTAGACGCCATTGTTATAATACAGTAGATAAAATCCATATTGCTTTTCAGTCATTTATATGTTTTCAAGGTGCTGTCATTGTTTCTTAATCAGGTGGTAATCATGGACCCAATATTGATTACAATACCAGAAGTTCTAATAGAGCTTCTAACAGATCTGGGTATTACCCAGATCGCATTTCAGCCTTTTTCAAAACAGTTTTATTTTCCTGGGACCTAAATTAGAAATTAATTTATCTTTTGAAATTAGGAGTTTTGTTTCTCAAGTTATTGGAGTCTAAATCATTGTATATATGGCTTTCTCGGCTATTGAGGTTAAAAATTTCATTTTTTTAAACAAAATATTCAACATATTTTCATCTAATTATAAAAATTTATTTTCATTTAGTTATTCAACATAGTATTTCTACTCTTTTTTTAATCAGGACTATACATGCATGTACACATGATACATATAGACATGATAGGCCTACACTAGCACTTTATTACTACATTAAAAATGAATCACGAACTTAGAACATGGGAAATTATTTGGTAAGCAATCAATGGATTGTTGAACGATCATTCACACAGAATCCTTTCATTATTCCGTTATCAACGGTAACAATCTTATATTGCTCAAAACCATCAAAAATTTATGCTAGCGATTCAATAGATCATTAAATTATGTTTTTCTATCACAGGAAATGATTTTCAACTAGTCTTAAAGTGATGATAAGATTATGGTCAGATTTTTTTGGAAATAAATATTACTGATACAAAATAATTACCAGATTTTTCAAAGTGACCAGATCTCCCAAGCCTTCGTGGATTTCGTGTAATAAGTTTTCGCTCAAGTCCAAATGCAGGATCTCCTTGAGCCCGAACAATTCTATTGGAACTGATTTCAAACGATTTTTTTTAGCTCTCAATACTTTTAAATGAGCCAGTTGTACGATTTCCTTGGGAAGTTCTTCTATTTTATTATTATCTACCTGCCGAAAATACAAGTGTTTCTTACAAGTTTGTAAACCATGACGAATACAGTTTGTTGTTATACTATTCAGCAACAATCAGATCAAATTTTATTGTAGAACTTTTTGCATATTGTGAATTTTAAGTTGAAAAAGCAGTTTTTCTGAGATTCAGATTTCTCAAACAGGTCTCGTGGCAAAATTAGATAAGTTACGGTAGATTTACAAAATACAGTAAAACCTCGATAATTCGGCCCTCGAAAATCCGGACCCTCCAGTAATCCGGCCCGATTCTAAAATTTGTATTTTTTTAGATAATAACTGATAAAAAATAATAGATACAATTTTACACACATTTAAACTCTATATTTACAGTCAATGAATACAGTACAAAATAGAATAGTGTTGTACTAAACACAGAATCACAATAATTACAGTACGCACGCACACAACAGAAGAATGACATGGTCACAAAACTCATTACTGTACATTTTAAATAGTCTCTCGATGGTCCCGCTTTTACGTAAATCCGGCCTACCGGCCGCCCGTTTAGGCCGAATTATCGAGGTTTTACTGTAATTGTTTTCATTTGGTGTTCCAGTTTTTGAAAATTTATGATTCACAATATCTCCATAAAAAACATTCCAATTTCAAAAGGCAAAAAAGATATAACAAAGAAGAAAATTATACAGGGAAGAGAGATGAATGAGAATATCTCTTCAATTCATTTATTCACAAAATGAAACGAATAAACAATAGAAGTTGAAAAAATCAGAGTTTTGGAAGATACAGGAATTATCTTTTCAATTCGATTTTCAAAAGATGACTGCGTAATATGCAGTATAATTTTCATAATTTAAGAAAATACTCACTATCAATTCTACCAAAACCTCCAAGATACCTAATTCTCTAGGAAGTATTTTGATGCTATTATGACTCAAATTGAGAACTTGTAGAGGCTTAAACTCCCACCATTTCAAATCATTATCAATATCATTGAAATCGACAATCATTTTCTCCTTTTCTGATTCATCCAACAAGTCGACAGTCCAAGTTTCCTGGGGCACTGTAAACATTGAAAACTATTTTTTAACAGAGAAAATATACAGATAACAATGAAATTCAATTGAAAAAATCAAATTATGATCACTGAACTTGATACATGTTAATACGAAAACAGCTCTGAAAGATATGGGTATATATTCATACTTTATTGGAAATACTGCGAAATGTAGGCGTAAATGGGGTTGAACTGGAATGGATTTAATCATAACCTATTGGGATAAAACAATGTGTAGAACTAACTACAGTAGTTGGGAATAGTATAGTAAAGAATAAATCTAATAGATTAAGAGGTCCAAGCTGGAGTGCTTCAGGGTCCATACTAGGTACATTACTTTTATTGTTATATGTCAACCGTTTACCTAAATAATTAATTAGTGGTAGAGCCCTCTTATTTGGAGAAGATACATCACACATTTTCAGCAATTCCATTCTAGATAATTTAGAAATGAGTGCCCATATAGGTGTGCAGTCCATTCCTAGCAGTTTTGTTGGATAGATTATTGACCTGGGCTCCATACATTGAGAAAATATGTTGTAAAATTTCATCTGGGGTATTTGTCCTGCGACAGCTCGCTAGATTGAATGACAAAAAGTTACTTTTACAGCTTACCATGGGCTCTTACTGTCACATTTTATCATGTATGCTATCTCAGTATGGGGTAAATTATAAAAGTATGGGTTATTCATAAAAACAAAACCTTGATAGGGTGTTTAAGATCCAAAAGAAAGCGATTAGGTGTGTGGAAAGGGTAAATAGACGAGATTCATGTACGCCATTGTTCAAGAGACTTGGTCTCCTAACTGTACCCTGCTTATATGTGTATGAAGCTACTTCATATGTAAAAAAGAGTGATATTAACCAAAATCTTGACGTATACGATTATAATACAAGAAGCCGAGGAGATTATCACTTGGTGAATCACAATAGTAGCTTATTCAAACAAAAACCTAGTTATATTGGTAGGAAACTCTACAAGCTACCGCAGTTTTTAAAAAGTCTTGAAAATAGAGAAATATTAAAAAACAATTAAAAAAATATTTAGCTGATTTTTATAGTGTATAAGAGTTCCTTTCACATTAAAATTAAGCCTCACCTCAACTTATTAATATAGTAATTATGGTTACTAGTGTATAAGATAGTATAATTTTATTATTAATCTGACTTGTCTAGTACTCCTTAACTGGTCTACAAGTCTACAAAAAAACATGCTACTAGGTAATGCATCAACTTTCTTAAAACTTTATGTAGTTGTTGACTAGGTATGATCAGATTGTCTGTGTCAAAGAATAACTTGACACAGATTGAACCACTTGTTCATGTGAAAAATGTCTGATTAATAAGTACAAAATACAAAAGTATTGCTTAGACCTGTCCTTTTGCTGAGTGCTATTAGGGCTAAATATAATTTGCAGACTGGCATCTAAAATCAAATTCAAAATGTAAAGATTATGAGAGGAACCATAATCAACGTATTTCTGTTCACTTTGATTTTATAAGTTTTCTTTCCATTCCAAAGCTCACTATTTCCTCCGCGCATATTCCTTTAGTTGTTTGTATGTTTCTAGTCATTTTGTATATAATTTTATCTCTTGACACAACCCATCCGGCCTTGCTGTTATTGGTGAAGAGGAAGGTAATTCAGGTATTTCGCCTTAGCAAACAATGCTAGGCAAAGCTATTTTCACTGTCTCGTGGCTTTTCATTGCGCTGAATAACTTCGAATTAGCATGTGGTACTGAATGTAGCTATCAAAACTAATGATATGATACGTACTAAGAGGTTCAAGAGCTTCATTAATTTTTTGAATTAGAAATGGTAACCACATTCAGTATCTCTTATTCGAAATGCAAGGTAAACCGACCAATTATCGACCGGTTAAGGATATGCTTGACTATATGTCCGAATATTTATATTTTAGATATGCCAGAGACATTATCTAAGGTTATTAAAGTGAATGTCAATGTTTCTCAACTTATTCTCATCATTTGAACCAAATTTGAATACTCATTTTTCAATTCATGCCCATAATGATGAACCTTCTTAATATAGGCCACCCAATGTCGAATGACCTAGTAACAGCCTACTAAATCCGTAATGGCCGATAGCTGGTAGGCTTACCTTATATACACTATGACTGATAGCTTCTTGTATATCTGACCAATACGCTATGCTTGGTCTTCTACTTAAACTAGAAGAAAGAATAGATACTTGGTTCAAAAAAATATGTCTCACCTTCCAATAAATTTTGGTGACTAAGGTTCAACGTGCCATTAACTCGAACACATTTTTTCATGTTACGTTCAAGAAGACTGGCTCTTTTTCTGTCATCAAAAATTGCTCGAGCTTTATCTCTACAGATATTTCTTAATTCCACATTTCTTTTAGCAGGAGTGGTCGTATTATGTGTTCGCTCACTCGATCTCCCCAAAAAGGTGGACGTTGATTGATTTGATAAGCCGCTTCTCTGTCCTTTCAAGTAGTTGTTGATTCCAGTTTGGGATGTCTTATGTTGTGAATCCTGCATAGACAATTTTGAAATTTTGGTGGTGTCGCAATGTTTCTCCATTACATTCACAATAATTTTCAAAAAACGAAATTAGAGATCCCAAAATAACTTAAGTAATAATTAAATGATAAAGGTAAATAGGATTGTAGACATGATTGCATAGCTGGGACAACTACGGAGAACTGAACAGCTATAGTATTCATATAATGAAAGATATTAATTTGATTTATAAAATTACTGAAATTAAAATAACTCTAGACCATAAGCCTCATCACAAATAATGTGATAAATGTTACTGAATAACTTCAGTATTTCTAAATTCGCACTTTTAACCTAAAAACTAATACTGTTATCACTATTACTGTTTTGATAGGCATTGCCGCATTGGTCAATTGTGGGGGATTTGGGTTGATATTACCGTGCACATTATATAAGAGGGCGGTATCGGTAGTGTCGACTATCGTTGATTAATATCAAAGAGATAGTTTCTAAGCAATGAAAGTATTTATGTGATCATTTACAGACATACTGTAGATCGGAAATACAATAAAAAAGGCAATTTAAGATTATATTTCCGTACGGTATCTTTCCACCGAAAAAATCGAATGAAAAGTTCGATATCTATACCAAGACTAACGTTCCTTTCATATCTCAATCTCTTATCATTCGAATGTATCGGTGGGACGATATGGAGCTGCAGTTAGTGATGGCAAGAAAACATCGATGTTTTGTACAAAAAACATCGATGTTAGAAGACCGATGTTTTTCTACCATCGATGTTTTAGTCCAAATACATCGATGTTTGGGTTGCAACACGTTTTGTCATATAATCTTTTTAAGAATCAATTCTTGAAAAATTTCCGATTTTTTTGTATCTGAAATAGAGTTTTTACTACTTCACTTGCCTTTTCCGGGCCCGGGCCCCGGGCAAATGACCTGAGAAAACCAGCCTGACTAAGGCCCTGATACAAGTAAATAGCATTTTGTCTATCTAACAAAATATGTCTTTTGTCTGGATTTTAATTTTCAATAAATTAAAACAACACTGTATGAAAATTGTTCGTTACATCACAATGACACCTGATCAATATTCTTTCATGTAACATGTGACCCGAATCACACCTTTATAAACCAGTGGTAACTTACCTGGTTAACAATGATTTGTTTATTAACAGTTAAAAAAATTTGTTACAGTACTGTAACAATGATTTTGTAGGGTTTTGAGATTTTTGAATGTTAATATCTTTAGAATGATCTGAGGAAGAAGCCCACATGAGTCTGAGACTTGTGCGTGGGTAATGGAATTACTGTGTAATTGGGGGCACATTCAACAGTCCACCTTCAATAGTAAATATAGCAATAGTTAGCGATGTTTCCAAAACATCGATGTTTTAATGCCATCTATGTTAAACGTACGATACATCGATGTTTTGAACAATTTTGCCATCACTAGCTGCAGTCCAATTCAGTTGGAAGTGATTAGCCGCCACGATTAGGTAACTGGTTCAGTCAGATAGGACAGGAGCGCTTGGGCTCTTCTTGGAGGGGTGATGGCTTTGGTTTGTCCACCAATAAAATCCTCTGCTGTAAAACCACTTTCCGGTTGTTCAGAGCCCACCCAAAACTGTAGGTCCAACAGTCCCATTCATCAATCAGCATCATCCAACTCATTAACCCACGCACAGGTCTCAAACCGATGCTCACCCTCAAAAAACATATTTAGTATCCAATTTTATTGCTGTTTAGTTCCTGGATTTCTTGTTCCATAACGATCTGCGTTTTCAATATTAACTTTTATTCTTAGGATTTTATTTATTATCAAAACTGACACTGTATTTCACTTTGTGAATCACAAAAGTGAAATACAGTGTCAGTTTTGATAATAGATTGTTCATTAAGTATTTCGTCATGGAAAACATCACAGGATTTTATTCTTGTAAATTTAACGACTTGCAGTCAATTTTAATTGTGAATTAATAATATTCCTCACAATACTATTTATTCACAATTAAAACTGACTGCTAGTCGTTAAATGTACAATAATAAATTAATGTTGTTTAGTTTTTTAAATCTCACAATAGAGTATGACCTTTAAGGAGAATTCTTTTCTTTTGAGCTAAGACTTTGTCATTCAATGAAGGTCAGACATCTACAGTGGTAGATGAGGGTAAATTTCTCATTTTCAGGCAATTCTACCGATTTCAAACTTCACCCCATGAAGTAAAAGCATCAATGAAAGGCATTGCTGGAATGAGTGAACAACGGTTACGAATCGCCCATGAAGTCGACAACACACATACGGTACTTCAACACAAATCTATGTTAAGTGAAATTCACTATCTAGAATTGGATGAAGACAATACATAGTTGATTTGAGGATTGATAGAAATTCAAACGAGTAGAAATAAACAAAAATCTTAGAAATTAACTCTTGTGTATTTGCTTACAAAATGGCCGTATAAACTACTTCAGACTCACCACTTTCAACACTAATAAAATTCATCTTATAAAACACTTCAACGGGTTTGTTTGTATTAAAAAATAGAATCTGAAAAATTCAACAATATATACAAATACTTTATAAATTTGAAATCTTATTTGTCTTCAAGTTTTTGCCTCTTGCAGGTCCTAGTCCTAGTGGATTGTGACGAGTGGTGATGCTGGGCCGAGCAATTCTCATTCCACCTGACACTGTAAGGCAGAAGGGTTTCGAAAAACAAGAAGAAGTAATTTTATTTAATATTATTTCTGAAAATATTCATCATTATACTAAGACCATGTTATTCTCAATTTTTTGGTAAATATTCTTTTGAGAATGGAAACTTCATCACATTCAAAGGTTATAGGAAAGTAAATAACCTGTCAGCAATTTTTTGATTGTTTTATCAATAACAAGTGCTAGGTTACGATATGGGCACCGAATAAGGCGGGCTACTGTAGTCACTCTTTTGACACATGTAGCAATGATAAACCGGAATCTTAAATACTATTCATACGAATCGTTTCTTTAAAAATGTATCCTAAATCTTTATAATGTATCTAAATGTCTTAGTAATTATTTCTAATGTTTCAATAGCACCGAATATTTAGAATTAATTTTCAACTTGCGGAATTCTTTATTGAAGTATAAAACACAAAAATTCAAATTCAAATTTTCTGCAGAATCTGTCCAGGTGACCAAAAATTATGTTTGAACCCATTAACGAAACTGAATGTGTGTAAACTGTAAGCTAGATGTGACTGAAATACGGTGACAGTGAAAAAGTTGGTAATAATCTTCCCAATTATCAAAAGTTTGAAAATTAGTTTCAAGTTGCATGCGTCAAACTAATAATTTAAAGTTATTGCTTTAATTATTTGGCTATAGATATCTCGTCTTGACTTTTTTCTTTTTTGAATATCAATAACCAATTAAACATCTGCTCATCTTCCAAATATATAAATGAATTGAAATAAGTAGTATTATTCAAGATGTTAAATATGATCCTACTATTTTCTGATTACATTTTACTTGTGTGAACTATGGCACTACCAGCATGACTTTATAAAGTTGACGAGTCCATTAGTTGACTGATCGTGATTGGATATTTTGTTATTTCCTTCCAAATCTTTTTCAATTGCTTTGGCCAACTGCTTGCCAAGCTCAACTCTGAAACATAAACAATATTTTCATCATACATTCATAGCTAAAACTATTTTTAAATTAACCTATAATGGAATAAAATAGCGTAAGAAATTTGATGATGAAGAAAATACTATTTATTTATATAGTAATTGAAACATGTGAGCCTGGTGTAAAACTAAGAGCATAGAATATAATTGGTGGTGTGAATAAAGTTGAGTCAGTTCAGTATCTGATATTTTTGACTCGGCGCTTAAGATTCTTGTTATTTGATGTGAATAAAAATTTAGTCAATCACAGCTGTTTCTCATGCATTCCTATCAGACTCATGTCGACTCAATAGATCAACAGTCGACTCCAGTCACTCAACGGAGTCCACTTACTTAACTTTATTCACACCACCCAATGATTTATCAGCTATATTCCATGTCTTGTACCTCATATTTCTTATATTTATGTCCCTATATTTTATAGAATTGGAGAGCAAGAAAATAATGCGGCAGAATTTTTCCAACATTTATGATACACTAAGATAAAATAAGAGGAAATTGGAGTTTAAAAAATCTATTACAAAAATCAAAGAGTATAGTAGTTCTACATGGATTTAAAACGTTTCAAACGTGATTCTGAGCTTTTTTTAAATGTCAAGTAAAACATTTTCATTCTTTTCATCAGCTTTTGTCTTTCAACAAGCAGTTTTTCCAAATAGCTGAATATAAGTATAAGAGTATAATGGAACTTACCCCCATTGGTCAAACGAGTTTATATCCCAAATTACTCCTTGAACAAAGATTTTGTGCTCATAGATAGCTGTAACAGAAATTATAGTTCACTAATGAGTGCCGCCACGAATATTTTTTCATGAATGGAACGAATTCAATCCTGACATAAATGATTGTATTAATCTGATGTGAAATACCCAGGTATTTAAAACTCGGCGTAAATATCCCGGCTAAATACCCAAAATTCATGAATACCCAGATATTTTGGGTATTTATGAAATCGAGCAAGATTAATTGATGTTCTCCCCTGAATATGTTATTATTATAATTGTATGATATATTGAGTTAATCTATAACAATTTATTTACCATTTTTCAATGACGTAGTTATTTTTAAATATTATCCAAAGTTTGTAAATAAACAGGATTTTTCATGTCTTAAATCGAAGAAACTAGGTAAATAAGAATAATTCTACTGGTGAGACTGTGACACACAACACAACACAACAAAAGACTTGTAGGTTGGTAGTGGGGAGGGGTAGGCAGGTGTGCAGTGAATCAAGCCAGTGATGCAACCATGGAATGCCCAAAACTATAAATTCCCTATGATATGAAATCAAGACAGCACCACATTAGAAAAATGTTGAACATACTTCAACTGTTATTAAGTTATATTATGATTTTTATTTTAAAAACTGGATTGGAAGTAGGCCTAACTGACATGTAGGGATAATATTAAAAGCAATAAACATTTTCAATGTAGATAAATATTCAGGTATTCAGTGTTGCCTCTTAGCTCCAATCTGGATAAACCTATTTTGAAAAATTCCTTCTGTCTTTTGGTCTAATTTTAAGCTTTGTGTCATAGAGTTTATGTTTGTTCAAATTGTGTTTTATATGAGTTTAAGTATGTTCTATTTTAGTACTAAACCATCCTACAGACTGAGTTTTTATTATTTCCTTGGGTTAGTTTACACATACTGGGTCAAATTTTCCTCTCTCTAAATAATAATTATACTTTTATAAACTCTTTTTGTCATTTTCAATAAAATCCCTACAAAAAACGAAGAAAATCATAAATACCCAGGACCTGGGTATTTATGTCGATCATATTCAGAAGTAAAAATGCTAGTGGGGAACATAAGAAAAATGTTTAAACACATTTTATCATCATTTTACTATCCTTACAGGATAGTAATTGCAAAAAGACAACTCAATCTTCTTTGAATTCAATAAAAATTATAAATAACTAGTTTTTGGGTATTTTCCTGGGCCTGGGGTAAATACCCAATTTATAAATACCTACCCACTGGGTATTTACCCGGCCCACATCACTATAGCTACCATAAAAATATGGACAGACATAGACAAGTTAAATTGGTTTATATTAAGAAACAGAAATGCATAGGTCTCACATTAAACAAAATTAGATTTGAGAAAATGGAGCGTGCCTGCCAAGGACTGGGAAGGTTGGAAGGAGGAACTCCTTCAGTGCTAAAAGAATGTATACCACATTATACCTGGACAACTAGAAAATACTTTCTCAGGTACAATACGATGAGTGAAAAACTATGTTTCACATAAAATAAATTGTCATATGGTGGACATCAGACGCCCCCATTCAAAATCAAAATTTACGAATTTAACGTCTCATTAAAATTCAGAATTAAATAATTATTATCAAATATTGATGACTGTTCTCTAACCATTCTTTATTCTTGTATTTGATAACAAATGAGAATTTATGTTTGAAAGTCTAAAGCATTGGTTATTTCCATAATTTTATAGATTGACAAGCTGGCAGGCACGCTTCGCTCGCCTTAGCCGTTCAATTGATAGATAGATGAATAATTTTATTGTCATTAAGTACAGGAATCACAATAGACACGTTCATACAAACATAATAGAGAAAAAACAAACTACAGAATAGTCTTACAAAAGTGAGCCAAAGTAATACAGTTAGTTAGAAATAAATTTAAGCAATACAAAAATAGCCCAAAGCATTAAATAAATATAAAGTGAGAAAAGTCATACAAAAGCAAGACCCTCCATGCTCATATCCTGCCATTCCTGAAGTGAGTATAGACTTTTGGACTTCAACCACTCCTCATAGACACTCCTGTATTGTAGTTTTGAACTTTCAAAAAGTAACATTTCTAGCATTTAAAGGTAACCTATTAAATAGTTTTACACTCATATAATTAAAGTTCATCTGAGTCTTTGTTAACCTAGCATGTTTGACCTGCAATTGAACCCACTGATGGGAGTTGAAATGGTATAGACTACGACATGTTAAAGTAATCAATTTTCACGCCTGCTGGGGAAAATTTGCTCCTAGTGTCTTGAATGAATCTAAATTTCAAACTATTCACGCCACTTAATTCTTGAGGAACGATGTCAACTAAATTTTGTAAATCGTTCATTTTGAGCCGAAACGCTCCAAAAAGCTAAATATTACAAAATTGTCAGCATTGGGAGTATTGTGAGTAATATTTTCAACGGAACATACGTACCATGTCTCAACTTTCTTGGCAAATTAGTTCTCTAGGAACTTTAAAAACTATGGGTTTTCTAAATCGAGAATTTTAGGCATATTTATGATAAACTTTTAGAATCTTTTCCTAGCATGCGTCTACGGTATCAACCGTACTTGTGTACTAAATTTAAACTATTTCGGCAAAGTAGTTATTGAGAAACTTTGGGCTTATTTTGGAGAAACTTTTAATTTTTTTCTTAGTACACGACTGGGTTCCTCAACCATACATGTATACCAAATTTCAAATTTTCGTTCACCTATCATTCTAGATAAGCAGAAAGATAATCGCTCAGTTTTTCAAAAACGTAATTTATTTGGAAATTTTCAAATCCCGTTCTTAGCACGCATCTAGGGTCTCGACTGGACATGTGTACAAATTTCAACTTTTTTGACAGAGTGGTTTTCGAGAAACGATGATGAATGAGTCAGTCAGTGGTATTTGACTTTTTTATTTATATACATTTGATATAGGTAAACCTTGTATTTGGACTTCTTATTTATTTTCAATA
The DNA here is from genome assembly GCA_948455865.1 of Conomelus anceps. Classification (NCBI taxonomy): domain Eukaryota; kingdom Metazoa; phylum Arthropoda; class Insecta; order Hemiptera; family Delphacidae; genus Conomelus; species Conomelus anceps. The sequence goes on from OX418222.1 coordinate 39,475,743, forward strand.
GTATTTTACGTAAGATTTACATTTTGTCTCGAATTATAATTTCATTTTAGTTGCTGCAAGTGAAATATAAATTGACTAGGAATAAATGTTCTAATTTGTTAAGGGAATATTTGTGGAATATTGTACCACAATTTTAGACAGTATTCTCGAAAATAAAATTCATCTCAATTGTTAGTAATTATAAAATTGAACCAGTGATCATAAAAATGCATGAAGCAATACGTAAATTTGTTACACCAAAATTCAATTCCAGCAAGCATACCATTTCAAGTTTTTCTCTGTATAATAATGAATGAATTTAAAATAACGAATACCAGGAAGGCTCTTCAATTCATCCTATCACACCAAGCCATCCTATTATTTGTGAAAGTTACATAACATAGGTGAAAAAACTATAATGAATAGTGAAGTAACACAAATAAGAAACTATATATGTTACTGAGGCATTACTGTACCCATTTCTTTAAAGTTCGTTGTTTAATAATTATTATAGAGCTGTAATTATCACAGTACATAATAGAATTATCATATTGTATACAAACCGATTAGGGCACCAAGAGTGAAAGGAGTAATCATCTTGCAAACAATTGAGTTGGTAGGTCTGTTGCCCTGGAAAACTTTATGAGGCAGAATGCGTTCTATTTGGTCAGCAGGCGTTGCCGAGGCCTTCAGTTCGGCAGCTGCCTCTTCCCGAGATTTGCCCTTGGCAAGTGCTTCAGTCTGAGCAAGGAAGTTGGCCAGCAGGATCTGAAATCGATCAATTTTCAACTCGTAGACCAAACGTGACAAATGGCACAGTTTATATATTAAAAAAAATGTTGCAAAAGTCTATGTATAGTGTATTTAAATAGACAAAAGTTTAAAAGAATTACAAGAAATTATTGAAAAATAAACTTTTTTCTCTTGGAGAGGGGTGGAAAAATGTAATTTCAATTATGGAAAAATTATCGAGTTTAAAGGAGTTTAAATCTACTTGTAGGAGTGCCCTGTTCTAAAAGCATGTAGAATTGAAACTTTATCATCTACATTTAACAGAATAATTCATTTATGAATGTTTTTCTCGCGAGAAAAATATAAATGTAAGTATGTAAATAGCCAACCAAAGAGACTTTGAAATGGAAAAATTATTCGTTTTTATATTTATTATTTAGACACATTTGTGACCAAAATGTAGTGGCAGTCTATAAAGCGAAAATTTATCCATGAATAATGAATATCTACAATATAGGGTAGAAACTTTTTTTTTACTAGGGTAGAAACTTACTTTTTTAAATTCACGTTACCTTTCTAAAATAAAATATATGTTAATTTTTCTGTTTAGTATGACATAAAGTATAGTACATTATTCATCTGGTAAGTTTTACTGTTGTCGTATAAAAATCAGACATGTGGGTACATCTCACGTACCAGCAAAACAGTACTTACCGGACTAGTGACGTAATGAACAATGTCAATAACCAATTAAAAGTTCATTAACCTTTTCAGGTTAGTCTCCGTCTGTAAACCTTTGATGTATGAGAACTATTTTCATAGTTATAAATCTTCGATGTATGATACCACGAACGTTATAGATCAAAAATTGGAGACTACTAAAATAAATTACTAGTTCAATATTCCCCAAAAATTTTGAGAAACTACAAGAATAAATTCAAGTACTAATTATATTAGTTTGTGCCTACATTGTTATGAAACAGGCCTCTGAAAATAAGTGAATAGCCAACTACAAATCAATTCAATAAACTAACTTTGTGATGTTTTCCACCTGCGATGGGATTATGAGTGCAAGCAGGAGCTATAAAATCAGCTGGTATCAGTCTTGTTCCTTGATGGATCAGCTGATAGAAAGCGTGTTGGCCGTTGGTTCCCGGTTCACCCCACACTATTGGCCCAGTCGAGTATGACACCTGATCACCATTTCGTGTCACATACCTACAAAAATAAAAATAATGTAATTTTTTAACAATGGTTGCATCTATGGTTGCAATGGTTGCCACACCGCTTACCGGCGCACTGGAAACAAATGCGGATTGGTCTATTCAAATTTATAGACGTTCATCGACTAATAAGCCAGTTTTCACGGTGCAGTGTAAACGGTGAGGCTCCCATGAACGCAACCAATTCAAATCTTCGCGATCGGATGTTTCCTAATATTAATTTCTTTTAAGATGATTGCATAGTTTTATGAAGCAAAAAGTAATGATGGCCAAATTTCTTATACAAATAATTATATAGTTCTTTACGAATATATTAAAAAAATTATATTTAAAGTTCTTATAATTACTTATACGATGATTATAGTATAGTTTTAAGAAGTAAAAAGTAGATAGCCAAGTCAGGTGATAGTAAAGTGGTAGCCGTGAGCCGTAGCAGGTATCTGTTCAATCAGATAGAGATAAGCTGCGTTCTCCTAGGCATTCTTTGTAAGGGGGACCGATTAGATTGGCCAGCAAAAAATACACTGTTCTCTGCTGTAAAATCACTTCCCGGTGGTTCGGAACCCACCTAAAACTGTAGGTCCAACTCATCCATCACCATCATCCAATTCATTACCCACGTACAGGTCTCAGACCTATGTGGGCTTCATCCTCCATAAAAATCATCTCTACAGCTTTATCAATGTTTTATCATTCATTAGCTTTTCAATAAAAATTGAAAGAAACGAATTAGGAAAAATGTAATTTTACTAGGCTAATCTGGAATTTTAGATTTTCAGTTGAATCGAACATTACATTATTAAAAATATATATTTTATTTCATTATAAGACACCTAAATGAAGCAAATACTAGGTTTCAGCTATTTCTGAGTGGAACAAAACTATTTTTGAGAGCCTAGATGGCAGAATTACGTTGTCATACAATTTTAAATAGCTGTAATTAAAAAATAACCACTGAAGATAAGAAGGTAGCCTATTACTATCTAGTATAATAAAATATTTTGTTCTTTAAATAGTAATATCGAAGTTTCAAGTAATTTAAATTACGTAGAATAGAGGTCCTACTTACTTGCCGTTGGACTCCATGTCCCCTTGCTGGAAATAAGCAGCAAACCGATGCAGGTACTGGTCGTATGGCAAAAGAGCATGAGTTTCCGAATTGTAGAAGTTTATATACCAGATTCCTATCAAAGCGAGAATAACTGGAACCTACAAAAAATGCACACTTATAATATACAAAATAACAATATAAAATAAATAATAATATAGATTTGAAAAAAAATGTAATAGAAGAAAACTTGCAACTGTGCTCTAGTTCAACAATGCTTTAACTACAGCTTTAATTGAAATAACTAAAGATAACAAAAGCTTTCATCGAGCAAGAGCAAAGAACATTATAAACTACTATTCAATCTAAAACGTATTGGATACAAAATTACATCTCTATAACTATGAATCACATTCAACATAGATATCTAATAGATAGCATTGGATCTATCGATAATCAATTATAAGTACAGTATTAATTGATTATCGATAGATCTAATGCTATCTATTAGATATCTATGTTGAATGTGATTCATAGTTATAGAGATGTAATTTTCAATTATAAGTACAGTATTCCGTGTTTCGGAGGACACGTTAAGCCGTCGGTCCCGGTTGCATATAAAAAAAAGCAGTCGTTAAAAAAAGCGGCGAGGTGGAACTACCCGTAAGGGTCTCCCCACCACGAAAAGCCATACGAATTTACTTTTTTAGTACAGTATTCTCTTATAACGTGAATACAATAGATAACTTTTATCTTTACTGAATAGCAAAAACTAAAATTTTGAATAAAAATTTATTTACTCTCTATTCAAAAGCTTTTATGCAATCGTGTTGACAGCCATCGTCAGTGACTATCTAGCAATCATTCATTGATGATGACTATCAACATGATAGCCGAAAAGTTTTTGAATAGTGACTAAATAAGTTTTATTCAAAAATTTGTGACTACTTACACACATGAATTGATAACTTAGACCAGTATAGATTCTAATACATGTACTTTGTCCTAAAGTACTATGTATTTCTTTATCTCCTTCTCTTGAGACCCATGCAAACGTGCGAGAGCTACAGCGATACCAATTGTATGAATCGAGAGCTTAGAGCAGTGTAGATTCTAGCTAGATGATTCTAGCGATGTGACTGCTTTGGTAGCTTGTCTAGCTAGGATATCCACGCCGCTAAGCTAAGCTCTCGCTCTCGCGCAATTGGTGCTGCTTTGGGTATCACACGTTTGTATGAAAGAGAAAGGATGAAGTACATAGTACCAACTATTCTACCTCTTTTTCATGCAAATCTTTTTCATAGTGCAAAAATGATATTTTTCTGTCACACGGTTTCCTGAATTCGAAATACAGCTGCAATTTCAACCTATTTTTAAAAATATCGTGATCTACTTGAAACTCTCTTAACAGCAGCTAAAAAGATATCATTATGAATCTGTTTAAAATATGAATAAAAGTTTAATTCCATACTAAGATAAACGTTTGATTCCATGTTATTAAAAGACCGATTTAAATCAATAGAATTTTCTCCAAATGCATTTGCTGTTGTTTGCTTTAGAAATAAGGGTTCATAACTTTTTTGCTAACAAAATTACGTTTTACTAACCTATTTATTACGTTACGTTAAGTAGGACATCACTGATAAAAATATCCTCAGTTATAGTAATCGAGATACCACTGACGGCTTGGAAGCCATGCTTGTGATTTATTTTGAAGGAACTGACAATTAATCAAACTGACAAATAAATAGAACACAATTTATGTTAAAATTTGTTTAAAAAAGCAGTTACTGTATTTTTATTCAAAAAATTGTTATCCTATTCTATTATAATAACCAAGTATCGATTACTAGAACATATATAATCTTCCCGGGGGTTTGGATGGTCATTAATTTTCTTCTTGATGATAGTCAACATGAGTCTGAAACTTGTGTAATAAGTTGAGAGAAAGACGAAAGAAAGAAAATACTGCTAAGAACAACTTCTTGTACAATCACTGAACAACTTCCCAATCTATGGCGATAATATGAATGCATGAAGGACAAAAAATATCCATGAATTTACAATTATTATAGTAGGGATAAAATAACAAATTAACTTATATGTATATATTAAATACATACTTACATTTTTTTCTAGAGGTGTATTAACGAAGTGTTCGTCTATGTAGTGTGCTCCTTCCAGCAGTTTCACAAAGTTGTCATAGCCAATGTTGAGTGCAATTGACAGACCAATAGCTGACCACAGCGAATAACGACCCCCAACCCAGTCCCAAAATCCGAACATGTTGTTTGTGTCAATTCCGAACTCACTGACTTTTTCTGCATTTGTCGAAAGTGCAACAAAGTGCTTGGCTACCGCTGATGGCTGAAACATTCATGAGAAGTACACTTTCAACCCAAAGGTAAGGGGTTTGACCAATTTAAATAAATATATATTTGTTGCCACTCAAAAAATTATACACAAAATTACACTTTGTTTACACAATAGTATACAAAATTACAAGTTATAACATGATAAAATTAATACAGAGTAAAATATTAAAATAAGATTGTTGAATTTATTCATTCATTACAAACTGCACATAATAATTAAAAATTTTAGTTAGATTCTCCATTTGGAAAGTAATGCGGAAATTGTGTGGTTTCAAACTTTGAAAACTTGAGCAAGAAAACTTCGGAAAAGCCCTCAGAATTCCACAAAAGAATGCATAACATCTTATATTGTTTAAACTGTTTAGAATAAATCACGACATTGCAGTTATTTTTATGAAAAAATAATGATGATTATTCACTTACATTCACAGTGAGATCTTTTAGCTGTCACGCCATCTTTCCATCAGATCTCGTTGTGAATGTAAGTAAAAATGACTGCAATGTTGTGAATTATTCTAAAAAGTTCAAATAAAATTAAATGCTACGCATTCTTGTGTGGAATAGCCTACCTCTGAGGTCTTTTCCGAAGTTTTCTAACTAAAGTACCGTATTCAAAGTTTGAAGCCACATAATTTCCAAATACAGAATATAATTAGGGGTGTTTTTCGGTAACCATTACAGCCGTTTGATAAAGAACCTATGAAAAAGTTCTAAATTTTTTCTCTCTTGATAGCTATCAATTTCTTAGCTCTTTTTTCTTTTCCTGTTTTTTTATCAATTTTCTTAGTATTATTATTATTTATTTTCTTGATATAAATTTTTCCACAAAAAACGAATTCCATACTTCGGTGTAGTGAGCTAGCGTAAACTATAGCTTGAACTTGTAAACTACACCAAACTAACCTAACCTATCCACCAAACTAACCTAACCTATCCGCAGATATTTTCACTATTCAAAAGTTCCACTTTTCATCATTTCACAGCTTGCCACCCCTTCTAAAACCCACAATTTTCATTTTCCATGTAACGTGATAATTTCTGCCGGTTGTAATAGGATCGTCAATTGTCTATTATATTCTGCATTTCAATACTAGTCAGAGAATATCATCAAATCATCTGTAAAAAAAGATCGTTCAGTCTAGCATTCCCAATCTCAATACCCTCTCCTATAAATTCGAAAATATGAAATGAAATAATTCTTTATTAAATTCATAAGTGAAAGTGGAGTAGTGAAGCGGGGAGATAAGGCATCCCTATCTTAAACTGCTTTCTAACGCTTACCACTTATTCTAATCTATGTCACAGTCTAATCTATGTCACTTGGTCTATGTCATAGTCTAATTTATGTCGCTTAGTCTATGTCACAGTCTAACCTATGTCACTTAGTCTATGCCTCAGGTTGCACCTTGCATACATTGAGGCATAGAGTGGTCAGGTTAGAATGAGCGTTATTATTAGCACAGTTACAAGTAACTAAAAAAAAACTTACATCTCCTGAAGCAGCTACAAGCCATGCTTTCGCCGAAGTTGCATTTGTGATAGTTTCCTGTGTAGTAAAAGTCTTGCTGGCAATAATGAATAACGTCGTCTCTGGATTGACCTTCTTAAGCACCTCAGCAAGATGAGTTCCATCAATATTTGATACAAAATGAACTCTTGGACCAATAGCATAAGATTTCAACGCCTCTGTAACCATCAACGGCCCCTGTGAAATAGATTAGGATAAAATTAGTATTTGAATAAATTATTAAGATAAAATATATATTTTTAAACCTCATCATTCGATACTTAGCATTGAACCTGCCTATTAGAATTTATGGCGCTTTATCTACAGTTTAATGAACCTATGAGCGACCTAAATTTCATGTTTTATTAAATTGAAGTTTTCTTCAAGACAGGCCATCATTTTAAATCCATTCTTAACAAGGTATGATGCAGGAGATGACCTATTTCGAAATGGAAAGTACTTGACATGCGAAAGTGGTAAACAGGTGATGTTGCACTCAATAATAATAATAATAATAAACAATAAATAGTGAATAGTAAATAATATATAATAATAAATGATAATAAAAATAATAATAAAATAATAATATCGTGTGACCTGACTGGCTCAGGTCTGGTGACAGAATTATCAGGTTGCACCTGAATAAGTTCAGGGCCTTGACGTGACTTAACGACTGTTTTTAGGCAGCTGGGACCGACAGCTTAACGTGTCCTCTTAATTTTTTAATTATTTTTTGTATATTCTAAAATATGCTGGTACTGTTTGTTTAATCATGAGTGAGAGAAATAAATTTATTTATTCCCTAGGTCAAGTGATTGAGAAGACTAACATCCTAATTTCGCGTTTTCTAATGTCTAGTCTAGTAAATAGATATAGGTTGCTCTAATGCGAAGATGGTGAGTAAAATTACTCAAGAGATAGAAGTAAAAGCTACCAGCAATAAAAGAAAAAATAATAATTTTGTGTTAGAATAGTAGACATGAAAAAACAAAAAAATACAAAACTGAGAAGACCAGTCAAGTAAATAAGGTGATTAAACAATAAAATTTGGAAACGTTCACATATGGATACTATGAGAAATGATATAATAAAAATATCTTCTTTCATAACATTAATAATTATTATTGCGCGTATCTTACCCGATCCTATTGATGACTCATACTAGATATGTTTTCAATATTATTGAAGCTCTGTGATACGAATTACGATTATGACAAATTTACAAGAATAGAGCCATCTGTGTAACTGAACATTATATGTAAAAACTAATATTGTGCCGTAGCAGGTATCTGTTCAATCTGAGATAAGCTACGAAACTCCTGGGCGCTCTTTGTAAGGGTGACCGATTGGATTGGCCAGCAAAAGAGACTCTGTTCTCTGCTGTAAATTCACTTCCCGGTTGTTCGGAAACCACCTAAAACTGTGGGTCCAACTCATCAATCACCAGCATCCAATTCATTACCCACACACAGGTCTCAGACCTATATGGGCTTTATCCTCCAGAAAAAAATATTGGAAATAGTCCGAGGATATTACTAGTCATAAGAATATGAATAGTTCTACTGCAGTTCACGAAAAATTGATATCCACACAATAATGAGGATTTACAATTATTAACACTTGAATAAATTTAGTTGGCAACAAATTTCAAATTCTCATTTAATTCTTATCAATTGCACTGAAGACGAATATTGCAATATTCGCAAACCGTAAGTCTTCAGTGCAATTGATAAAATAAATTCCTGGATTTCTTGTTCCATGACGAACTGCGTTGTTAATATTAAATTTTCAAGTGAGATCAACGACTTGCAGTCATTTGACTGAATTTGACGTTGATTTCACTTGAAAAGTTAACGATAAAATAAAATAACAATTCGAAATTTATTACTATCTAAATACATAAACCCTCGGAAATAAACTAACAGGAGATAACCTGGACAATTATAACAGGATTATTTTCAATCAGAGTAAAAATAATGTTACATAAACTGATAATATTGGCGATAAATTGTGCAATATATGTCTTCTTTTGTTATTGTAAATGTATTTGATGAAAGTACGCGCTTACATTGAATTTGTCTGTTATTTGCTATTTGTATTAATCCTTCATCTTATAAGCCAGATACAATAATTATTATAGGCCATTTCTGATAACCTTTTATTACGTTGCACGCGCATAACGTAATAACCATAAACATGAGCAGTTTTCTGGTTGGGCCAAAATTTCATTCAAGGTATACTTTAATTTCAATATTGAATATTATGTCAATGATAGGGGGTTTTATTGTCAGGATAGGACTGCATTCCTACGGTGGCCTACCTAGTAGACAATACAGTATTATAATTATGATCACCGTAATATAATTCTGATAAATATAGGCCAAACCCACTATTTATGGCCCTATCATGAGGCTTCATTGGCTGAAGGGATACTTTAAGAGTTCTTAGAGTGAATTCTTTTCCAAGCCCTTGGTTTGAGGAAATCTTAAGTCAGTTTCACAAATACGGGCTCAACACATTCTAGGAAACGGTTACAAGCAAAGATATCATCTTACCAGATCTGAGCCACCAATTCCAATGTTCACAACATCTTCGATTGACTTCCCGCTAAAGCCTTTCCATTTCTTTGAGATTATCTGAAATAATAAAACAATTCAGTAAAGAATCAAAATACTGCAGTATATTTAGATATTCTGTTAATATACGACTATAATATAAATAAGTTATTAGAGCTTAAACAGTCGTTAAGGCTAGGCGCAGGGATTTTGGTCATAGTTTTATTTCAAAGTTTCTTGATTGTATTATTAGGGCTTTGAAATATTGTCTATTGCTGTCAGAAAAATTTTGTTTCTTCAATTATTTTGTAAAATATGGTGGTTCAAAGTTGAAATTTTTAGGTTTTTGAGGGCAATTGTTCTCACTTATAAGTAATTTTAAACTTTTGATAAATTTTCTGTACCTAAAAGTCACCTGGAGGAATAAAGTGACATATTTTTTACTCCAGTCAAGCTATTAGTTTTTATAGAATACATTTTTGAAGAACTGCATTTTTTACAGACTTAAAAAAATGTATTTTATAAAAACGTATAGCTTGATCGGAGTGAAAAATATGTCATTTTATTTCTCAAAGTGTCTTCTAGGTACAAAAAACTCATCAAAAGTTTAAAATCCCTCATAGGTGAGATCAATTGCCCCTAGAACTGAAAAATTTCAACTTTGAACCTCCATATTTCACAAAATAATTGATGTAAAAAACCTTTTCTCACAGCAATAGATAACATTTCAAAGCCCTACAGATTAAAAAAAAGTATTTTGAAAAATCTAACAGCTTGATCGGAGTGAAAAATATGTCATTTTATTTCTCAAAGTGTCTTCTAGGTACAAAAAAACTTATCAAAAGTTTAAAATCCCTCGTAGGTGAGATCAATTGCCCCTAGAACCGAAAACTTTCAACTTTGAACCTCTATATTTCACAAAATAATTGATGAAAAAAACCTTTTCTTACAGCAATAGATAACATTTCAAAGCCCTAATAATATTCAGTACAAGAAAATTTGAAAAGAATTATGACCAAAAAACCTGCGCACAGCCTTAATCATAGTTATTAGTAGCTATAAACAGCCACGACAGAGGACCTGAACTTTGTACACCAGACCTGTCACACAATATTGGAGGTTATTTATTAAAGGATTTTCTTATAGCATCCATTGGCCTACCATAAAAGGGGTATTTGGATCTGTCAAATTCTAAGTTTTTATAATGTAAAACCTAACTTATTAATCTGTTGTTAGGGCAATGTGCCCTAAATTCTTCAATCGAATATGCACAAACATGCAGTAGCTCTTTCTTCAACTGAGCTCTGAATTTTTCATCCCTTATTTCCTTGAGCCGTGATGGTAACATAATTATTATACAAACGAATACCCGAACTCTTTACAACTGTGCTCATACAAAGCTGTGTGATGTTGGTCATCTCTTAGGTTTCGCCTGAATCTAGTTCCATAATAATTATGGAATAACTCTCCGGTGTTAAATTTATGTTTATTTCTTTTTGTGAAACAGACGGGTTCGAGAATATATAGACTCGGAAGAGGGAGAATTTGTAATTGTTTAAAAATTGGCCGGCAACTTATATTAAGTCGGATTCTCCCACCATCACTCTCAATTATTAGTAGCAAATAGAAATTAATATCCCAACAGCTGACTTTATTCATGCCTAACACACCCGTTGTGTAATGAAGCTATTAGAACACTGCTGTCACACTTCGATACAGGCTCTAGAAGGATCAGAGCTCAGGATTTCTCCAATTTCAGTATAGAAATGAATAGTATGAATAGTCACATGAAACATTCAAACACTTCAAAATCAAACTGAGTTTGAATTTGATTTCAAACCCACAACCGATCCGCAACAATTAAGGTAATGTTAGTTAGAGTATGTTCTCCAAGTGATTGTCAAGTAAAAGTAAGTTATTAGTAGCTTAAGTAGTGTAAGCAACTATTGGTGGTATTGGTATATTCCAATTTTGGAATATTGGAATTTTCCGTCTCGATATCATACCCGACACGGTTTGCATTTTAATAGAAAGGGCAAAACAAAGCTGGCTGAATTGATTGTAAAGGGGATTCTTAATGAGTATGAGAGTAATTATTCAAAAAACGAGTAAGTGACGATAATGTTGAAACATTTGATAATGATAATCTTAATCATAACGATGAAATATCTAATAAAAATAAAACAATTTTGGGTAATTGTAACGATAATGATAATAATGATGATAATGGTAATGATGATGGTGATGGTGATGATAGTAATAGTAATGACAGGGATGACAACAATTACAATGATGAAATATCCAATAAAAATAACACAGTTTTAAGTCATTCTAACAATAACGACATGGATGACAACAATTACAATGATAAAATATTAAAAAATAATATCAATCTCAATGACGATAATGACTCTTCATTGGAAAATTGTATAGATCAAGAAATACCGATTAGGATTAGTGTTGAACGAAAAAATCGGAGATTTTTTGAATATTTGGATCGTGGTGTCAACTTGACAAATATCATTGAAATTCCGCTGCAAAAAAGAATCAGCAATACCAGAAAGGAAAAACATATTCTTCTTCACTTAAATGTTCAGGGTCTTGAAAATAAGCTCAACGATCTTGATTTAACATTAAAAACCCATAAATTCGCTCCTGCGGTAATAGGTATAAGTGAGCATTGGTTAAAAGATGTTAATTTCGACTGTATTGGGGCTCTATCTAGTTATACTGTGCCATCAATTTACTGTAGGACAACTAAGATGAGAGGTGGAGTCTGTCTGATGGTTAGACGAGGATTGAGAGTTACTGTGAGAGAGGATATAAATGCAATGGCCATGGAGAGTTCTTTTGAATGCACTGCAATTGAGGTCAATTTTTTCTGGGGAGGTAATAGAGGAAATATATTTTTATTTGTTATCATTTATAGGTCGCCTGATAGTGATTTTGACATATTTATAAGAACGCTTGAGAAACTTTTAGACAGATTATCCAAAGAAAAAGATAAATGGATACTGATAAGTGGGGATTTCAATATAGATATATTGAGAAACAATACAAGAAGTAGTAGAGCTTTTCTTAATTCATTGATGATTGGTAATTTTGCTCCAATATTTCGGGAACCAACTCGCATTTCTAGAACAACAGCTACAGCCATTGATAATATAATCACGAACATGGATATTAGCTTCTTTGAAGGTAGAGTTATAGAACTGGGTCTCTCCGATCATACGGCACAAACGATTTACTTAAATAGATCGCTCGTTGTTGGAGTTGACATCACTAATAAAGAGAGTAGAAATTTTAATGAAAGGAATATTAGAGATTTTATCAATATTCTATCGGAGTGTTCATGGAGTAAATGCTTCTCTACCACGTCTTGTAACGAAAGTTACAATGTGTTTCTCTCTATTGTTAGATCTGCTTTTATCCGTTCTTTCCCCTTCAAAACTAAACAAATTAATACGGGAACTAAGAAGTCATGGATGAGTGCTGGTCTTCGCGTCTCTTGTGCTAGGAAACGAGAATTAATTATTTTAGCCAAGGAAATAAATATATCTTCATTCCATCTATATGTAAAAAAATATATATCAGTATATAGAAAAACACTAGCCGCAGCTAAGCGCATGTTTACATGTAAACTGATAAGAGATTCGGATAACCGTATTAAAACCACTTGGAATGTAATTAAAAAAGAAACCAATCAAATAAATGTTAAGAGCTCACCATCAGAAATAGTCTCTCAGGGCACCTGCATTAGTGATATAGAAAAAATAGCCTCTCATTTCAATAGTTTCTTCAAATCCATGCCACTTAGTTTATCTACCAGCGTTTCTACAGATTCCTCACTTGCTTCAATGAAGGATCATTGTTACTCGACGCATACAACCTTTAAATTTTCTCCAGTTTCTGAGAAGTTTGTCAAAAAAGTAATCTTTTCATTGAAAAATAGCTCCTCTGCAGGATGGAATGAACTGAGTGGTGCAATTTTGCGAAGAATTGCACCACTTATTGCTCCTGTATTAACATACATTATCAATTTATCTTTGGCATCTGGCATTTTTCCCGAAAAGCTCAAACACACAAGTAGCACGCCAGTATTTAAAAAAGGAGATACACGAAATATGGCCAACTTCAGACCGATAAATATTCCACCTGTTATACCAAAGATTTTTGAAAAAGCCGTTTTCGAACAGGTGAATGCTTTTTTTGAGGTACAAAAACTTTTCTCTGAAGAGCAGTATGGTTTTCGGTGCGGGAAGTCGACTAAAGAAGCCATTTTTGAGTCTATTAGGAGGAGGTCTTAAGGGGTGTAGATGAGGGTCAATCGGTTATTGGAATTTTTTGTGATTTGTCCAGAGCCTTCGATTGCGTGGATCATGATTTACTGGTAAGGAAGCTTCATTTTTATGGCTTTGGTAAGACTGAATTAAATTGGTTTAGATCGTTTTTAATAAATAGATTTCAGCGGGTGCGTATAAATACAAAAACCAATGTACATTTCTCCAATTGGCTGGAGGCGCCCCGCTGTGGAGTGCCTCAAGGATCGGTGTTGGAACCCCTTTTATTTAATATATTTATAAATGATTTGCCAAAAGTCATCAGGGAGAAATCAATTCTTTATGCGGATGATGTGACTGTCATTGTTAGAGAGGAAAATTACCATAGGGCCAAGTGTACTCTACAAGAAGTTAGAAGGCGATTGGACCTATGGTTTAAGAATAATGGTTTGGTCCTGAACTGTGAGAAAACAAAGACTGTTGAGTTCAAGATAAGGCGACTGGTAGATGATGGAGGTGGGAATTTATTCGATGAATCTCACTATGTAGACTCAGTCAAATTTTTGGGTGTGGTTCTGCAAAATAACTTGGAATGGAACACATACCTCCAGAAACTTCAGCATAGACTGTGTCACGCTGCCTATGCCATTCGCACAGTTCGGGGCCTGACTGACTTGAAAACAGGGCTCTTGATATACCATGCATACTTCCTTTCAATTGTCAGGTATGGTATAGCTTTTTGGGGCTCCTCAACGGGTGCAGGTGAAATTTTCAAGCTACAAAAAAGAGCTATTAGGTATCTAACAAGCTCTGGGAGAAGAGATACCTGCAAACCCCTCTTCCATAGACTTAACCTGTTAACCATTCCCGCCTTGTACATTGCAGAAGTATTGATGTTTTTTTAAAAAGAATGATAGACTCATTACACTGAATCATCCTGTCCACAGATACCCTCAGCGCCATAATAACCTCTATATACCTAAACATAGACTGTCAGCATATGAGAGAGGGGCTCTCTACTCTGGTATAAAAATGTATAATGCCATTAATAACAATTTAAAAATGGAGACCAACTTAGGATTGTTTCGGAGCAAGGTGTCACAGATACTGGTTAGCAGCTGCCCTTACAGTGTTGAGGAAGGAATAAGGGCATTGGCGGGTCGTAGTACCTGAGAGGATGAATCAGATGCATGCTTTCCATCCATGACATCCTCCAGTTCATTTGTTTTTCCCAGAATGGAACTGGAGGATTAAATGCATTTTGTTCGGCGAGTTTCAGTGGTCAATTTTAGATTGTGACCTGCGGGCTGGTTGATGGCTCATGTGATTGTAAATGGGTTGTCAATCAGCCTGTAGATTGGTCTGGACGAAGTTGCACTTGCTCCGGGGTGCCAGGGAGCACGTGCAACATAATATAAGATTTTATAATTGACTGAACCGGTAAAATTTTGTTTATATTATTGTAATAATTGATATGGATGTATTTGACGTGTGGCATGTTGTTTGGGCTCCGCTCAGGTGTGCAACTTAACGCCATAAATAATAATAATAATAATAATTGTATTTAGCCTTGAAGCCACTCGTGAAATGTTTAGAACACTCGCTTCGCTCAAGTATCAACTTACATCTCATTTGTGTCTTGAAGACAGTCATAATACAATTTAATATCAAAACTGATACTGTATTTCAATTAAATATATGATTTTCACTCACTTTTACTGGAGATACTGGAGGAATGCATTTCACTTCTGAAGAATAAGCTTCTTTTCAGAAGTGAAATAGTCAGCATTCCTCCAGTATCTTCAGTAAAAGTGAGTGAAAAACATAAATTATATTTAATTGAAACACAGTGTCAGTTTTGATATTAGATTGTTCATCAAGTATTTCGTCATGGAAAACATCACAGATATTACAATTGTTGAACAAACTACTACTTTCTTAGTCCCTTAGAAAAATAGCATTTTGGCTATCACGGATTTGATGAATTTTCAATTCTTACAACAATTCCGCAATACTTGAACAACTTAGCATTCAAGATGATTGATTGTTCATCAGAAACAAATCAAAATATAGCCGCATTCAATGGAACAGTTTATAAGTTGATTTTTAATTTCGAAGTGATTATCGAATATTGGTAAGTGAGTTTGAATGATGATGCGAAAACATCACTAAAGCACCTAGAGAACTAGTATAAAACACTTGAAAAAGAACGAGGAATTAATCGGATTTATTTACCTTTTATCAGTTAAATCAAAATTCCATTCATTTTGATAAAAGAGATGATTCTACAAGCTCAAATCAACACTCATTTTTGCTGTCATATAATCATTTAACTATGCTATAAATCTATCCACCAGCGTTTATGGTATTATAAATATGGTGTAATAAACATTTGAAATTGTTTCAAACACAGCAATAATCGTTATTAGCTATTGAAATGCAATGTCTCTTCAACAAAACATTTATTACCACCAATAACAAAACTGTGAGACTTTGATCCACAATATTCTAAATGATATTGGAGACTTTACTGATTTTCAATTCTGAAACATTATTCACCGAGAGATCGGGAAAGTTGTAAATAATGGCATACCATTACATGGTCCACGTCATGTCGAATAGAATATTTACATATTCAAAATAATCACAGCAGCAAAGTAGTTATTTCTATAGGAAAATTAGAGCAGACTTTACAATTTATTTTGTTCATTTTAACAGAGTTCAAAGCCAATTGTAATGGAGTAGAATTCAACAGTAAACGATTTTTGAAATAATTCATTTATACCTGTGAATTAGTAATATTTCACACGTTAGTGTGAAGTATTTTACATATAAATGAATAATATTTCACTTTTATTGAGAGAGTTCTTACTTTATTGCTACGTATTAGCCTACCGTAAAATAATAACATACTAATAATAGTATTTGAAATGCAAAGCCTCTTCAACAAAACCTAAATGCAACAATATTCTACATGCTGTTGACAACTTTTTACTTTTTGAAATGCTGTTGAAAACCTTTTTCATATTAAGTAGTATTTCCTTCCAGTTTAAAAATAAATTAGTCTGCTAAATTCAAAAATAAATAAGCGATAGGCTAACTCTTAATTTGTATAACTAATTTTGAAGCTGTGTAAGCTGAAAGCCTTCAAAAAGCATTTATCGATTATTCATATGTATAACTTGCTGTGCAGAACTGGCCTTTTTGAGTCGCGGCGGACGCTTTTCGAACTATGTCGTTCTTCTTCGGCGCTTGGTTGTAGACCAAAAGGGTCAGTTCTACACAGCAAGTTTATACATATGAATAGTTCTACTGCCGTTCACGAAAAATAGATATCCACAACAATAATATTTATCAATGTTGATTTAACGGTAATATAATTTCAGATACTATTAATCAAACCTCACCAGGTCGCAGAAAGATCTCATATGATCGAGGACGGCATTTACTTCTGGCATGACATCTTTTCCATCTACAACTATTGGCCTATTTTTGCGGTTACGCAAAGCAATATGTAGCACAGATCGGTTTTCAGTGAAATTTATTTTCGCAGCCGAAAACATGGCGTCTCTCGCTGATTCCACACCTCTTTCTCTGGCCTATATGAAAGAAACATTTCACAAATTTATTATATTTGGATTTTGGAATGCATACTACTCGTACATCATACAACTCAGCCATTTAAATTGTTTGAATAATTTCCAATTTCTTCAGGTTCCTCAATCTAGTTTCTATGAAAAAAATTCATTTTTAGTACAGTAGGCCTATTGATCGAGAAAATCATTAATGGATACACATGAGAATTATCAAATCCTATAGGTTCACACAATGAATAAAAATTATGTGCTTTCGTAGATCACATGCTTGACCTGAGTGACCTGTTGATAAGGGAGCCCTTGGTTTGAAGACTTTTCTAAACTTATCAATAATAATTATTCTATTTTTAATATTATTTCATAAAATCAGAATCTTCTTATCTTTTTCTCCTTCTTCTTCTTCTACTTCTTCTCCTTCTCTATATTATCTTCTTCTTCCTCTTTTCCTTCTTCTTCAAATGTCATTCATTTCTCTTTTTTGTACAATAAAATGAAGTTACAATTTTATGTTTCATTATTCACATAAAATAAGAATCTACAAATTGAATGAAAAAGATTGTATAACTTACTTCTCCAAAAACTGCGATAAAGTGAAAAACAGACTATGTAATACGGCATTTGATAGGAATATAACATACAAAATAAAAACAGAAACTAAAAAACTGGTTACATGAATGTGTCAAATACAGAAAAATGCGTGTACAATAAGGATATTAAACAAATACCACCATCCTACCATGAAAACCAATGCCAATTCCACGCGGAATTCACCCATTTGAGTGAGATGAGGTGAAAAAAAAGAAGAAAATATATATCAAATATGCAGCCAGACCTCCTTTTGAATTGCATTTTAGACAAAAATTTGATAGGAGCTTGATCAGTCCGTCTCTGAACATGGAAAAATACAACCTTGCTCCGCATAATTGTAAAAGATATTGTTTAGCTAGAAGCTAGTCTGAGGTCTGGGACACAGTTTTGTTAAAATTTCAGTCAACGTATTGAATGAGTATAATGGAAGAGGATGTAGATTCCAGTTCGTATATTCAATCCAGTTTAAAAATCGGATAAACTTTCATTTTATTATTCATATAGCCTATCTTATTATTGTTAATGAAGAAGAATGTTCTCCAGCTAAAATTAACTAAACCACCAAAAACAGCCAAACTCGGAACATTTCCAGGGACAAAAATTAAATTTTTAACTGATCATTTCAGTAATTAATTTCAGTTGAATTCAACCAATAGTAATTGCAGGATCAGATCCGGTTGCAATTGCAAAATATCGTCAATAATGTACAATCCCGGAAAATTCATTATTCTCTCCGGGTATTTCAGACATCAACTTCAAATCAACAAAATAAATCTAATATCAAAACTGACACTATTTCAATTAAATATATGATTTTCACACACTTTTACTGGAGATTCTGGAGGGATGCATTTCACTTCTAAAGAGAAGCTTCGTCAGCTGAATTCGAAGTGAATGGATCCCTCCAGTAAAACTGAGTGAAAATCATATATTTAATTGAAATACAAGTGTCACTTTTGATATTAGATTGTTCATAAAGTATTTGGTCATGGAAAAAATCACAGAGAACAAAATAAATGTCAGAAATGCGTTTGAAAAAAATAATTGCATTAAACTTAAGTTAAATGCCGAAAGTATTTGAATAAATAGCTACTACTAAAAAAATACTGGAATAATTATAAGAATTAGCAATAGTCTATCACTTACCAATTGGAATAACAGTTTAAGAACATCATCATTTATACGATTTTTTGAATAATCAATCAGAATTTGACCGTCAAGAGGAGTTTCGAGTTTGGTGCTGAAATAGATTGGAAAGAAATTAGAGTAATTGAATATACAACATATAACCGGTTTTTATGTAGGCTAGCGTAGGACAAATGAATGATAGAAGTGTATTCATGAAACATTAACTGATTCTACTCACCTATACTTTTCAAATCGTTGTGGATCCTGTTTAAAAAGATTCATTATGTTTATTTCTGATCCAATTTCTTTATATAAGAGGGTTAGCTTTTGCCATGCAGACTCAGTAACAAGATTTGGTCGTGCTTCCATGTTTACAGTCTTTCGAAAATTACTTATCAAGTTTTCTACAGAAAATTTAACAGAAACCGAAGTAACGAAACATACAACCTGTACTGAGATATTTCTAGAAAAGTTAACGTTTATCACTATCTTGAAATACCAAAAAAGTGAATGTTTGATGACCTTCCAAAACGGATTCGTCCGCTAAACTTATCTCAACTCCAAACTAATGACAAGATGACAAGATCTCAGCATGGATATCAGTCAACAACATTACAACTACACATACGACATACGAGAACTAGTACAGGTTACAGCAGCAGACGTCTATCAGTCAGCTGTGTAATTGTATAGGCGATCAGAAGTTAGCCGGAAGATCGATCGTCGCGAACTCTGGGTGGCATAAATCGGCAGCAGTGTAGTGAGTTAGTTGCATTGTTTATAATGGCTAACATTGGGAAACTTATCATAAAAACAGGATTTAAAGAAGTCAATTGCGATTTTTTAAGGAAATCTAATCTAGAAAAAGGGAAGAACCTTGTAGAGAGTAATCATCTTTTTGATGTAGAGGATTGCGAAGGTATTATACATGGAAAAGTGATGAGACAAACTAGCGTCAATGCTGTTTTACAATCTTTTTGTCAAAAAATTGCCACTTTGTTTATCAAAAGTCATCTGCCTAGAGGTGTCAACTGCCTAAATTCACCTCTGCTTACAATAAATTAATATTTTGCAACAATAACAAAAACATAACCTCAAAGCTGTTATTAGGATTGATTTCTTTAATTACAAATATCAATCACAAAAGTGCATGGAAAACGTCTAATTTTCATCAATCAGCAATCTTTCACACATTAAATAATTTGTAAATATAATATAACTCACTTAGTCCTTCAAACATTAGAGATTCATTTTTCCCATCTATCCTTTTTGTAAGGTCGACCAGGAAATGAATAAAATGAAACACCTTTCCCCTAATCTGCCAGGATCCAAAACACCTAATCACGTAATGAGACCTCTATGGCTAACCATTGAAGCTCATAGCAAACAATTCCCACACACCAAATGGTATGTGGCCTCAATCCCAGTAAGAGAGGACCGAAACGAAAGATTCATTGAGGAAACCAACAAAGCCTTAGAGTTCATGTGCCAACAGCTGGGAGCCACCTACATTGACAGCACAAAATCTCTGAACAGAGGACACTTGACTTGGGATGGAATACATCTAAACACGGATGGCACAAAAATCCTGGCAAGAAACCTGATGAGTGCACTGAGAAATAATGAAGACGTGATAGACAATGCCAAGCACTACCCAAACGGAAAAGAAGCATCGGATCTCCAACTGAACTAGAAGCCTGCAATATTGATCAGCCACAAATAGACACTACAGATCACCTATCTACAAGGCCCAGCATACAAACACCAGATAAAAATAATAAATAATATAAAATAATAAATAAAATATCATTTTATTTGTTATTGAGCTTTAGCTCATACAAATGAGTTGCATATCTATAGTTGCATACAGTAATAACAAACATAAAATATAGGAATCATCACCACATAACAATATAAATCGACAATGGATATAATAATAATATAATAAATGATATTCAATATAGGCCATAAATATATCAGGAAATTAATATTATGATTGCTTTAACTGTAGGAGATCAGCCTGTTGTTTCCAAAATGTAAGTACGTAAGTTCAAAGCGTTTACCATAAATTTGTATACATCTTTCATTTTATTCACAGAAACATTAGAAAGAAGAACCATAACCCTATCATTATGACTAACTATGTTATTAATATACTTTGATAAGAATTGTTGTCTCAAATCAGAATACATAGGACACCTGACTAGAATGTGTGTTGGTGTTTCCTCCTCTCTGATATTGCAAATTGGGCAGTACAAACACCAGATAAACAGTTACCAATAGTCAGAACAGCTCATCAAAGGGGACATAAAGATAAAAACCTGCTTAAAATCTACCACTTAAACATACAAAGAGGACTACAGGGAAAAATCGACAAATTGGAAATTGAGTTGGCTCAGAGCTCTCCTGACATTGCTGTACTCACAGAACATGGATTGAGACAGGGGGAGCTTACAACCACCAACATCTCAGGATACACACTTGTCTCATATTTCTGCCGAGCACAACTCCTATGGGGTGGAGTAGCAATATTCAGAAGGGATGATAGTCACTACTCAGTAGGAGAGACTATACTAAATGAGGTGTGTCAACCAATAGAACAAATCTTCGAGATAGCTCTCATAAGAATACAATTGAAGAAATACAAACTGGCTATAATAGGAACCTACAGATCTCCAGATCCTAGAACAGTGAACGAATACCTTACCCAACTAGGATCCTTACTGCATGATTACTCAACAAAATACCACAAAGTCCTGATACTTGGTGACACTAATATAGACTCATTGAAGACTGACAGCACAAGTTTTATAGAACTGCAGAATACTCTTAACTCAGCATGGTTGCAGTGTCTACAGCCTCCCAGCAACCAGAATAACTACCACCTCAGCTACAAGTATAGATGGTTGTTACCACAACATACCATACGACAAAATAAAGGCTTCTGTTCATCAAAATCAAATCTCTGATCACCAAACAATACTTTGCACTGTTAAAGCTGAAAAAAGTAAGAGTACAACAAAGTATAAGTATGGCAGAAACTATTCAAATCACAACATGAAGATACTAAAACAGAGACTAAGCAGGGTAGATTGGAGACAGGTAACTGAACAAGAATCAATAGAAACTAAGTACAATAATTTTGCCAAAATAATGCGCCAAATTATAGATGAGGTCATGCCAAGAGAATCTAAAAAAATTGTGTCAAGAAAAAACTATGCATTCTGGGATAGAGAAACTTTAGCCCTGAAAACCAGATTAAACCAGGCACATGACAAACTTATCCTAACAGGCTCACAAGAGGATAGGCATATGTTTGTGGAACTCAAAAAACTATATGATGCTGAAGTAAAAAACAAGAAGAAGAGTTATATAAATGGCAAAATTCAACAGACTGAGAACAAAACAAAAGAACTGTGGAAAATCATCAATGAAGAAAGAGGCATAAAGTATATGACAAACAGAGAGAATCTAAGCCTTACCTACAACAACCACATGGTAACTGATCCATACCAGGTCTGTAATCTGTTGAATGCTGCTTTTATTCAGCCTCCAGTCACATCAACTGATACTGCAACACTGGATTGCTCGAATGAAATAAATGGAATACCAGCACTCAGTGAGTTCAAAACAATCACACATACAGAACTGAGCAGACTCCTTGGGAGGTTGAAGTCGAATAATTCCTCAGGATTTGATGACATTACTGGCAAAATGCTGAAATACTGTGAGCAAGAATTAAAGACTCCACTACTGGATATTGTCAATGCTTCCATAAATCAGGCAGCCCTCCCAAAAAGTCTAAAGATATCTAAGATATATCCCAAGTTCAAAAAGGGTGACAAGACGAACCCCAAAAATTTCAGGCCAATTGCAAATCTGCCACAAACATCAAAAATAATAGAACGTGCAATATATGACCAATTGATCAGACACCTTGAAGTCAACAATTTAATAACGGGGCACCAGCATGGATTCAGAAAAGGATGCAGCACAGCAATGGCAGTTTCAGAACTTTGTAATATTATAAATAAACTATGGGAGGAGAAAAAAACTGTATCTGGCATTTTCATTGATCTCCAGAAAGCTTTCGATACCCTAAATTGGGAAACACTGAAAATAAAACTGAAAAATCTCAAAATAGTCGGAAAGGCTCTGCAGTGGTTGGAGGATTACCTCTTGACAAGGAAACAATATGTCAAACTAGACCACCATAAAGAAAACAACATAGTACAGTACAAATCCTCACTCAAATCAGTAAACAGAGGCGTACCCCAGGGGTCAATACTTGGACCACTGCTGTTCCTAATATACATTAATGACTTTCCCAATGAAATGGATGGCAGAAACAACTGTATACTCTTTGCTGATGATACCACAATACTGATACCACACAATAACCAGGAGTCAACAAATAATGTAATCGATGAAACCCTAGAAGAGGCCACCCATACCTGCAATAGACTACATCTAACTATTAACAAACAAAAAACTACACACATAAAATTTTAACCAACAAACAATAGCCCAGAAGTTCTTACTAACAGCCAAATCACAACAGCCATACAGACAAGATTCTTGGGTATCGTAATTGACAAAAACTTGACGTGGCAGCCTCACATTGAACAATTAAGTAAAAAGCTATCATCCGCAGTATATGTCATTTGGAGAATATCCAATATTTCAGGGGAAAAGACAGCCTTTATTGCTTACCATGCTTTATTTGCCTCCCACCTGAGATATGGCATCGTGGCCTGGGGTTCAGCATCTCAGGTGCACCTCAATAAGATCCTTATAATCCAAAAGAGGGCACTCAGAACCATTCTTGGAGTGAGCATAATGGAACACTGCAAACCACTTTTCAGGAAGCACAAGCTACTTACAGTGATCTCTCTCTATATCCTGGAAACTACAATCCTGGCAAGGAAAACTAATCCCTCAAAGAGGTGTGATAAGCATGGGTACAAAACGAGGAATTTCGAGGACATGGACCTTCCAAGGCACCGCCTGAAAAAATTCAAAGATTCTCCAGCCTATGCAGGAGCCTACCTTTTCAACCTACTGCCGACATCCTTAAAGGCCCTGGAAGGAAACAGGCTCTTTGCCGCTGCACTCAAGCAATATCTGACAGCCCGACCTTACTACACACTGACAGAGTATGTCCAAGATCACACTTTCCAGCATCTGGCAGGTCGAGCAGCGGACCACATCCACTGACCTCAAAAATGAGGAAAATTTGACGATTCCCCGGTCACTGCACTGCGGTGAAGACGATACAAGTAACAAGTAAGTAAGTAACCCTCTGTATTCTCATAGGTATTACTGCACCCATATACACAACACATAATACGGCTCTTGGGCATTTTTTGTATGTTTGTCTAAAGGAATATTTTTTTGAAAAAAACGTATTTGAAGTGAGACAATTTAACACACGAATTAATGGCGATCAGATTTTGACTCACTAAGTTAGAGCAAGATCCTCCGCTCTGAGCGCTGTCGGTCGATCTCCAGATCGCCTATAGCTCGTTGGTTCCAAAGATGAAGAAAATTTGAACTACAGAGATGATGATGATAAAAACTAAGGTCCATTTTTAATCAAGTGATGTTTTCTGTTAGACTTATTTTGAATAAAATTTCCCAGAAAAATTCTGAAAATCATTTACAAAGTGAGTCCTCGTATCATAAGATGTTAACAAGTTTGTAATAAATTTACTATGAATAAAACGTTTTAGTTGAGGTGCAGCAATGACAGGTCTGTTCAATGAATTTTTATCGGATTCTTTAACCAAATTGTTCTACGTCAAAAACATGTTTTTTAAAACAATTTTCCCCCCTTTTTGAACGACCAATTTGTAAAACTAAAAGAAATGGTTTTATAACATTGTAATGTTGTCCATCACGAGAAACAATATTCTACCACAATGATAGTGCTAATTCTGGCTACTCAGAGATCGCATAAGTCGATTTTCTGGCCAACTCATCCATTATAGTACCAACTTAGCAATACTTTAGGTTATATTTGGATGACAAAAAAATTAATATTTCATGACCGAAAAAGACATCAAAATACAAAAGTCTTATAAAAATATTATTCACTACATCTATTTATGATTATTACTGAAATAATCGGAATTCATTTTTTAATTCGTGCGGAAGTGGAAGTGTAAGCCTGTAGCACGAACTACGTACGAACGGAAGAGTTTTTGCAATATTATTGCCCCTTCCAAATTTTTTGCTGCGATTTTTGGTTTGTGATTTTAACCTTTAAATAACAAATTTCGTGAAAATGAACCCTTTTTTCGAAGCTCTAAAGAAGTGTTTGGTGAGTTAAAAAACATATCTTAATGTGAGTTTTATTTCAATTCAACCATAGTAAACGGAGTTTTTTAGTTATAACAGAAGCGTATTAAAACTTACCATTTTTTGTTAAAATACACTTTCTGCGCATACAATACACTTCAATTCATATTAATATTATATTTGTGGGTGCATAAAATTCAAGTAGCTCATACAATAATAAAGTGATAAACTGACAATGTATTTCTTTAGAAACGTTAAAGTGTAGCGTATGTCTTCCAAATAAATAAGGGGTTAGTTTTACACACGCATCGCCGGTATCTTGCAAGATTGTATAGCAAAGAGTATTTTAACATGGAAATCATCGTGTTTTAAAAGCTTTATAACGAGAAAGTCTTTATTATTATTTTTTTACTTAAAACAATTAATAAAACGTGCTAGATATGATCTTAATGAAATTTCGGATTCTTTTCATGCCGAAATATTTTCATATACAGTACTGTATTTATTATGTTTCATAAGATTGACGCAGCATTTCTTTTTTTTTTTTTTGTTGAAAATGAAGTATCACTTTTGTCAAACTCGATGTGCTTATATTTTCATTCCTTATCCTCATTGCATAAACTTAAAGTAGAAGTAATTAGTTTATGCGCAAAATACGGTATTCCTACGAAATCGATGATTAACAAGCCTTTTGTATGTTACCCATAAAGCATAATATTATATGGCTCGTCGATAATATTTTTGGGACAAGATGACAAGTAATGACAGTTATTAGTGAAACACAGTAATGAATTATACTACGAATAGGAATAACTGATGTGAAGCCTTCTTCATTCATGTTTCAAGAAAAGTCACCCCGCATCATGCTCCTGAATATTGACTTATGTGGCTCCACATCATCTTACTGACTTTCTACAATCTCAATAAAATTATCTAGCTGTTCACTGAATTTCACTTTTTTCTCGATATCTCTGGGATCTCTAAAGTCAAAATTATATTAAACATTGCAAAACTTATCTACCACTTGCAGTTGTAAACATTAGTTATTTTCAACTGGGAAGTTGGCAAACTGAATCTATATTTATGTAAGTGATGTTTTGTTTTCTAGAGATGGAGTATGCAGATATTCTCCTTGATTATCTTCCTGAGAGTGCTCGTGGCGCCAGTGGTCTGGGTAATCATGGAGTCTTTAGTGAAGCCTGGATTTGCCTCTTTGATGGAGAAAGTGAGTATTGTAATAATTGATGAATTAAATAATATTAAAATGAAAAAATATTATAATTAAAATTGATGTATGAGTTCCACTCATACGAGTATGTACCAATCAAGAATTTGTTATAATAATAATAATATTAGTTTTATAACATTGTATAACAACTCTATAAACAACACAGGAATGTAATTACAAGTTCATGATAGTGAAAAATATAATAATAATGATGATGATGATAATATTATTAATGCACTGTTTTTTGCCTTTAAAAATATTGTTGAATTGGCATTTGTAATTATTCATAATATATTTTTGTTACATTTCAATTTGAAGCAATCTCTATACGATATATTATGATAACTTAGTTTTTCATAAAATTGAAGTGATTTTTCTAGTACCTACAGTTTACTGTTTTCCATTATTTTTTCGAGACTACTTCTGCTACATCCATGTAGCCTACTGATTTATTGTTCACCCATCGACAAGCAGTCAATTAAATGATAAAAACATATAATATATTTTTCAAACAATCTAGTTCGAAGAGAGTAATTCATTTTTAATGTTTAAACGTTCGTCAGTTTTCTCATTTCAAAAGCTTCAAGTGCCTTATTGTTTTTCATAGTACTTGTTCAGCAATTCAATAAATTTGTTAAATCTCAAGATTTTCGAGACAATTTACCACTTATATTATAGTTGTCTCCATGACATAGCCTTCTGACTCATTTCTGCTGCGTTTTGGAGCAGAAAACTTCATTAATTCCATGTAACCTTATCGAATTACCTTACCTCATCCACGTGAAAGTTGGCTGAGAAACATGAAAGCCTACCTCATTTGCTAGAACCTCATCAGAAACTAAAATGCTGTAATATAGCCGATACTATAACAAATATTTTATACAAATACTGCTGCTTTTTATTATCTGTTTTTGTTTGGTGTCACTTTTAATATATTTTTGTAAAGTTTCATTTTCAGTAATTGAGTGAAATATTGGTGATGAGTTTTTCTAGAGAAATTTTTCAAGTATGAAACCATTTGTTTCCTCAGCTTGCCCCCGTCGGTGAACAATTCTTAGCCGCGGGTCTGAACTGTGAGCAGGCATTGAAAGACTATCTGAACAACTCGTCACCCATTTTTCTTGTAGTGAGTATTACTGGTATTACTAAGTAGTATTAGTGATGATTATTATAACTGGTATTACTCACTAGATTTTCGAAGGAATCACCTTTGAGCATCAAAAATAAGATTGTAAATCTCATGTATAGCCTATATTTGAATTAGAATTATATTCTCCTTGTATGTACAAAGCAATGTAGCATGTTTCGCGATCTTCATTACAAATTAATGTCTACAGTAAACACACATAAAATTGTATTTTGTTCAATATTTTATCTGATTTCGATTGTGAGTGACTGCAGACCTCAGAGTTTTGGTCTAAAGAACGTTTTGGTCTACGCAGAACGAGGAGTGAGGTTGATTTCCTCACTGATCTCTATCAGCATGCCGGGATCTCTATCAGGGAAGTGATAGCCGCGAGCCGTAGCAGGTATCTGTTCAATCAGAGAGATAAGCTGCGTTCTCGTAGGTCCTGTTTGTAACGGTGACCGATTAGATCGGCCAGCAAAAAAGACACTGTTCTCTGCTGTAAAATCACTTCCCGGTGGTTCGGAACCCACCTAAAACTGTAGGTCCAACTCATCAATCACCATCATCCAACTCATTACCCACGCACAGGTCTCAGACCTATGTGGGCTTCATCCTAAAAAAAAAAAAAAAAAAAAAAAAAAGTCCACTGGCTGGATGCCTTTACAGTCCACAATCACCACAGGGTCTAGCTACATTCGGTGACGGTGTATTCTTCTATCTTGTGTTGTACACATCTACTTCCTGCTTCCTATTAATTCATCATTCAACAGAGACTAATATTTTTAAAAGTTACAAAAGAAAATCTGTCTCTTTTTGTAGTGGCTAGAAGCTATTCAATTTTCTGAAAAAGAGTTTCATTAGAGATAATTTTCGCTACGTTATTTTTCTTCACAATACTAACATAAGAATTAAACGGGACCAAAATGTATAGAATATTATTTAGTATTTTTTTAAAGTAATATATATTTTCATTTTCTAGGTAATTAATATGTTCGCGATTGCAAATTTGCCGATAGTGGGCGGTGCACGACCTTTTCTCGATGGACTATCCCTGTTGTTAAGATTGATATGGACAGGCATTAAAAAACTGGTAAATATTTCATTGCTATCATTCAGCTACTTATTATTCCAAGTTCTATTGAGATTATACTTTATGTGCACATGTGGCTGAGAAGACTCATTAAAATTGTTTTCAATTAATGTAACTTGCGATCTGATTTTAATATTGTGATAACGCTCTGTCATGCGATTTTTTATCAAACAGACGTTTGAGCACATTGATAACATCTATTGAAAATGCTGTGGAAGATTTCGAATATCAGGTTGTCCAGCTATGAAAGCTAAAATCAATTTAACTAAATGTTCAATCTCCAAAATATTTTTTTACGCTGTCTATCAGTCACTAAGTTTGGCGAGGTGATTTGATGCAGTGTCACATATTTCTTTCATCTTCGATCTATTATTTTGCCCTTCAGATTTTTCTCTCAAATTGGAGTACTTACATCATTCATTTGGGATAGGAATGAGAGCTTGATATCAGTTTTCTTAAAATAAAGCCTTATAATGAGTTATCTGCGGTATCTATTTAACAAATCTGTCTACTTTCAGATAAAAGGAAAGCTATTTAATTATCTTCAGACACTGCTGACAATGAACTAGATCAAGGAATGGATTTGAGGGTTACGGACGAAGGTTCAGTGAAGGGGTGGGAGGATGTATAAATTTTGTAGTTGTGAGACCTAACCCCAGATTCATTCAGCAGTGAATGGAGATGTCTGATTTTTTTTTGTTCATGTATTCCATTCCATGTGTTCTAGGGACCGGTGAAAACTTATCTGATCTTCGTTCTGCTCATTATTTTGCAATCGAAAGGCTTCGAAGAAACCTGCTACCTTCCTGCTTGCTTGATTAATTATGTGGTCGACGTGGTGAGTGAATGATTCTGAATTTCTTTAGAGCATAAAAATGATTGAAACTAAAAAAAAGTTTCTGTAGTGAATAAACTCAAATTATTATAGACAACCATTTTTATGCTTCATTATTCTAAAGCTGTTATTCAAATTAGTTCTTTCTAGAATGTTTTTAAAGTCTGGGGATAGCACAAGTTGATATTGAAGTATGACTTAGCCTGCATTACTAATTGTATATTGGCTGCAAATAAATGAATTATGATAATAATCAACACCTATTGATATTTATTATCAAAGCTGCTACTACTACTGCGTGCTTTAAAGGTACATTGTTAGGTACATAAAGCTCTATCATTATTTGGTTAATTACCAATAGTGGTTGAGATGAGAAGGATGTTCAATGCTATTTTACTCACGAATTTAGATAAAAATAAATTTATTCAAATCTTGAACAAATTTAAACCATTTTTGATTTCTTTCTATTGGAATATTAAATGAAATTATCCATGATAATTAATATAAAATTTAAAAATTCATCATGTTCACAACTGACCTTCAGGTCAACCTCCCTCTATCAAATTGGATGGCTGAACCTGAACAGTTTTTGTTCAAAGCTAAATTTTTAATATAGGCTATTCAACAGATGTTTTATAGCCCATCCCAATCTGAGTGTATTGGCAATCTATTATCCCAGATTATCCTAATCTCTAATCCCTTTTTTTACAGGCTTTGCAATTTATGTATGGCGTATTTCTGGTACATGATACGATCATTGAATTCATAGCGTTCTGCTTGAAATAGTAAGTATAGAGTTCATGTATTATTTTCTTAGATTTTGAAGTACTGTAGTAGTATGCTGAATCCATTTCCATAAAAACGTTCAATTCCTATAAGCAAGTAAGATATTTTAGATATATAGATGTCATAACATTTCAAACGAGGTAGATTAAAGATTTAGATTATAAGTAGCCTACCTACCAGATTTGGCGGACAATGAGGGGATCGCCCCCCTCCCCTCCTCCAATACCACTTCTGTAAGCCAATTGCCACCAATTATGGTTTTATAAAAATTTACTCGCTTATCAGGTGCTAGAGCCCTCATCAGGCCCTGGCCTCCATGACAACATGTCTCCATCCTTCTCTATCCACTGATTTTTCCTTCCATCCTCTTACGCCCATATTCTTCAGGTCATCAGCCACATGGTCAATCCACTTGTCCCTGGTTCACCCCTTCATTCTTCTTGTATGTATCCTAAATAGACATACAATTTTGGGCATTCTAGTGTCACTCATCCTCGTCACATGTCCCAGTCGCCTAATTCTTAATGACCTAAAGATGCACACAATATGTTCTCACTTTTGATAATTATTGTGTCAATCTCGTCATTCCTTCTTATCTGCCACTCCCCATCCACCTTTACTGAGCCATAAGACGAGCCTTTCAAACATTTTCAGCTCCTCTTCATCAGCCAAAGTCTGATGCATAGGTTGCTATTGGGTGAACCAAGATTTAATATATTGCCATCTTGGTACTCATGCCGATAATTTTACTTTTAAACAGTCAAAAGTTTGCATAAAAACTTAATCTACTTAATTTTACATTTCAGTGTTTTCTACAAGTTGAAAGAGCTACTGGGTGACTGCTTGTACTACGTCTACAAATCATTGTCATAAGAGCCTTGGATTCTCGGTCAAAAAGCCTTCGATCAAGATCAAGAAGCTTGAAGAGCATAGAATCTAGGACCTGTATCATTTTCTGTTCATTTTCCCCTGTTTCAGTTCGTTTCGTTATGTTTTCAATCTTTCGGAAAAAATCTTCCAGAAGTACAAACTGACAGAAAGATAAAAACACTTACTAGAGAGATATCATGATATTGGCACCTTTCACCATAGATAGATTCTATTTTTTGCCATCAGACGCTAACGGTCATTGACAATGTCAAAAAATAAAAATGACACTAAAAAAAAATTAATTACTAAAAGTTAGAGCAAAACCTGTCTAACAAAATTTCAAAAAGAGTCTTTCTGAATTTAGTAGGAGCCTAATAGCCTAAAGCGGTGATCCTAGCTCTGCACCTCTTTGCAGAGCGCAAGCTAGTAACTAGTGTTGCCAGACACAAGCTAAATAATTGTATGGGATTAGACTCGAAATTACAATACCCTACATTTAATGAATTCGTACGGTAATATAAAGTCGAATTGCCCAAAATTCTTTAGCTTGTCTGGTAACACAGCTGCGCAGTGCGCTTTGCAAAACCTGCGGAGCTAGGGAAACCTAGGTTAATACAATAGAACAAGATCAAAGAGCTGCGGTGCAGCATTGAACGGCATACATGAAGAATCTAGGAGCTGGATCAGTTCATTTCATCATAGTTTGCTGAAATTCACTTTCAGTTAATTTGTAATAAAAATTCCCTTTATTAGTTTGTTCCAGCTTAATTTGTACTGATAATTTATTCAGAGTAAATTCTTTTTCCAAAGTACCAACTGCTACAGAAAGATAAAGAGATTTAGTGAAGGCATTTCATGATATTGCCACCTTCCGCCATAGCACAATACAATAGAATAAAACGAAAAACTCCGCTTTAGCATTGAACAGTACAAAATCTAGGAACTGAATCAATTTCCTTAGTCTTAATTTGCTTTGTATTAATTAACTCCCTGTTAATTTTTCCTTTATTAAATGGTATTACGTCATACAAAAATCACAATTTGTATTTTGTTACATGATGGAAATTTAGTGAGATTTAATTTAGATTGTTTTGTTTCAAAATAGTAAAGAGAGTTATAGTCTGACATTTCAGATTGAGTTAAAAGAGATATAGACTGATATTTTAGATTGATTAGGGAGAGAGTGAGGAACAGAGTCTACTTTGTCTCAATTAGTTCATTCAATTTGTAAAGAGATTTGACAATAAATACAAATGTTACCATAAGTTTAAACTGGTTAAGAGAGATTTAGATTGAGTAAGGAAAGACATGTAGGATTTAGTGAGGAATATGAGTCTGTTTTGTCTCAATTTTGAAAATTGTGTTAATTTGTAAAGAGATTTGATAATAAATACAAAGTACAAAATGAGTAAAGTACACATTCTAGATTGAGTAAAGAGAGATATAGACTGATATTTTTGATTGAGTAAGGAGAGAGATGTAGGATATAGTGAGAATATGAGTCTATTTTGTCTCAATTTGTGTTAATTTGTAAATAGATAATAAATACAAATGTTACCGTAAGTGCAAACTGGTTAAGAGAGATTTAGATTGAGTAAGGAGGAATATGTAGGATTAAGTGAGTAGTATAAGTCTGTTTTTTATCAATTTGTAGATTTAGTAATAGTAACAAAAATGTTACCACTAGTACAAACTGGTATAGAGAGATGAAAACATTTCGTAAAATATTCACCTTTCGCCATAGCCTAAAAAAAGAACAAGATCAAAAAGCTGCAGTTTAGCATTGAACAGCATACATTTAGATGCAGAATCTAGGAGCTGTATCAATTTATTTCATTTTAAGTTGCTTTACTCCCCTTTCTGTCAATTTCCCCTTACAGTATTAGTTTTTTGTCATAATTTAATTTTATAAATTTATTCGCAGAAAATTCTTTTTCTAGAATTTCAAACGGTTACTTCAGAGATAAAGAGATTTAGTAAACCCATTTCATAACATGTTCTCCTTTTGCCATAGCCTAACACAATAGAACAATATCAAAAAGCCGCAGTTTAGCACTGAACCGTATAAAATCTGGGAACTGCATCAATTTTCGTGGTCTAATTTGTTTTGTATTAATTAGTTCCCTGGTAATTTTTTCGGTATTATTATTATTAGTTTTTTCATCTTTACTTGTGTTTTCTACCAGTTCAAATAAAATTGTGTTTAATAATTCAAATGGTTGAGTATTTATTATAATTTTTTTAATTTTACAATTTATCAGTTCAAAAGGACCCATACTATAGAGAAATGTTTTATGCTTGGTATTGCATATTTAAGATGTTAGTAAGTACTCAACAGCATAGTTTTCTTCTAAAATATTCACGGTCACCTACCAGAAAAATATCCAATTAACGAGTAGAACCGATTATGCAGAATAGAAGATATTGATGTTGTCAGTCAGAGGCGATTCTTCCATTTAATTAAAAATTAATAATATGAACTGATAAAGTTTATTTCTGGAATGTTGTCTATATTTGGTAATAGAAGCACATAATCGCCCTATTAAAATAGAATACTTTATTATTACTGGAAGGCTTTGAAACAAACATTTCCGTTGATACAGTAGAAACTTCTCAAAAGTCCTACATTTCAACATAGCCCAGTCAAATTAGACAAATCGAGAGAAACAATTGATCGAGAAATTAAATATCGGATTTTAATGAGTGTAGGGGACAAGTTCAGGTTTTATCTGAGTAACCTAATGAATGAATACTAATAAATTTATTCGCGTGAATGAATAAATATTTCCGAGAAGAGGCCATCTACTTGTTTAAATCACTTTTTGAGTTCACTCTGGTAGGGATGCCCTAACGTTTTAGTTGGGAGATTCGCTTTTTTCTTAGGGTGGGTGTTTGTGGATCCTGCCCCGGGATCAAACGATTTTTAGTCATGGAAACACTTGTTTCTCAAATAGTTTGCTCATTAAACTCAGACATACGTATACCTGCACCCCCAATAATGGCACCCCAGCCTAGCTAAGCGCCTAGTATACGAACAAGGCAACAGTTCCAAACTGATTCAAGACAAAAAATAAACTGCAGAAGTCAATATTGGATTTTTATAAAGAGAGCAAAAATAGCAAGACCACCATTATTGTACAAAAATTATTGCATTGTATGGGTGAACATGAGGTTATAATGAACCAGAAGTTAGTGAACGAGTATTCTATTATATTGAAGAAGAAGATTGGAGAACGTATCAATTGAATTTCAATACAAATTATCTGCATTGCTTATCTTAAAATTTATTTTATCAATATCACAATATGATTATAGCACCACAGCTATCAATTAATTTCTAAATTACCAAATAATTTACCAAATTATATCAAAATTTAAAATCTCAAATCATTCAGATATCATAGTTTTGTACAACGCATGTGATCATGGCATTCTTTCGATTAAAAAAGCATTTTTATATTACAAAAATATGAACTAACACTGACATAGTATTGTTTAATTATTACATAGAGACTATATTACTTTTGCATTTGTCAAATTTCCAGAATAAAAATTATAATATGTATGAGTTGAACCATAATAATGAGTTAAAACTGATAATGTGTTTGAGCTATTAACATCATTATTAAATTGATCAATTTTTTCTGATAAAACCTGAGTTACTACTACATAAATTATTGATGTTTGCATGGTAGTTTCACAATTTATAAAAAAAACTCTGTGTGATAAAACTGATATGTGTTCGGAGTTACAGATATTATTGTTGCATTCGTCAAAAATTGTTGAAAGTCAAAAGTTGTATTTGTCGAAAGTTTTATTGGAAAAATTCCAGTTTCCAAGTGCAATATATTTTCATTACTGCCTCAAAACAGGGCATACCTTTTGCTGCAACCTGCATTCATTTGATAACAACCGAATTACGTTATTATAGTCTTTGAGTCATCGTCGATTAATCTTGTTTCAAGATTAGATATCCTTGAAATGATAATTTTATAATCAGTATTTCATACATTTTATAATGAACGAATTGTTCCAAAGAGAACTATAAATTTCCACAAATTCACATCAAAACAATCTAAATTATTGTAGAGAGACTTTCATACATTGTCAAAAATTTGTGAATAATTCTCAAGTTATTAAGGCGGTTTATATCCACTATAAAAATACGTAACCACAAAGATTTGAAGTGAATGCATTAATTAGAAGAACTTGCATTGAAGTAATCCATATATACCTTTGAAGAAACTTTAGATACCTTTAATGTATACATATAAAGTATTAAAGATACCACAAATCTTTAAAATCTCATTCACAATAATCATATTTGTTTCAGCTTTAAGATTGTGTAGGATTGAATTATTCCCATTGAAATACTATTTGGAAAAAACTACTGACTATTTTATCATGAATTGCATAGATGAAGTTTCTCTTAGTCATGTCATATTCAATTTCAACCAAATTACAATACCTCTCAGTACCACACATTTCTAAAGTTGAAGTAAAGATAATGCCTGTGAATGAGATTCATTATAAATATCATGTTCATATTTTATGGAGAATAAATTTTTATTTGAAATTTCATGTGTACATTATAAGATCTGCAAGTCCTTGTATTAAACAGAGCCTCTGCAGTCACGTGTCACAGGCTAAATTACATCAGCCAACCGAGTGATGTCAAGGTACACAAAGTAGGCTAATGTACTCACATGTTTAGAGTCCTTAGCTTTTTTCATCAAGTAATTTTTAATCAAATTTAGCCTGAAATTGTGGTTTGCAACCGTGACTGCAGTGGATTTGTATAATAAGGCTCCGAGATATGTGGGTTTAAATATTTATTTCAAACTGGTATATTATTGTTTTATCAATCGATTATCATAACAAATTGAACTGTGGTATTAAACCTTATCAACTAAACATGAACATCACTTAACCTGCCAAGTAGGTTTTCTAGTAGGCTACTTTCGGTACTGTCAATGTGTTGAAAGTTACTCAAGAGTAATGAGATCAATAACTAATAATAATAACAACTAACAATAACTAATTTGGATGTCTGAATTAAATATAATTAATTAAAGGTAGAAATGGAAAAATTGTTAATAGAACTAGAGCAAAAAATTAATCAATACTTTCACCATATTTTATGATCTCAACTAGTTTGAAAAAAGGATTCTGTTAATTAGTAATGGACATGTACATTATGCAATTTCTAATAACAGAATTCATCTTCATCTATATCAGAATGTTATAGTATACACATATTTTTGTCTTATAGATGAAAACTAAGGGTCAATTATGATTTGGAAACATTGCAACTGAAGAGAAATTAAGTACAACATATAATGATTAAGTCTATGAGTGGGAAATGCATAGTGAAACATTAAATTACGGTAGTCAGTTGAGTGTTGAGGCTGTGAGATCGCGATTAGTCCACTGCACTTTCCACTAATTACGTTTTCGGCCGCTCCTTCTCAGTGCCTTAGGTTTTCCAGCATCAGCTGGAGTATCCGCTTCTTTTATTTTGCAGATTCTTGTAACGAATGACTCTAAATATGCCCGGATGGCTGCAAAATAAAATAGTCATATGTAAAGTGAAATAACAAGCATATCAAAACACAGAAACAGTTCACTATAATAGTATCTATTTACTTGTAGAACCTCATAAGACATGAATATTATTAAGAAAATTAGATGAGAAATTCAGTGATGAAACCAAGATTTTGCTTTGATGGGGGGGGGGGGGGCAGAGTTCAGGTCTCAATGCCTAATATCTTAGTATTGTGAGCACCAGTGGCGTAGCAGGAGGCTGATCGTCCCCGGGTGACGACCCTATCATGCATTCAATGGTTATTTTCTTGATAAATATAATGAGAAAAATTGTGGTCTATCATATATAATAATGGTCGGGCGGTGAAGCAACAGGCGACTTGCAACATCCACACAAATGGTTTAATTGAGTTGAGAAGGAATAATATTATTTATGTATTTATTTTGTGTTCAGGAAGGAATCTTTTAAACTTCTCAAGCTTATTCCTCTCATCATAAGATAAAAGTTTAGACATAGGTCTAGAAATGCTTCATTACTAAGATAAGAAAGGATGAACTTCGCAGCTGTCCCAGTCAGTTTCCTCAATCAAAGATCCTAAGGCCTTTATTTTGGTGGAAAACTGAATAGGTTCCATGCAAGAGGAGCTTGAAACTCGAATAAAGCTGTTACAAGTCTGAAACTATCATAATTATTGAGATATTTCACAAAATACTCAAAAATAGCTGAAAACAGGGTGGGGAGGGGTTTCAAGTATATGAAGTAAATCAACTAATTATTTGTGTATAAACCACTACAGTTTACCAACATGACTTGGAAAAAATTGTCCAGTACCCAATAGCCGAGAACACACCCAAAATTAATAGATTCCATAGGCTATTATTATTGGTTGATACACGCTGAGTTTGGTTGCTTGGTAGTTGCTCATAGTTGCTTTCAACTTGTTGTTCTTTTATGTTTTGATGCAATAGAACCCTGATTTGTGAGCTTTGTGTTCATTTTTGGCTATTGAGTTATTTGACAATTTATTTTGAAAATTGAATCCTCTACAAGTTTTGCAATTATCATTAAAATTGGATAGAGATTTGAAAATAAAGTACACAATTAATTGAATTATCTATTCTAAATAGACTAAAATTTCACACGTTTACATGAAAAATATTATTAGGCACATGAGGTACAAAATGAGAATTAACTATGACAATATTATGGAAAACATAATAGTATAATTTTTATAGAAATCATAGAAGTTTAATGGTGCTTAGATGTACTGATAATAATTATTTCATGTTCATTTGTCAAGTACTTGGAATACTGTACTCTGTTGTAGAAAATGACTGCTCAGTACAGTTATTGTTCTGTGGTTGAATGCTTCTGTTGTTTAGTTTGAACTTCGCTGTTACTTTAAATTGAATCGATTTATTGCCATAAAGAAGATATAATAAAAAAATATATAAATATAACAATGTAAACAATGATGAATAAACTTGCTCACAATGATCATCACTAATTCATTGCAATAGAAAAAATATGGATTGAATTGGCACCAACTAGCAGAAGGGTAATAGCCAATTATTTATAAAGTTTATGTAATTCAATTAGAAATAGATCAGTAAATGCCATCGTTAAAACACTATACTTCCAAAATCTGTTCTATGTAATTTTCTTCATGTTATTTTGTGAGAACTTATTTCATTACTAATTTTATGTGTGAGGAATCTAAGTCGATGTTCTGGTATAATCTATAAGTTCGATGTCTTGAGGCTTAATGGTAAATTCATTGCAAGTTTTTGTTGGGTCGTACGACTGACTCCCATAACATATTAGGCATGAAATCATTCTTCTGCATCAGTTACAAAAAAATTTATTGTAAGCGCAAATACTGTAAAAATAATACTACTACTGTATGTACAGTTTTTGCACCCACAATAGAAGTTGTTTTTACTGATGATGCCCACATGAAAATTGTGCATGGGCATTGAGGTGAATGATTACACAAAATATGCTAGGCTGAATGGAAATCTAACACATCACCGCAGGAATAGCAGTCAGTCAGAGTATTATCATAGACAACACTCTGATTGCAGCTGCCAAAGCAGTTTTTGCAATCTTTTTTCTCAATGGGTTTGGGGCCTTAGATCCTTAGATAGTAATAATTTGAGAGTACCAAAATAGATAATCAATTATAAATCCCAGTTCTAAATAAAACAAAACGCCATTCACTCACCAGATTTTGGTTGCGGTGCAGAAGCTCCAGCTTCTGATTTCAGCTGAGTTGTTGATTTGCTGCGTTTTTGTTCTTTGCTGCTTCTGCCGCCAAGACGAGGACTGAAAAAATGTTAATGTCTTTGAAAATTAGGTATCCAATGCGAGTAACATGTTGCATATTGTTGAGCTTTCAAGCCAAACTACGTTCTAGAATGTTTACCTGTACAGGAGAATAAATAAGATATATTAAATTCTGCAATATAATAAATGTATAGATACTGCATAATAATCATCATCAATATATTTTATATATATTGTATGGACTGGGCCTGTTCTATATCAAAACACAAACTAATATTATTTGTAATTATTGTAAATATTTAAGCTGAAACCCCTTAGCCTACAATTACATCGAATAAACCTACAATGTAATCAAATTTATCTACCCGAATTTTACCCTTTTATAGTATCCCATCTGCGAATATAACACTTCATTGATTTGCGGATGTGATAATATGAAAGCATATAAAATTTGTGTGGATAAAGTTGATTACACTTTATAGGTTAAGGGGTTTCAGCTTAAATAATTACAGCAATTACAAATAATATCAGTTTTTATTTTGATATAAAAGACGCCGGGTGTATACAAAAAAAGGATATATATTGTCCAGGTAACAAAAAGGTTATATAACCAGCTGATTTTCTGTCAAGTTAACAGGGACATGAATAAAGACCGGTTACACTTCCATATGTGGTCCAAAAGAATTAATCGACTGAGAGAATACCAAATGTGTACCAAACACAAAGCTAAACCTAACCTATCGATTCTCTTAGTTGATTATTTCATTGGGACCACATACGGAAATGCAGCCTAAAGAACAATAATAAAATCACAATGAAAATATAACTTAACCAAGACTTTTATCAAAACACACCACAAGAATGATTGTATTATTGTTTCTTAGAGCTGATAGTTATTGAGGTAGGTTGGGTTTGTCAAACTTTTGTAGTCAAAACTTAATTAATCCATGGTTAAGGGAATTTTACTTGAAACTTTAGTTTGACTTAGCTTGGAGGTAATTTTATGTGTCTGTCATTGCCTATACTGTCGCAATTGAGGAGTGAGCTAAATAAAGGGGATATCCCTGAATGAATATCACTGATATAATATGTCAAGATGCCTACCGCACCTTAACTGTCATTAAACTGCAGTCATAATTTTTGGCAACAAATATTAGAATTAATAAGGGTAATACATAGTAGCAGTAGTGTCTATACAGAATAAGCTAAAATCGAGATTTAATAGTCTGTATCAGAGGGCTGAAATCCATACTTATATCATAAATTGCGGATTTTGAAGCAGTACAATAATTATTGCATTTACAATGTAAGAGTACCGGTACTATTATTGATTTAATTGATATTTATGCATTGATTGTCAGAAATCAGTAAGTTAGATTTAAAACGTTTAAATCTAAATACTTACGCCGTAGTAGATGGCATGTGCGCCTTCTTTTTCTTGCAATATTTAAGTAGCAGATATATAATTGCACTGAAAAAGATTGATCCAGTCAATACGAGGATGGATTGTTGTGACCATTTTGAAGGCATTTCCTCCTTCTGGCCCCAAAAAGGAATTTTGAATTTCAGGTCGAAGGTAGGAATTGTAATCATGATTATTATTGTACAAAATTTCCACAATTCTATTTAATATCCGCCGATTTGAAGACTTAATTCCAAGTTTTGGCTGTTGCTGTTGGTGCAGAAGACAAAATTGAATTGCAGGTCTACCACACTACATTAAGTACAAATAACAATGAAGTGGTGATGATGATGATTTTGATAGAGTTGAATAAAAGTATTATTTCATCATTTTAATTTTGATGTATAATTATTATTAACAATACAGCAATATTTCAAGGTCATTAAATTTAAAGTCTGTGGATGAGAAGATGGATTGCCGACACTCGTGGAAAGAATTTGAACTAAAGAGTTGATGAAGCTAAGAGTGCCATGTGTATTGAGTTTAGTTTTCTTTTGAATTTATTTTGAAAATAATTTCTTTGAAAAATTCAAAAAATTCCTGAAA
Organism: Conomelus anceps; assembly: GCA_948455865.1. Classification (NCBI taxonomy): domain Eukaryota; kingdom Metazoa; phylum Arthropoda; class Insecta; order Hemiptera; family Delphacidae; genus Conomelus; species Conomelus anceps. The sequence goes on from OX418222.1 coordinate 39,516,831, forward strand.
GTGGTTGCAGATGGTAACATGATACAGAATTTAATAAATTAAATTTCATTCTTTTCCCGGTCGACCTCACAAAATTGCCCAGTCAATAAATTGAATGTCTAAAAACAGTTTCATGAAAACAATTATATAAAGCTGAATTTCACACCATCAATAAAACACTACTAGAAGTTAATTTTCCCAAAAGAAAATCCCACTATAGCTTCAACCACCCCCCCCCCCCAAATAGGCCATCAAAGTTTCAAAATATCAGTGATGACGCCAATTTAGATATCTCTGTAGCCAATGATTAGATAGAGTTGATTCTTCTCTCATCATGTTAGCAAATACAATATAATGTAACATTGTCTTTGTTGGGCTACAACAATGGTCCTATCCATTTTCACGATGATCATTATAGTTTTCCTCATAACAATTAAAATATCCTTAAAGTGGAATATTTTCAACTAGATTTATTCTTATTTTGCAAGGGACTTTCTCGTTTGTCATTTTACAGGAAAAAGGTTTCAATAAACGTTGTAGTACATTTCTTTCTGAATCCAACGATATGTCTAGTTACATAATTACTATCGAGGATGATTACCGTTACGACGCATTACGCTGTGATGTGGTCCTTCATCAACACCTACTGCACAAGAAATCAGTATTAATGGAAAAATTTTTAATGTATACTTATACGTATTTTGAAGCACTGAATCCGAATTTCGAGCTTCTCGCTTGTAGAACTGAGTTTTGATGATAGGGTTGGTAGAGGGGGACCACCATGTCAACGGCTTTGGACCCCTCACTTGAGGACGGCCATCACACTTCATACTATAGACCTACAGCTCATTGGGCACTCCAAATTCATATGTAACATGTCACATTTGGCCTAAAATTTTAAATTCTTCTTAATAGGCTATGTTTAGACTGTACTTGGAAAATTACAGTTTTTCGTCAAGGAACAGTTCTAACTAGAAAATTACTCATGATAAAAAATATCCAACGTTGGACTCAATTGGTGGGTAGTTTCCCTCATTCACATCAATGACATCAAAACAATTTTAATACTAACTTTTTTTCAACAGAATTTATTAATTTCGAATTCCTTTAATTGCTATCAGTTTATACGGAAGACTTCCGCAATGGCGGATATTGACAACAGTATTTAATAGCTGATGGAAATCGATGAATGCTACTGTACAAAAAATATCACCACCGGGAATCGAACCACGGACCTCCCAATTGCCGGTCGGGCGCCTTATCAGTATAAACTGATAGCAATTAAAGGAATTCGAAATTAATAAATTCTGTTTAAGTAAATTTGTCAGTTTGTTCAATTGTCAATAACTTCGAACTAACTTACTAACTTTTTGTTGTAAATTTTACGACGGTGCAGTCAGTTTCATATTGTGATTATATAATAAATGTACTCACATTCGGCCGAACGTTTTCGAGGTATTGAATCTCATATTCAAGGCCTTGAAGACGTTTGGCCGAATGTGATTACATTTATTTGTCACAATATAAAACTGACTGTAAGTCGTTAAATTTACAATAAAAAGTTAATATTAACAACGCAGATCGTTATGGAACAAAAAACCAAGAATTTTAATACTGAGCAAAACCATATTATAATTATGTAGCCAGATTTTTATGGGTTTTCAAATTGTTTTAGTTTTCCAATCTTACAGCTAAACTTTCTCTCTCCGGCAAGATACCGTATGTATTCAATACCATTCTTGTAGACACTTTCATCACCTGGAATTTGGCACCAACTACATTATTCTAGCACACATAGATCCTAAGCTATAAAAATCTAAATTTTTCAAAATTTTGAAAAAAAATGGAAAATGTTTATTTTTGTAAGATTACTTGGGATGCACGCAGGCTAGAAAGATGCAATTAGTATTAGATTTTAGGTAATCAAAACGTCTACAAGAATGATATTGGATGCATATCTTGTCAGAGGGAAAGTTTAGAGGCCTGGACGCTGAGTGTTTGTCATTGTTGATGCGCACCGGCTTGGTAGTGATAGGCAAACTCGTTTATCGTATACAGGGAATAAAAGACTTTCTCTATAAAAAAGAGTCCTGGTTCTTGTTTCGTATTTTTTTCAGGTATAACTTCTCTGAAACCGCAATTAAAAAATATATTCAAGGCATAAAGACATCCATTTTAGCCTGCAAAGGCCTTCTGAAACAAAGTGACTTGTTTCTGGTGCTTGAGTCATGCCCGATTGAGTGTAAAATCAACTTTTTTAGATGTTACCTTGAAAAAACCTTTTACATACATAATAGCGATTTCAAGTCGGCTTTATTACCACTTACTCTAGAACATCCACTCTCCTCCAAGGGTTCCTACGAATTTGGAAATCCACGAAGCGCCACTGTTGCCATCATCCTTATAAAAAGCCTATAAGACTATAAAAAGCTTATGATAAAATTAAAATGGAAACATTGGATTCAATATCGGAAAATGGAAAGGTTTTTTAATGTAGAAGTACCCAAGTAATATAGATTCGTTTCGAAAAATCAAGACTGAAAAAGCAGTACAGTAAGTAGTAAAGTAAGTACCACATAATGTTAGCCAAGTGAGGAGTCCATGTCTGCTATTAGTCATTTTCGATTACACTGGGCGAGTTTGCCGCATTACAGGCCGACCCAGCACCCCCTACCAAAGGCCTGACTCCTGAAGGAACTTTCATAAATACGGGCACAAGCACCCCCACCATGCTTGCCTCGTAGCCGGAACTGAGTCAACTTTAGTGACACTACTCGCTGGCTTATCAGCTGTAATCGAGGCTTTAGTCATTTTAGAAGTTGTAGCCCAGCATTAGCCTTCATTACCGAAATGGAATTGCGAACATAATTATGGAATTGTTAGCAAAGAATAACAAGTTGTTGTTTAAAGCTGTGCGCAGGGTTTTGGTCAAAAAATGTTTCCAAGTTTCTTGTATTGAATATTGTGAAGGTATTATAATGTTATCTATTACCGTGAAAAAAAAATTCCATCAATTATTTTGTGAAATATGGGGATTGAAAGTTGAAACTTTTCGGTTTTTGAGGGCAATTGATCTCACCTGATTTATTTTAAACTTTTGGCAATGTTTTTATTTATTTAAATTTATTACTAAAAGATACCTTGGGGAATATAATTGGCATATTTTTTATTCTGATCAAACAATTCGTTTATTGAAAATCTCAAAAAATCAGTTTTTTAAATAATTTGATTGAAATAAGAAATATTTCACTCTTCCCCAAGATGTATTTTAATTATAAAAGAATTATCAAAAGTTTAACTCATAGGTGAGATCAATTGCCTCCCAAAACCGAACATTTTAAACTTTGAGCCCCATTTCACAAAATAATTGAAGAAACAAATTTCCCCATGACAATAGATGAAATTTCAATACCTTAACATCTAATACAAGAAACTTAAAAAAATTAAACCCTGCGCACAGCCAGGTGTGATATTGTTGAAAAATGGTGGTTCAAAATGGCTCGAATTATTCTATATCCATAAACACTTTCAACACTATAATAACATATTCAATACTATAATAATCAGACTCTACGTGAGTACAGCACATGGTTTATTATCAACGAGAATAAGGTTAACAGATATCATGCTTCCAAACATTTGAACGAGCTAACGATGTCGATCTAATAAATTAATTGTGTTGAGTTTGCATTCCCATCTAATTAAAAGTTCAATAATTATTATGTAACCACATCGGGCCTTGTTTGCACCAAACTCCTTTGGATACTGTAACAAAGACAAAAAAACATTACATTAATTTCAAATACAAACAAATAATACAAAGAAACCACCAATCATCGATGTCGGTCTCGGTGCTGAGTCAGTTGGGGCGTTAGTCTCTGATTAGATAAGACTCTGGCTGGCTTCTGTTCCTCGAGGTCTCGAATTCGATTCTCGTCAAGGTTTGGATGCTTTCACTTAGATGAATAATCATTCACCTCATTGGCCACGCACAAGTCTCAAGACTCATGTGGGCATCATCCGGCAAAAAAATGAATATAAAATAATAATTGGCATCGCCATTATTTCAGAGAAATTATTTAGTATGCATGTCTACACAAATTATTACCTCTTGTAACATGTTTACAGTTACAGTTACAGTAAATAGATATATTTCTGAGGATGAAGTACATAATGTTCAAACGCACAATTGTACGATACTGAATACAGCAAACGTATATTCAACCAGAGTAGGTAAACATTCTAAGTATCACAAACTATGTTAGATCACTTTCAGACTCTATTCACATGCAAAAAGCGTAATATTATTTCATAAAATTTCAATAATTTGTGATAAAACGCTGAGAACAATGCATGGAGAACCAAAAAACCACAATCAAAAGCATTACAAATTCTACTAGATAACTAGAATAAGGAAGAATAGCTGTTATGAACGGAGCTATATTACTTATTGTCATAAAGTGTATTTGTGACGAGATTTATCTGGTAATCAGGTCAACTCAACTTCCAAGAATAATTTTTACTTTGAATTTTTAGAATGACTCATAGTTTGTCACACTTTAAATTAGTGTGAATGGTTTATAGAGCAGCGTTTGGGTATTCTATGGGTGTAAACAATGATGTTTACTACTTTTACTCAAATCGCTTTCAAGCTAAAAATAAAATGCGATTAAACTGCAATTTGAAGCGCACCATGTGAACTAAAAAATCTACAACAAAAACGGTAAAGGAGACCTTACTTTCTCTTCTTCAAGATTCAGAATGGTGGTCACTAGAGAAAACAAAAGATATCAATCTTTAAATACATGGCCAATAAAAGTCTGAAAAATATATTTTCTCCAAAATATTAAAAAAATTGTCAAAATGTGTTTTGACCCTTTGAGATCAACCAAGAACTTTTCAAGAAGTTCAAAGGAAGGAAATGTTGCAGAATGATTGAACTCGTATTTCAGAAGCGTTTTGTTCAACTTCATGATCACGGAATGCAGGGCCGTATTTATGGGCTGTGGTGCACTATATGGGCTTCTGTCAATAACTTAATGTCAATTGAATAACTTGGACGTTATTAAGTAACCTCTCCCGTGTTTACATAATCATTAAAAGTACAAATTATTCAATTAATTCATTTTATTGACAGAAGCCCATATAGTGCACTTTCTCCTATTTATGAACGTGACTTACTTTCATCTAAGAATGAATTGGAAAGGCTCTATTACATTGAACGTGGTCACAAGCTAACCCAAAATTGAGTCATAATATCACTGACACTGACAAACATGAAATAACATAGATGAAAAGATAAAGATACTGCACTGCATGTAAAATTACATTTACTGTTATGTAATTACTGTATTACCACACCAATATCTTTTTATTATTTTCTGTTTTCGAATGTTAAAAATTATAGCATTTTGATGCAGTGTAGTGAGCGCTACCTGCCAGCAGATCAAAGAACTTCATCCATTCTATTTTGTAGAAAAAGAATTCTACCCTAGTGCGAAGAAAAATTTATAGGTTAGAATTCGATCTATATAGAGGAAGTAAAAATAGTTTCAACAAGTCAAATATACATTGCAATGGTGCAAAAATTGAATATGATGATTTTATTTTATTTTAATGAGCCGATGCTATACTAAAAAATGAAGCCAAAATATGATACAACACAACAATCTAAGAACGGCTTCAAGTCAGCTCTGTACCTATCTTGGCTAAGAACAGATTTTAGATATCGATTTTAAGAATGACTTGACTTTTAAGTTAAGAAGATCTCTAAGTGAGGTTCATAAATACGAACTTGAGTTGAAGCATTGCTTATACTGGGTGAGTTTACAATCTGAAAAGTGAGGTTATAAGCTGACCCAGTTGCCGCTGCACATGTATGTAGTGTAAATTCTTATATTGATATAAATTAGAGTTGTTTGATGTAAATTATTAATCAGGAATCCAGTCTTTGTTGAGGGAGCTGGGTTGTCTTTTAGTGTTACAGCTGCTCGCTGGCTTGTCACATCATGAACCTGTAAGTGTAAGTAAGACGGCCCTAAACCTTGGTTTCCAACTCTCGGATTCGGACTAAACGGACATTGAACAGGGCAGGAATACACTACATATTGATGCTTTCAATACAGATTACTATACCAAAAGCATCAATTGTGTATTCAGGTCCAGTCCACTGGACGTTTTGTTTGAATCCACATGGATGGAAACCGATCCTTTAGAGCTCCATTCGGACAGAGATACTTATAAACACAACAGTTTAGATCCAAATTTAATATCACAGTAATGAGTTATCCAGACAATAAATCAAGGTTTTTAGGGTTTTTTCGGAGGACCCACAGGTCCGAGATATGTGCATGGGTAATGAGTTGAATGATGATGATTTATGATTTGGAGCTTAAATTTTAGGTGGGTTCTGAACAACCGGGAAGTGATTGAAGTTGAATTATCAAGAAGTTTCAAGAAGAGAATAAATACCGTTTTTGGCTGATATATTATAAAATGATGTGTTAGTTCTGTTTTCAATCTTACTCTTAAATAAATATGTGTTGGTTCTGAAGGTGACTAAAAGTTTGAGGTTATCTGTCGTCACCCTCTAGAACTAACCTACTCTCATAAATCTGCATTCTTCTACATTTTTGAATGTTGACAATGGAGAGTCAGACAAATAAATCTAGTCATAATTGTGTTACAAAACGTTGCAGTGGAATTGCAATTGCAACGTTGCTATTGTGAAAGTGGCGCTTAGTTGGTGTACATATAAAGCAGATCGTCAAAGAAACACAACAAATTGAAACTAAAGACGATTAAAAATATATTATAATGAATCAAATTCAGCACTGTTTCATTTGAAAACTATTCCAAAATTCCAGACAATTTTGATTCAAGGTCGAGCAGGTGTCGTTCCAGCCTTTCAACCACCAGACCTTGCATTGAACCTTATTATTCCCCCACAAACTATTTTAAAATTTTAATTTACTATGTTTTTAAAGGAATTCGTTGCTACCTGAATTTGAAAATAGATTTGCCAATCGAACGAGCAGAATCGATGTGTTGAAATGCACGTTCGTGGTCGTTGGGGGTGAATATCCTGTCGACGACTGGTTGAATTTGACCACTATCAACAAGACGTGACAGTTCTCCAAGAACAGTGGTATTGTAGGGAATGAGGCCCCACGATGTGTAGCCAAAAAGACTCTGAAAATTAAATTCAAAATTACCACTCTATATTCACCTGTATTAATGCTTTAATATTAATTATTATAATGGAATTCTCTTCTGATATTTTGTATAATTTGCCATCAAAGAAAACATTTGCAATTTCTAATGCTATATACTCATCATCTACTGATATTACAAATTTGATTTTCAACATCGACTTTTCAAAATATTTTTCAAATTCTATAGTTAGGTTCTATCCAAATATATTACAAAATTTCAGGGCATTTTATGCCAAAAATGAAATATTGAAAACTTACAAGTTACTACCATAACATTTCAACACAAATGGTAAGGTTCAAGGGTGATAGCCGAGTGCCGTTCAATCAGAGATAAGCTACGAAACTCCTGGGCGCTCTTTGTAAGGGTGACCGATTGGATTGGCCAGCAAAAAAGACTCTGTTCTCTGCTGTAAAATCACTTCCCAGTGGTTCAGAACCTTCCTAAAACTGTAGGACCAACTCATCAATCATCATCATCATCATCCAATTCATTACCCACGCACAGGTCTCAGACCTATGTGGGCTTCATCCTACGAAAAAAAGTGACCGAACCTAAACTGCAATTTCCATAGGAGATACTCAGTGGACAATATTTCAACCTTATCTAGAAATTAGCAGGAATACATTTTTCATCTTAATAATATACTTTGCACGCATATTTCCTAACTTTAGATTCCAGGGGCCCGTTTCACGAAAGTCACAAGTTACAAAGTAACAAGTTCACCTACTATCGCACTTGTAAGTACAATTTCACAAGTACAGGCGTTTCTCAAAAGTCACAAGTTACAAAGTAACAATTTCACTAGTACAAGCGTTTACTTGTTACTTTTTAGATCATCTGTTACAAGAAAATGTTGTAATCTTCTTCTTCTTCTTTCTCTCCCCGATTTGTAATCGGAATCTATTCTTAATATAGGTTAGGTCTATTCCTGAATTTTGGTTAGGTCAGTATTATTCGAAAAAAAAAACGCGAGGGTAAAACAACAGTGCTAAAAGCAATTTTAGAAAATAGAGAAATATTGTTTGGGGCCTTCTCTGATACAAAAAAAGAGACAGAGATTTGACAATAACATGATTGTGTCAAAGGCTGAAATAACTTATTTCATTTTCAAATTCCATAAACTATATTTAAAAAAATATGAATATTTAAAAAAATATGAATATTTAAAATATACAAATATTTGCAGGCTGATCTACTTCGCTTATACTCAATCAGTCTTGCAATATGGGATCAGGGCTTAGGATGGACCTATGAATTCACATTTTAGGAATATTTTTGTAATTCAGAAAAATATTGTACAAGCTGCATTACGGAGACCTAGACTGTACTCAACAAGATACCTCTTTTCTTGGAATTTAACGGTTAGAGAATTGTTTATAAAACATTTATGCTTTACATAAATAAAAATAAAACATTTTTCATAGTCCATGATCCACCGTATAATCTTAGGCCAGTGTCAATTACTTTCGAGTAGGCTTCAATTAAATTTTTGAAGGCTAAAAGACAATTCAAGTTTACTGCTTCTAAACTAATAAATATTAAAATTCACACTTGATTCAGAAATGTTGTTTGTTTTAATCATTCTCCTTAATAAATATTATCCTCACAGAATTTCCTTTTCAAATACGGAACCTTTGGTATTGTAGGCTAAATCAATAACAAAACTAATAAAACTTCAATGACGAATAACCTCCAAAGAACGGTAATGACATCGACGACAAAACTATTTATTCAAATAACATGACCACAAAAGCACTTGTGAAAAAAGTTACCCATGTATTACGATAGGTTAAAATTTTGGCTAATATTCACAAGTGTTTACTTGTTACTTGTGAAAACATGAATATTCACTATAGTGAACTTGTGACTTTTTACTAGTGAATAGGTGAATTTTCACTTGTGACTAAAAGACTGGTGAATTTCGTTCGTGAAACACTTGTAACTCAGAATAGTAACAAGTTCACCAAAATTCACCGGTGAATATGTAACTTGTGACTTTCGTGAAACGGGCCCCAGAGCTATGTTGATAGAAGAAATACCAGTTAACGAGCTGAAAAGTCTATTTAAATCAATCTCGTAGAAGAAATACCAGTCAAGCTGAAAATGGCAATTCAATTCAATCTAGTATTCATTACGTATTGTAGCTATTTGGCCTATTTGGGCTCAGTTTTCGATGGTCTGTTAGTAACCAAAATACGTTATTCTTAAAACTGGTCGAACTGCAACTAGAACTTGTTAAACATCAAGTTTCTCAATCAACACGCGAAATTCAAACAGACAAATTGTTAATAAATGAAATAAACTCCAACTTACATGGGTTATGCGTATCCACGCTGAATACAGAGTACCAAAGAACATGCCATAGGAGTCTGAAGCAAGGGTTGAACTAATTGGTGTGACTACAATTCCATTAGGGAGGCAGAGGTCCAAGCAAAATTTGTGCGCAACTGAACCCGCTGTATTGAAGACAACATCGAACCTGAAAAATATGGATTAGTAAATGGATAGCCTATAAAATATGGATACATGAATGTGATCAATGATGAAATGCTAAATTCATACGCAATCGAAAGACAATGAAAAAAAAAATAACCAAATAAACTGAAAACCAAACTCATTTCTATTCACAGGAAGGTAGGTGAAAATTTATTAAGTGTAATTGTTTAGCACTCAACACAGTGTTTGTCTTGTAAGTTTGAGAAAGAGAGGAACAAAAAAAAGGAGAAAAAGAAAAAAGAAGAAAGATAAGAAAAAGAGACTATTAATTAAATTGGTCAATAGGTTACGTCATGCTCCGATACTACGATTCAAATGAATCGGGCAATCTGCTAGTTTTGAAATAAATGTCGATACCGACCTATTTTTGAGTAGATGTCGTTCAATGTTGGCAGTCTCCAAAGGAACAACTTGGTCAGCACCGAGTGCCGTCATCGTTTGCGAGGCACGATTCAGACATGTGACGGTGACATGTGAATCCCACGCTCGACAAAGCTGGGTTATTATTACACCTACTCCAGAAGTACCACAATGCACCAGCACTCTGCAAATATATTACAAGTTTATTAGAGTTCACATTTCAGGCATAAAACATATTTTATTCCATTAATACACAGCCAAATTATGTGGAAAAGCACAATTACATAGACAAAAAACTCTAAAACAAGCATTTTTACTGTAATCTGCCAATTTCCTGAGTAATTATTTACCTATACAATTAATTGCTTCTACAGTTATCCTGACAAGAACTGTTGGTTATTAGCGATAGTAAATAGGTGAATACATTTTAGAGAGTAGTAAAGGACGCGTTTCAGAACCTGAGCCCACCTTCAGCGATTTAACTTCATACTTAGTGAGTATGGTGATTATTTACTGTTCGCTGAAGATGGGGCTCAGATCCTGAAACGCGTCCAATATCATTCACATACGTACGTTCCACCGTTAATTATTTATTGATACAGGCAAAATACAACTAGTTGTAAAGAACAACGAAAGTTTCTAAGGAAACTTTTTATATATTTACCATAAATATATAATTGAATTTCAATATCATTAAAATTTCAACTAGTACACCCGATGTAAATCAAAACGCATACTTGGTGACGTAATGCAGAGTGCCTTTTTGTGGAACACATAAATCGATTGGGCTGTGAGAATGGACAAGATTCAAATGACTTTATTTGAATGTATGTGGCTACTTACATTATTATCATGTTTAGATCCAAGAGGGATAGTGAAGTATAATGATTTTTGAAAATTGACAAGTGTTAGAGGTTTGAAGTAGGCAAGAGGATAAATACAATAAATACATATTTTAACCGATTGTACTGAAAAAATTTATGTATGATAGGCAAAATGATAACATGAGATAATTACATAAGGTGGAGAAGTTTTGCCTGAGAACATGAGATAATTACACAAGGTGGAGAAGTTTTGCCTGTTATGTAGTGGAATTATGGTTTAACGGGCTAAAGATATTGGCACTGAAGTAAAAGTGGATCAGCCACATTAGCAGATAAATAATTACTGACCGAACAAAGAGAGGTCTCTGTTTCAAGTCAATTACGGCTAAACGTGTGGACCAAATGCTTTGACATTATTCATGGATGCCATTTTAGGCCATTTTAATAGCAACGTATCTTGAGGATTTTAAAAATGTTCTCCCATTTAAAGGAAAAACAAGGAAAGGTACGCAGGCCTTCTACGATAGGAAACATATGATTTTTAAAATGAGCTTCTTCATCATATCATGTAATTGTGTTGTTTTTTTGTGGAAATAAATTTGAATTGGAATTAGATTTCAAGATAGCTCTCGGGTCCTCTTTTTCAACTGGTTGAACCTTCATATGAATTAAATTATCATACATAAGAATAACATTTTTGCTTGAGAGAAACAAATCATTTCCAATATTCCAATTAAGTATAATAGCAAGTTATTACTAGTAAATGGTAAGAATGGAAATTTAATTAATATTGTTCTACAAATTCATTCATCAGGCATGTAAAATGTGATCTGATTCTAGCAATCAGCTGCCTGAACAACAGATGAAACTAGAACCGCAGCCTTGGTGACATGATACATAGTGACTTTTTGTGGAATACATACATGAAATGGACTAGACAAATTGAATCAAGGGGTAGGTCTAATTCATCTCTGTATTCCACAAAAATTAAATCCTGCATCTGACCGTAGAATAAATTGTACGTGATAGTCGATATCAATTTAATGCTATATTGCGGGTTACATTGAGTTGTACCATTCTGAATCCCAAAAAGCCATATTCATTCATATATCCCAAACACACGTCAAATAATAATAATAATACGATTTGTCAATTGTGTATCACATATATCTGTGCCCCCCCCCCCCCCCCCCCCCCGCCAACAAGCTTCAGAAAGTAGAAGACTGAATAATATTTAAGCAATACTAGAAATGATAGCTGAAGACAGCCATTTCTATTGAGACATTTTTAATGGAGATAAGAAGCTTTTTTATGGTTAACCTCATCCCTTACATTTTTCTCAAGTTGTGTTCCTCCAAAACTCTTGAGGGGGTCGCCTCAGACAAGGGTGTCTAATAAATTGTGTTAGGTTAGGAAAATTTCGTTGAATGTGGTGATTGTGTTTAATTTTGCGATGATTATTATCATCAAAAATATCAAGTATGTTCCTCTGAGCGAGCACCCTTATTTGAGCGTGAGGTCTACTGCTCACAGAACTACAAGTACTCTACTAACTACTCACTTTTTTCGACGTGCTGTATCGGGGCCCAAACTTGCATGATTGACAACTGCATCCCAAGCAACTGTTCCCGAGTAAGGTATCGATGCAGCGCCTTCAAAACTGACACAACGCGGTTTACGACTGACCCAGCTCTGCTTTACGGCGACTGTGTCAGCCATGACACCAGGTGACCATGGTGGTACCACCGCCCACACTTCATCACCAATTTCTAATTTTGTTACAGCACTTCCCAGGTCAATCACAATTCCAGCACAATCACGGCCCAGAACCAGAGGTAGTTCACCATGCACATTCTAAACAATAAGGAACACAATACTTTATAAAACACGATCGATTCTTCTTCTTTAATAAACAACACAGTGCAATCACAAAGGATAAATTACTTATAGTTACAGTTGTATAATTATTACAACAAAATAATCACGTACAGAAGCTCTGTAGCCATGAAATGACAATACTATAGCAATAAAAAGAAGAGAAATATCTTAATTGAAAGACCCTGCTGGCAAGGCAGACCTGTTAGCCAGCAGTGAGTTCTTGAAAAAATATATATTAACAAACTTAATGAAAATCCTCAACTTTCTCCCTCTGTAACGCCACCTAATAAATACATTTCAGGGACAAAAATGTTATAAAAGTAAGAATCCAACTTGTAGATATATGAAGAAAAAGCATGACATCAGCATAAAATTATGGTGTAAATCTTAAATAATATGAAGGTAAGATCTTAAATGATATGAAGATAAGAAGATGATGAAGGAGACGATGAAGTATGAAATGAACATAAATGATGAAGATTAAATATTCCGGTTGCGATCCCTCAAGAACCATTTGAGCATAAACATTTTTACAAATAGTGAGTGTGGTCCATGCTTGCCTTTAAATAAGTCTTCCTAATTATTTGTTTTTCTTAGCCATTAACATCAGTATTAGGAATCTTATTTTGATCATTTTTTTTTCAAAAATAGCTTTCCATTACATGACCAGAATCATTTATTTGTGAGAAACATTACATAAGATTAAACTAATTTATTCTAGTAAATCTACAAATTTTGCATTCAAGTGCTTATTAATTAACACCATATAGATTGTAAACTTAGACGATGCTGTTTGCATAATGTTGAAAACATGAACAGTAATCTTATTGGGATCTTATTCTTAATGATATAAGATTAGGATGACACGGTACTAACATTATCTGTGATTATATGGAAAGAATGCGAAGGAAAATACTTGGAAAAGAGAAATAGCAAAAGACTTTCGAAACAACTGATCACTGTAATAGTATATTTCGCACCTAGGGCCGAAAATGTGTGTTTGCCGGCTCGAGATCGCGGTTTTCAAGTTCGAGACGAAGTCGAGAACTTGAAGCGTTTGAGAGCCGGCAAAACATTTTTGCCCGTGTTGCGAACGCTATTTTTCGCCACACTACGAAAAAAAAACAACAATGTTAAGATGGAAATTTTGAAAGCGAAATTTTAAGGCTATGGTACTTGCAAGAATACAAGGAACGGCTATCACCTTTTTATCCAACCTACAGCGCTCTGGGTGGGCATTTTGTCAACTACTACAACTGTTCACCAAAAGGTTAGATGGTTAGGTTTTTTGTTGTTATTCCTGTTCCTGATTCGAAACCTGCATAAAACAACCAAAAACCTAACCAACTAACCTTTCTATACCAACAGTTGCAGTAGTAGTCAAAATTCCTAAAAACAAAAAACCTAACCAACCAACCTTTTTGGTGAGAGGTTACCAACATTTGTAATAGTTGACAAAATTCCCACCCAGAGCTCTGTAGGTTGGATAAAAAGGTTCTATTGTTTGATATCAAAACTACAAAATAATACATATTAAGTTATAAAAAGTGATCATTTTTGACATTTTAAATACTACGTACATATTAAATTATAAAAAATAAACATTTATTGATGGTTTAAATATTTTTGTTTTACATAAAAGTTGGAAGGATTCATTTTTACAATCATGACTGCTGTATCCAGACACGATCAGCTGTCATTCAAGGTCATTTTCTTTTCCGCCCTAGGGCGGTAAACGTTTACAGACCTCGACGGAAACCAAACACTTTCGGCCTCCATATGACGCACGAAAAACAGCTCATTACGTCCTAGTGTGGCGAAAACATTAATTTTAACCTTTTCAACAAATTTCCACAAAACTACAGCCACAACCATTAAAAACTCAAATGCTTCCTTGAAATAACAAATCTACAAGATATTAATAAAACTAAGGAAGAAAAATAATAATATAATAATAATAAAAATGGGGGAAGTGATAGCCGTGAGCCGTAGCAGGTATCTGTTCAATCAGATTACATAAGCAACGCACTCCTGGGCCCTCTCTGTAAGGGTGACCGATTGGATTGGCCAGCAAAAAACAGTAAAATCACTTCCTGGTGGTTCGGAACCCACCTAAAATTGTAGGTCCACAGGGTTTCCAATGAAATGGCTCAAGCGACGAGATGGAACTACCCGTAAGGGTCCCCCACCAATAAAAGCCATACGCATTTACTTTTTTAATAATAATAATATGATTCAAATTTCAGATAGAAACCAACTGTGTAATTTCAACTAAATTTAAATTAAGGGAAAAGAGAACGTATTTTGCAATAATTTTTCATTGTGAAATATAATTTTTTTGGAGGATGAAGCCCACATATGTCTGAGACCTGTGCGTGGGTAATGAGTTGGATGATGGTGATTGATAAGATGGAACTACAGTTTTAGGTGGGTTCCGAATCACCGGGAAGTGATTTTACAGCAGAGAACAGTGTCTTTTTTGCTGGCCAATCTAATCGGTCACCCTTACAAAGAGTGCCCAGGAGAACGCAGCTTATCTCTATCTGATTGAACATCTGATATAACCTGCTACGGCTCACGGCTATCACTTACCATATTATTATAAAATATATAAATATATTTGGTGCTCACTCAGATATTTATTTTCAATAAATAAATATGACTATAAATACGTCAACGAATTCATATAATCACTCATCTTGAAAAGCCTAACAACACAACATTTGAATAGTGCATTCTCTTTTTACTGATTATTTTATTTTAATTAACAGCACAAATGGATTTCAATTTTATTTCTGTGCTTTTAAAAATCAGAATTTTAAACTGTTCAATATTGTAACGTTGCACAAGACTAGCACTATAACTATGGTAACAAGTAAAATGGAAAATAAATTCATAATTACGATGGTTCAAGTAATGTATCATTACTTGACTTGCCAGTCATTGAGGAGTTCCACTTTAACATGTATAATACAAATAATACAGCTAGAGTAAACATTTTAAAGGCTCAGAGTATATGAGCTCCGTAAGCTAGAGGTTATAAATTCTATATTAAAGCATAACTAAATATATAGAATATATATATTAAAGCATAAGTACGGTATAAAAGAGAGGGCCGACTACATCGTAATTCTACCACCTGGGTTGAATAAAAGCAATCAAATAAATAAATAAATGAAAATCAATATTATTTTAAATCGGCACATTATTGAATGTAGGAGTAATTGAAAACTTACTGCGTTGTATTTATTAAGAAATTTCCTCAGAACTCTGGCATATCCAGAGGCAATTTTTATATCGATCTGATCAAGAGATGCAGCTTTAACTTCAATAAGTACATCGTCAGGGTCACAAAGGGTAGGAGCTATCACATCTTCAAGTAGAGACACTGACTGAAAACACACAATTCAATTCAATTTTTTTACCAAATATAAAACAAATACACAAGTAAATCTTCTATAAATGCTACCATCAACGAATAGAAAAACTTTTCGCGCACGAGGAAGTAGAACCAAGGGCGGATCCAGGGCCGAACGAGCCGGGCAACCACCCGGGGCCCCGCTGGCCCCGAACAAAACTCAGGTCAGGTAGGTCGGTTAGAAGCGCGAGGCCCTCAAGCTTAACCAGCCTATAAGCAAGCAGAGTAACAGAGACATAGAAATCTGTTATATTGAAATTTCTCACTCCGAAATTATTGCGTCAGTGCGAAATACTCAAAGAAGCCCACAAAAATGGGCCGGGCGAGTCAGTGGGGCCCTGAGGTCCGGTATTTAAAAAAAATAAACCTAACGTAATGTATTGACTTTTGACTATTGGATATACTTTACAGTTTTGACCTGGCATATTTTATGAAACATGTCAAATTTTTGCTTTTGGGTTTAGCTAACCATTTTCAGTAAGTTAAACATGAAAATATACACAGAAACGCATTATTTTGTACAAAAAATTCAATCAATGCGTACTATCTATAGTGTCAATTTTCCAGGCTGTTGATTTAGTGCATTAGAAACTACTATAATAGTACACAAATAAGGACAGTTTTATAAGATGATCAAACACAGCTAAAAAACGCATTTTAGAGCTGATTTTTTTTTTAAATCATGGGGAGGACGCCCAGACATAGGTAAGTATGGCCACACTAAAGTCAATTGCCCAGGACAACACAAAGCCCGGATCCGCCACTGAGTAGAACAATGTGCTGTAAAATAATACAGCATTCCATTTGGATTTTGATGTTCAGTTCAATTCAGTTCAATTCAGTTCAATTCAGTTCAATTCAGTTTTATTGCCATTTTAAAAACATTTTTTTACAATAAGCACTTGTAAAAGAAATACAAATCAGAATAATTTTACAAAAAATTTTATGAATAAAATAAAATACTTAAGATTTCTAGTTTGTCTTATCTTAATGGCATTGCTAGCATAGACAAAATGTCTGATCGCTAGCAATGAGTTGAGGTTTAAAAGATTGAATAAAGTAGATATTATATGAGCACACAAAAACTTTTACATCGATACACTTCATATTTCATATGAACATTTATGAGTACTTGGAGCTTTTCCATTAATTTGATTTCAATTTTCCCTCTCTATTCACTTATTTCCTCCCCTACGTTAAAACAGATGAGTAGGTAAAAAAAAAAAAATTAAGCTAGTTTATGATATAAAGGTTAGGTTTTATATTACATAGATTTATAGGCCATTTGCTCTTTCAACAAAATTTGAAAATTCCAGCAACCGTAGTGTTGAAGTCGCATAAAACGTGTTTGTTTTTTTTCTTTTTTCTTTTCTCCTTACATGTTACATTTCACATTAATGTCAAGCATTAATTATTAACAAATTGTTTATGCTAAGTGTCGCCAATACAATAAGCAATACTCAAAGATTTAATTGAAAAATTAGAAAGTTATCTTGAAGAATATATTAGTTTTCACCCAGTCATCAACAAAATTTGTGAATTTTTTGTTTATTTTATGAATTATTAGGTTTCTGGGTATCTTATTTATTAGGATATTGCAGCTGTGCTTAAACTGTCTTCTACTTACTGAAAGTCTGGAGAATCTGATCATAAATTGATTTGTACTTGATGGGACGAGTATTGTAACTGAATGCTCGGAGTTGTGGTGAATATTTAGTTTTCTTAATAGATATTATTAAATTTTTAATATATTGCTGCCTGATTGTGAGCACATTAATTTCTTGAAAAATAGCTCTACTAGAATAAATTCTGGGTTTACCCAAAGCTGCTCGGATTAAAAACTTTTGCAAAATGAAGACTTTCTTCAGATGAGTGTCATATGCACCACCCCCACACCTCTATACAATAGGTGAAGAGAACATGTGCATATGCTAAATAGATATTTCTTATGATGTCATGGTTTGCTAACTGGTTGATTTTGTAGAACGTGTGAATGAGATATTTCAACTTGGAGCAAAGGTATAGAGTATGAGCAGTCCATTTTAAATGATCGTCTAACATACATAACACCCAGATATTTTATTGATTTTACTTTTTCTATTTCTGGACACATGCAGTTCAGAGTCTCGTGATTTTCTTCAGTATTATGTAACTTAAGTTTTAAATTTGAGTTTGGTTGTCCATGTTCGTTGGGAGAAAAGGTTATAAATTTTGTTTTTTTATAATTTAAAGTTAGAATATGGCTCTTTAACCATGTATGAATTTTCTTTAGTCCAGAGTTAGCTGATTTGAAAGTGTCATCCCAATTTTTACCATGGAAAATAAATTGATATGATTTATTTTGATAGGCTGTCATGGATTCATTCGCGGATGAGTTCTGTTTCTATATTATTATTTCTTCAATTTTATTTCCTACTTACCAAATTTTACATTTATTTTTAAAATCTTCAGTTGAGCTCTAGATGCCGAGCGGAACGGATTGCTGATAAGCCGTCATAGCCTGATCGTGGATTGTTGTCTGGTTTTAATTTGTAAAAGTAACTTTCTTCTGAATTATAACCTAAAATCATCTAAATCGCTATAAAAGTTTTTTGATTTGAATTGGTCGCGTGTGGAAAGTGCAAAATGAATTTAGGAAATTTGGAAGACTGTCATGTGCGCGGAATGCAAAATTTTCTACCACCCGAAGTATACCAAACTACGTACTGTGGATAAATTTAAAAAAGATGTGCGGTTAGAGTATTTCAATCTTTAGAATTTTTCGAAATGAATAGAATAATAATTAGAATTCGAATTTTCTAATAGCGTTCCAAGAGCTACTCGTCCAAAAAAGCTGAAATTTTCCCAAAAATACGCCCAAGTTCAACGGTTTTCCAGCGTTTTTTTAGCATTCTCAAAGACTAAGAGGCCAAAAAATACAAGACGTCACGAACTCCACTTTAAAAGTCAAATTCCACTCTGAAGGGAAATTCTACGTCTTCTTAGTTGGCTTTCTATCACAAAGCCGTTCTACAATTCTACGTAGCTAGGTGAGAATAATAAATAGTTCAAGAAGAACAAAAATAGTCTCAAAGTAAAATATAGTAAGCTATTCTGTATTTTTCAGTTACAAGGCTAGTATTTACCCTGATGACGAGCATCTCTATTAGTTCTGTCATACAAATTTTATTGATTCATAATTTCTTTATTCGTGTAGCATACATGGTACATTGAATACCTTATAAGGAATATATGGTTGCATACAATAACTATATACAACCAATAATACATATTTCATATTTATACATATCTAACTACTGATTAGCTACTAACGAATTCTACAATATTATATAGTTCTCTCGTCAAAAAAGTTTTCAATAATTTTTGAAATTAATAAAATCAATTCTTTTTGTATTAAACTTGAACTTATAAAACTATCGCCACAATGTAAGAAGGCTTCTTATAGGGAAATTCAAGATGTGTTTTTTCTAGTAAAGTATGTCTCTATTTTAGTATTATATTCCTTACTGTGTCCTAGCTTTTCTATCACATGCAGAACAGTTTCAAATACATATAGGCTACATACTTTCATCATATTCAGGGAGGCAAAATGTTGTTTTTTCAATGATTCTTTGTAATCCATATATATTAGGTGAGAGTAAAATTACTCTTATTGATTGTTTTTGTTTCGAAATTATATGTTATTAGATATTATTTCTCATCAAACTCTGTTACTTTATTTTTGTCTTTTATTACTCTTATCAATTTTATTTTTTCTGTTTTATTTATATTTCACTGTACCGTTACATTGGAGTGAAGCTGGCATTGATATTTACTTCATTATAAATGTGATTTTGTTTTATAAATTCGGTCTTCAATCAATACAATATACAGTGGGACAATTAAAAATTCTTAATTCTGGAATTTAAGAATATTTTTATGCACTTATATTTTCTAAGCATTTAATTAATCTTCACTGCAATATTAGGGACTTAAAATCCATGTACTTCAATTCGATGAATTTGAAGCACAAAAACTATTTGTTACGTCACAAACCAAAAAATATGAATAATTCAGTACTTTTGGATATTCTATTTGAGGTCCAGATATGTCGATTGTACACCAGATAAATATATATACAAGACAAATACCACTGACTCACTCACTCACTCACTCACTCACTCACTCATTTATCACCGCTTCTCGAAAAAGTTTAAATTTGGTACTCGTGTTCAGTTGATGACCTAGACGCTTGCAAAGAGCGGATTTTAAGAAATTCCAAAAACTACGCCCAAAATTGATGATTTTTAGTGTCTCAAGAGGTACCGGTACTCAGCCAAAAAAGCTGAAAATTTCCCAAGAATACGCCCAAGTTCAACGTTTTTTTTAGCATTCTCAAAGACTAAGAAGTGGCTAAAAAAGGTGAAATTTGGTACGGATGTTCAGTCAACACCCTAGATGTGTGCAAAAAACGGGTTTTAAAAACGTCCCAATAATCGGCCCAAAATTGATGTTTTTCTAGCCATTTTAACGTTCTCAAGAACTAATAGATCAAAAATGTTGAAATTTGGTATAAATGTTCACTTTTGAGATTTTCCCGAGAATACGCCAAAGTTTGATGTTTCCCCAGTGTTTTTGCATTCTCATGTAGAACGTGGCTTTTAAATGTTAAAAAAGTTTAAAATTTATGGCCGGTTACACGAAAGCCAATTAAATAAGGAGTTTAATGTCAGTTAACTAACCGGCGTAAGTGTAACGGGTTTATTTCTGTTGCAGAAAGATCCATTAGTTAAGTTTCGTTAACAGAACGGGCACAATCTGGCTACACTGTAATTTGACAGCTGATTCTGAAGTTGAGAAAAAAGATGAATTAGAATCATTTCATTGTGATTTTTTTATATTTTTTATTGCTGATGATGCCCACATGAGTCCGAGACTTGTGCGTGGGTAATGAGGTGAATGATTACACATAAATGCCTGACGGTGGAGCGGGATTCGACCCACGACCACTTAAACGACAGCAAGCTGAAGTTGCAACGCCCCAACCAACTGCGCTAAGCGGCCAATTATTCGAATCATTATCTCAAAATTATTATATTCCTAATAGATTTTATTAATATTGAAAGGTTTTTAACACCTACGACCTAATTTGCAGTTCCGTGTTCTAGTACAATAAACATAACCTATAAAATGTAACTTGACAGGTATTAGTGAGATTTAATCATCGGCGATCGGGCGGTTAAATATATTTTACGCCAGTTAACCTAATCGGCGTTATCGCTTTTAATTGTCATTTGCACAACTAAATTCTCTCCATTAAGTTTAATTTCCATAGAATGACGTCATTCTACGGGATTAAACTTAATCGGCTTTCGCGCAACCGGCCATAAGTTATAAATGTTAACAAAATTAAAATTTTATTGAAAATTTCCCCCTCATCCAGACAGGCAGACGAAGCGAGCCTGCCGGCTAGTGTGACATATGACTTCCAATTTCTTCCCTCAACTCACATTTAACATAAAAAATACTCATGACCTTTGTGTTATAGACCCCTAATGTATACTGTGAATGAGTGATAATGATAAAGCCTTGATTACATTGGGCTAGTTTATTAGCTGACCAGCCAACAAGTAGCGAGTAAAGTAGCCAGCCTTTCAACTGCTCCTTACATAATTATCTAGTGAACACTGGTTGAGTTACCAATCAGATAGCTAATTTTCGACGCTTACGATAGTAATCGACACTTAAGGGGACAGAACTTACATCTATTCCACTGAAAGAAGTGGCGGCAACAGCTCTTACAAATGTCACTGGCTCTGACTGTGGACGTAAACACAGTCCCAACACAATTCCGAACCCGCCTCCAACGGCAAACCCCACGCAGCCAGCGTAGAGGTTACCTCGATTAACTGCAAGTCATACAATTAAATTATTATCTATCTCAGCAATATTTCAATAAAAACGAAATTATATCGAGTTTTCTTTCTTAGATATCCTATCAAACCTTTTTACTCACTGATACTGAACAACTAAAAAAATTAAAAGATAATTCCATCAAATATACAATAAAATAAATATTTTTGCAAAAAAGCCGCTATAATTCGTCTCACTCAGCTAAGCAGAAATCAGCCTGGACTGACGGGGTACATTAGCAACCAGAAATTTCACAAATGAGAAGACATAAAATAATAGAGTTTAACTAAACTTCACTAACAAAAATGTTAAGGCTAACCAGACCACTCTATGCCTCCACTTTCTCTGGATTCCAAATGTTATAGAGCAACCTAAAACATACAGTGGTCAGGTCAGCAGGGATGCAGAATATGTCTGAACGCCCGAACATTGTTCGGGGGAAGTCGCCGAGGGTCTGGGGAAATAAAAAAATTAAGCATATTAGTTTTAAGATCTGATAGAACATTACTCAGACTTAAGTGCTTAAAGTCCGAGGAAATCTTGAAATAACACGTATATAATGGATATAATTTGTTATTTGTGAACGATAGAATATTACGCATCAACACAGTCCCGTCTAATTAGTAGTACCTAGAAGGAAAGTGATGACTGATGAGTCATTGTCTAATGTCGAGAGTGCCTGCGCGACCCGGCCGACAAACCCCTGTATTGAAACAGAAGATGAAGAGCTCTTGAGTGGAAGAGCAAGAAATTAAAAACTGTTCAACAATTTTAATTTCAATTATTTTTTCTCAGTACGCTTCTCACTCTACAAGCCTGAATCATTTTATTCTTAAGTACTAGTGTAGTGATTACTGAATTTGGTTCATCAATTGAAATAAAACATGTGAGTTCAAAATGTGAAAAGTAATTTAAATCCATTAATCCACATTTTTAATTTGATTTCAATGAAAGCTATGAGTAATAAGTGAAATTTGAAGAAACAAAGTCAAGTTATATTATCGGGTTTCACGACACTTATTTTGGGGAAATTTTGGTCTTTAAAATTGATTTTCTGGGGAAATTTTGGGGCTTTGGAATATTCTGCACCCCTGCAGGTCAGAATTAGCATCATTGCTAGAGTAGTTTTTCTGAAACTCTCTATTAAGGATGACTAGATTTTTCCACTAACACATGTGTTACTACGTATGCGTATTTTTTAATTTAGTTCCAATGAGATTAATAATGGGCTACATATAACAGGAGCTGCAAAAATGTAATTCTCTGTATAGGCCCTTATATCATTCTTCTTTAAATCCTTAAAAAATATATATGGAAGACAAACAAGGATCGATTTCACTATGATGTCCTTCTCTGAAGAACATTGCACAAAGCATGAAAAGAGGTTTAATTTTATATCATCAGGATGATTAAACATAACTCTTAAATGGAAGAGTACAGTAAAAGTGTATCCAACTATAATACAATAATATACTAGAACACAATAACAAGTAGGAATGACTTTCTGTAGTGTGTAGTGCGAGTGGGACAGTGTAGAAGGGTTCGGCTGGCTGGGTGACGTGGACTGGATATTTAGCAACAAATGTGGCCAATGTGACAACAAATGAGAGGACTGGTGTACACTGACAGATGCTTGAGCATTTCAATAATTAGCAATGATTTCAACATTGCTTACACAATCATTTAATACATCGTTCACGATGATTCAGCCACACACTAATTTTACACCAAAATGGTGCCAAGTGATGACCAAATGGAAATGACTGCATCTTTCCCCCGAAGTTTGGGAAATTTTCTCAGATGAAAACTTTTTGGACAATGGGATAACATGACTTTTTTATATTCCCACAGATGCAAAATCAGCTGAATGAACTTCAGTTTGACTGGATTCAAAATTCATTTTGAGCATTAACGAAAATTTTGAACACATTTCACAATACTCAACAAAACCATTCCGGCGACTGCAGTTGGTGTTAATTTGTTGCTAAATATCCTCTCCCATGTTACCCAGCCAGCCTAACCCTCCTACACGGCCCCGCTCGCACTACAGAAAATCAGTCTTACTTTTTATGGTATGAACCCTGTATAAGTAAATCAGTTCTTCCAAGTTATAATATTGATATTCTGTGGGGCAAAGAAATGATCAACCATAGAGTAAAGAATGAAATTCAAACTTACTGTCGCTTCCGATCGCATTAGATATCCTTGCATAAACTATTACCGGGTTAGAGTATCTGAGCGCAGTGTTGCTAAAGTCTCTCAATATCCATATAAGGTGATGCAATTTCTCCGAAGTTATTTCGTGAAAATGAGCAAGTTGTGGAGAATTGTAGGCAGATAAAGCAAGTTGGTAACTCTGATCCGCATAGGACTCAGCTATACTACGGCACTGTTGCACAACAGAATACGCTAGCACCTGGAAAAAGAAAATTAAGCCCGAATTACATCGGGCTAGTTCACAAGCTAGTAAATAGCAAGAAATAATAGTCTTGAAAAATGATATTTTATCACCTTCAATCACATTAAAACCATTGCTAGCTTAACTGCTTTAGAATCATTTCATATAATATAACATAAAATATGTCAAATATCACTGTAAAATGCTTTCACTGTGCTGTGAGGAATATCTAAGAATTCGTTGTTAAAAGAGGCGAACTTATAAAAAGTTTATAAGTGTACTAAAGTCAGTCATTATTCGACAGAGACGTATCAAGAGCAACACAATTATTTATAAATACCCTCATTTGTGTCAAGAGATGAATAAAACTGTATCTAATTTATCTTGAGCCTCAATATGGCAATAGAAATAAGAGATAGACAACGAGAAACCCCTTCTTCAAGCTTAATTTTAACCAAGGAAATGATAACATAGTAGGCTAAGGAAGAGCTCCATTAATTGGGTTCAGAAATGAAATAATTATTATTCAATAGTCTCCTAGGCTCACAGAAGTTAGCATCCTGCAAAATTACCTGTAATGATTCGAGCCTTTGTGAGAGATGAAAAATTATTTCATCCATATTTCAACTCCTGTTTCCTCCACAAACATTTCATTTGTAACTTCACTCTTGAAATTAACTTTTAAAACCAATCCAAGTTCCCCCTTCCAATTATTCCTATTTTCAACTCTCGGTTGTTTCTGAATAACATCTCCGAAAGTGTGAATCTAAATGCGAACTATTAAGTAAATAATTATTGTTCTACCGATAATAATTTGAAAATTTCAAAACTAGAAGCCTACATTTTTCCTTGAAAAACATAAGTTCAAGTTTAACCTCAATGTAACCTAACTAAACCATTTGACCTCTGCTCTCTAGCTAGTGGTGATCGCTTCTGTTAGGTTGCTCACCAGCTGTGATGAGCTAAAGCCTATGCGGATCCTACTGAATATAATATTATAGTAATAAAAAGGTTACAATTTCCATTTATAAATTGGAAATATATATAAGGTTTTAAATTTTACTAAAATAATTAGATGATGTCGAAGGCAGTTTTCGCGAGCGAAACAGCTCATCACATCCAAGTGTGACATGACGTCAAGAGGGGGTAAAGTTCATGAACGCTCCCTAGCACAATTATAGCGACACTAGGAATGAGATATGAAGGAATGCAATCTCATAAAAAAAGGGCAGCAAAATCCTCATTTCTGATCTCCCCCCCCCCTCAAAAAAAAACTAGCCAGCTGAGACGGCCCTTGACACATGCTGCTTCTCTTTGAAAAATAATAACATCCTTCTAACGTTCGTAACAAAAAACTATAATAATGAAAAACAACACTTAGTCCCAAAAATGCTTCGTTGGAGAGTGAAATATGGGGAAGATTGCAGCTATCTCTACAAATAATTTAGTTATTCAGAAATTGACAGTAGGCTACCTCCAGTTTTGGAAATCTCGAAGTTGATAGTTTTCACCAGCTGTTCGAAACAGCTTATTCCGCCTTATCTTCTTCCTCACATATCCACTCCTTATTTTGACTACTGCCCACATTTCACCTTGCTCACACATGTTACTAACATTATAGACAAACCAGATGTTTTGTTTTATTATTTCGCTTGATTAGCATACATATATTGGGTGTTGAAACAGTGAATCATTATACAATATCCCTGAGGCATAGGCGTGCGCAGAGCTTTAAAAAAATTGGGGTACCACCACACCCACACCGAAGGTGTGTGGACAGTGGACCCCCCAGGAGCCGGGTGGTCTGGGGTGCACCCCCGGAAAATCTGTTAAATAATGAAGTGAGTTTTATGAATTTTTAAGCAATCTGAGGTATGAAATTTGTAACCCAGCTGCTCTTGTCCGTTTTCTTTGATAGAACTTATCAATTTTTATTTTTTCTCGGGGCTAATGGGGGTACCGCGGCACCCCTGGTGACTCCCGTGCGCACGCCTATGCCCTGAGGTTAAACCTTTCCCTCTGCATCAGCCCCATTAAATAAACTGTATCTGTACGGTACCACCCATTGAAATAGAAATAGCCTAATGAATAACATTCTGTAACAACACAAATTTCTCGATCAAGGCTCCAAGAGACTGGTCCCCACTTCCTTTACACGGTCACATAGTGATGATGAGGTCACTTCACTCACATGTTATAGCACATTTCTGCGAAAGACAGAAATATAAATAAAGAACGGGAATTGAACCCGTGAAAACAGGAGTAGCAGTCAGTCTGAGTTATCAGAAATAACACTGCAACTGATTACATCACCGCGGCAGCAAATATAAGATCATACAATTTGATATTACTGCTGACTCATTCGATATAATACCTTTTGTGTACATTAATAAATAAAAGAAGTGTATGTCAAATAAACAAGAGTCAAGAAGTCAAGTAAATACAAGAATTCGTGTCGTGAGTTATGTCAAATTTGACCAATACAGTACTTAAATACAGAGTGTTTGAAAAAGAACTCCCTAGTTTCAAATATAAATGATTTAGTGAAATTAATGAAAAACTACATCAATGATTGCATACAATGAAAGAGAGTACCTTCAAGTTTTGCTTGAATGTTTTAGACTTCAACGTGGTATCTAATAATTTTGCCCTGCACACTTCTAGACGATATTCCACTTCTCAAGAGAATTGGACCAGCCCTGCCCATCTACCTTCCCGGAAAGCGCGTGCCAACAGCTGCACACACATGGTTACTGTGATGAGGTGGGGCGCCATCTTGTTGAAAAAAACACAAGCCCTTTTTCCGCCACAATACCTTTCAATTGGTGAAAGACATACTCTGTGGATATCTGATGAATCACACGCCACAAACTAGAATACGAATGTCACTTGGGACAGATTCTGTGATATATATATATGGGAGTTCTTTTCCAAACACTCTGAAATATGTTTATAGTATAGCCACTCCATATTTGACCTACACCACTATAGGTTCGGGTAGAGCTTTAACATACCGGTTACCACACTTCCATTGAGGTTAAATGTCAGTTTTAATTTGACAGCGATTTCTGAAAGTCTACTGGTCTCACGTACTGCGAAGATCTGTTAGCGTGGTCTGATAAGCTCAATCTGTGTTAAGAAGTTTTGAATAAAATTCACCTTATCATTACTAAATAATTAAGCATAAAGATTGCAGTGAGTCTTTTCAGCATTTACAGCGTTCTTACCAAGTACAGTTATTATTGTCGTCTGTTGTCAATAAGTTTTATAGTGGAATATAAACACTCACTTTAAGTTCTCAAAAGTGAGTATTTATATTCCACTATAAAAGTTACATTAGTTTTACAATAAATTACAACAGCAAGTGTTTTATATTTCAAACTTTAAACTTTAGTTCTATAATCACACTGTGGAAAATAAAATCATAAGAAAAAAGAAAAAGAAAAATACACCGGTAAAATTATTATTATTATTAAATTGCACATTTACATATGTTGAATGTTGCTTATTAAATGAGCAACCTAAGAAACCGAAAACAATCAACAGTGAGACATGAAATATTAACGTAGCAAATGCTATTATTCGTTATGAGAAAAAAATATCTCGAACGCAATGAAACGAAAAAATATCATTAACTTAACAAAACGAGAAAATAATACTGTGCTTTCAAAAGAACACAAAAAATAGCAAAATAATACTGTTTAGAACAAAACAAATACTCAACATCATGTACTACGCGAAATCGTCAAATCAACCTCATGAGTATACATCAACTTTTTTAACAAAAAATTTAATAACCACAATATAAAGCAACAGCAATCCTAAAATAAAACTGAGCTGAGGACATACAATCAACGAAATCCGTACAAGATTATCTTGTAATCACATATTATTGATAAAATTAATATATTCTTATTATTAAATTCATCACTCCGCTAAGAAAAAATTCAAAATTTTTCTTTGGTCAATTTGAAATTGAGCATTAACTGTTTAGTATTAAAATTCTATGAAGATACAGTAAAACAAAAATCAAGAAATCGCCTTTTATTCACCTTTCATTTTTTATTTCCTCAACTCACCTATCATGCAGTGAATTTTACAGTGAACATAATTTAACTTACTTATTAACTCACTAATAATTCCATTTATCTATTCACTTGAAATAAGAAGACCATGCAAAGAAAATGTCATGAATATAATACATTCTATTAGTACGGAGTGTTACATAAGTGGCCTTAGAACTGCCAACATTCACACTGGTCATTTTAAAAATTGGGCACATTTTGATCAAATTCAAATTAAAAAACTACACGAATTTTATTTATCTAAAAATGAAAATAGTTACTATTCTAATCTACTGATATTTGGAAAATACAAAATAATATCATTCAATTCCAGGCAAAATCCAGGCCATTTTGTAAATGTTTATAGAATCAGGTATCATGAATATTGTACATGTGATGAAAACTACAAGGAACCGAGGTCGTGATGGACTTTTTGTCACATATCTCCAAAAACTTGACCAACTTATTTTATAACATGGGTGAGATTGACAATTTATATTTGGTTGTTTTCTGTTTTTTAAGGTAAAATTTTATTGGACATTTTTATTGATAAAATTCTACTGGATGTAAGAATATTGATTGCAAGAAAAAGACTCTAGTGGTATTTGAATAATTGAATGTCCGAAGTTGAATTAATGTTCTCCTGAGATCTAAAATCAAAGAACAAACGGTAGCTGAGAAAAGAGCGATTATTTGGTAATGTTTTAGACCTTTGTCTGGTCTTTCCCAGAGAAATTATTGCAACTTTGCAGTCTCTATTCACCCCAGCCTTGAGAAAATATGCTTTCTCCACGTGCAGGATGTAGCCACCTTGTCGATCAGCCTGGAGAGGGACATTTTCTGGCAGTCAGTTCTTATTAAGCTTAGAACCGATTCACATCTAAAAATCGTAAACATGTTTAGGGTCCCGTATAGGTCAGCTTTTCCCCAACTTAGAACGGTTCGGCCGGCCCCGTTCGAGATGAGTTTCCTCTAGATTCAAGTATAAAGCGTATATTTCCAAGTAAACTTACAACTAAATTACAAAAGTAAATTATCGCGAACGGATTAGGAACAGAAAAGTGTTCCGCGAGCCGTAGCAGGGATCTGTTCAATCACATAGAGATAAGCTGCGTTCTCGTAGGTCCTGTTTGTAACGGTGACCAATTAGATTGGCCAGCAAAAAAGACACTGTTCTCTGCTGTAAAATCACTTCCCGGTGGTTCGGAACCCACCTAAAAATGTAGGTCCAATTCATCAATCAACATCATCCAGCTCATTACCCACGCACAGGTCTCAGACCTATGTGGGCTTCATCCTAAAAAAAATATAGAATTATTTTTGTTTGTAACTGCCTGCAGTAATGAATGGTAAGAGCCATTAAGTTTTTATTTATCTTATTTTTAGAGTCCTCTTAATTGCCAATCCTATAAATTTAGGGAAATGGAAAACAAATCATTTATAGAGCTCTAGGTAAATTTAAAGTTAAATTTAGTTAAGTGGTTCAACCACTAGAGAATCCTAAGTACCGATTATTCCAAAAAGCATAATCTCTTCAATATGTGAATCATTAAATAATATTTTCGTTCGTATGTATCACTTGTTGTAACTAATAGAAAATTCTATTAACTAATAGTATAAAGCTAGTGGAGAAATCAATTTGTCAAAGGATTAAAATAAAATTGCGCATTATGGACCAATTTTCAGAATTTCCCTTTTGTGTTTAATACACACACGAATTATTGAGTTAAATCAACAAACTAATCCTATTTTTAAAGAAAGTTTCAATAACCATTAGTTGTTCAACGAAAACCTCAGTAAGTTTGTCCTCAGCAAACAAAAAGGGATTACTGTTCTTACAAGTTTTGTTGTGAAAGTTGCTAACTCTTGTCCACAGGTGGCAAATCATAAGAGTCTCTATTGGACTGGCTAGTAGAAGAACGTTGTTGGTAGAATAGAACATATGCTTGAGGAGTAACAAGCCGGTTAGCAGGCATGGAACTGACAGTGCAATCGTTGAAGCAATGCCACGCCTGAGTGATCGGATGACGGCAGGCTGCTGTGTAGTGACCAGACTGTGTGCCTCCGTTATGATTGGACACCGCATAAAGATCATACACCATCATCTGGTCTCCTGTTCCAAGTGCGTTGTCCGAGTAAGGGCTCAGGTCAAGCCCATCGACAGGAAAGTTGACAGTCGCCGTCAACTTACGGAATCGTTCGTTCGGTGAGAATCGTTTCAGATGAACAACAAGAATTCGAGGAAACTTGTGAATTGAATACCTACATTCAAAACAAACGTAAATTTAATTGTTGTCCACAGTAATTTATTTAATACAACAATATCTAGATTTTAATGTTCATTGCATTTTCATCCAGTATAAATCAGATTATTTTTTGTTAGAAAGCGGTTTGTATAAAAACAGAAAAAATTATTTTTCACAACCATAGAATACCCAAACTCTGCTCTATAAAAATATTCAAACACCATGAACACCACGATTATCCACGACCGGATTAACCGCGTTGCGGCTTATCCGCGATCGCGATCACGTATTGGACTGCTTTTTACCGATGTGAAAATATTGTACAGTAATCTTGTATTTGAAGTCTTTCACATTATTAAACCTAACATTCAGTAGCCTAAAGGTTATTAAGGACTTATTTTGCTTTCACAGTCGTTTTTAACTATTTCAAGTGTATTTTAGGTTAGGTTTGGTTTATCCACGATTTCGATTATCAGCCACCCATTACCGCGGATAATCGGGAGTCTACTGTAATTTGAAGTACGATGAACCTAAATATATTTTGAAAAGTCACATTTTTCTGAGAAGTTGGGTTGCCTAATAACTCAATAAATTCCAACACAAAGATACTTTGTACCAATAAAGAACATTGCTCCGTTCATAACAGATATTCTGATAAAACTTTTAGCTTATATTCTAATGGAACTTGTAGCTTTGATTGTGGGGTTTCTTTCCCTACACATTATTCTCAGTTTTAATACCGATTCTTTCTTATTCTAGTTATTTAGTAGAATTTGTAATGTTTTTGAATGTGGGTGTTTTGGTTCTCCATGTACTATTCTTACCGTTTTATCACAAATTACTAAACATTTGTAAAAAATATTAGGCGTGTGAATAGTTTCTGAGTGTGATCTAATAAAGTTTGTTATATTTTGAATGTCTACCTGAATGTGGGTGAATATGTATGAAATCTATTTTCTACATTGATGAAAGTATAGCTTGTCAAATCATTCTTGGCTCTTACTTCACGTCGACTCTCTCCTTCTACTCTACACTACTAGAAGCTTTGAGATGTTATCACATATTTCGACACATGACTAGTTCCAAGTATAGAGTTCCTTGGAACTCAATGTGTTACAGGGATGCAGAGTGGGATAAACAACATTGTGTGTCTCTGCGCACTGCCAGGAATGAGTAAGCAGACTGCACAAGATACTTTTCAAAATGTCTTAATTTTCATTTGATTGCAATGTTTCCTTGATGCAGTCACATTCCTTCATGGAAATTTGCAGTTGTTGCAGCCCATCTCTCATACATATATTTTAGTGGATATGTAAAAATTGTTTCGTAAAATTTGTCCTCCTATTCAATTGGACTGTGATAAAAGTTTAAATAATTACCTTTTTGTGCATGGCCGCCGAGTGTTGCAGCGAGTACACGTCGCCATGTTGTCTCCATCCAGTGTCTCATCCTGCATAAAATGATCAAAGCAATCTGAAAGCTTCAATTCGTGAGATGTCTGTACCAATGGAAGTGAGAGATCCCAGAAAGCCTGAAATCAAATTTACAATAATTGTCTCGGCAGCTATTTCTAAATCATACATTTTATAATTAATCAACATAAAATGAGATTGCAGACAAAATTGTTCTGATACTTAATGAATTTCCATAAACAAAGAGATGACTGAACTATTAATGAACTACTGCATTAGTATAAGCTTTTTATATAAACTTCTAGTTTTATTACATTGTAACTTATTTGTGCCAAGTAAATAGTTATATGGTGATAATGTGAAATGAAGAAACAATTAAAAATCCATTGAATCGCATACAATAATACTTGGCAATCTATTGTCCAGAATTCTGTAGTACACATTGTGTATAGCTAGACCTAATTTTGTCAGAGAAGTCCACCAATATCCTGTGTATTAATGAGCATTGGTTAAATAGTGAAGAAATACCACTAATGTTCCAAGAAACTTCGTCCTAGCACCCTCTCACTGCAGGACACCTCCACTCATACATGGAGGCTCATCTATACTAGTCAGTACCTCAATTAAATATACTGCCCTGAATGTGAGTAAATTTTGTAAGGATAGAGTATTTGAAATGTCAGCCATAAAACTTATCCACAACAACAGTACCATAATGAGTCTATACAGGACGCCTGACTCTAATCTTCAGGACTTTTTAATTAGATTGGAAGAAGTCTTAAACTTTGTCACTGAAAGACCCTACTCTTTTATTGCTATCACTGGAGATTTCAATATAAACATTCTTGATGAGTGTAAACCTGAGGTCCATCAATTCCTGAATGTAATGAGATCTTTCAATTTATATAATATACACTCCCTTCCTATAAGGGGAAGAGCATGCCTTGACAATGTTTTTACATGTGTTAAAACTGAACGTATTAAATGTCAATTGTATGAGCAGGACCTAATATCAGATCATGCAGGAATATTTGTTAACTTTTTAGTAGATGTTACCAATCAACGTACAAAGAATGACAAGGAAACTGAATTCCATAAGAAGCGTCTTATAACGGCTGATAGACTAAATAACTACAATAGGTGTCTCTCTAATTAGCAGGTAGCTGTTCAATCAGATAGATAAGCTGCGTTCTCGTAGGTCCTGTTTGTAACGGTGACCGATTAGATTGGCCAGCAAAAAAGACACTGTTCTCTGCTGTAAAATCACTTCCCGGTGGTTCGGAACCCACCTAAAACTGTAGGTCCAACTCATAAATCACCATCATCCAACTCATTACCCACGAACAGGTCTCAAACCTATGTGGGCTTCATCCTTGAAAAAAAAAATTACCACTGGTCGAATATATTCAATGTCTGTGATACAAGTACTGTGATATCTGTGTTCATAAATGTTTTATCGTTTTATCTGAATGACCATTGCCCTATAATTAATTGTAAACTGAGGCCCAAATCTAGTCAAATAATAATAATAAGCGTATGGCTTTTAATGGTAGGGAGACCCTTACGGGTAGTTCAAAGAAATTGGTTCACACCTGAACTAAAGCAAATGAGGGAACACCTAATGATGCTTTATAGTGTCTGTAAGATAAGCAACACTGAAAGTGCAAAAGCTGAATTTAAGAATTACAAAAAACGGTACAAAATAGTAATAGATCAAGCAAAAATTGCAGCTAATGATAGCATTATCAGTAAATCAACTAATAGATGTAAAACAGCCTGGAGAATCGTTAAAAAGGAAACAGGGCATGACCCAGTACATCCAAAGATTAATCTTTCACCAGACACACTGAATGATTACTTTGTTAATGTCCCAAGTAATGCAGCCCAAGGGCAAAACTCTTCAGTCACCTATTTTGATCTTTTGGATAATTATAAGTTCACTGAGGGCATTAGTGGAGAAACTCTTAATTTCTCATGGAAGGTGGTACAACCATACACTGTAAGATCAATTGTGAATAGTTTAAGTTCATCAAAAAGTGAGGACTGTTTTGGCATGTCCAATTTTTTACTAAAGAATATTATTGATTCTATACTAGCTCCTTTAATGGTTTTAATAAATTTATTTTTACTAACTGGAAAATTTTCTGACTGTTTAAAGCTCTCAATACTCAATCCAATCTTCAAAAAAGGTGATCGTGATTTACCCGAAAACTACAGGCCAATAGCAATTTATTGTTCCCATAATTAGTAAGATAATAGAGACATGTATTTTTCATCAATTGTATGAGTATTTCACAATAAACAACCTGTTAAATGTGAACCAATTTGGGTTCAGGCCCAACTGTTCAACCACAATGGCAGTTGAAAAAATAGTCAATTACATCCTTGATGGTTTTGAGAAGAGAAGGGTTGTAGGAGGTAAAATGTTGGACCTGAGTAAGGCGTTTGATGTTATCTCACATGATATTCTTTGCAAGAAACTTGAACACTATGGCATCAGAAACAGTGAACTTGAATTAATTGAAAGTTACCTTAGAGATAGATATCAAATTGTTAAACTTTATAATAGTAAATCTGAACCAAAGAAAGTATTGGCTGGAGTACCACAAGGGTCAGTCCTTGGGCCCTTTCTATTCTTAGTTTTTATCAATGATTTTCATGTAAATGTACCCTGCTTTTCTGTGCTTTATGCTGATGACACTACCATTTTGGATACTAATGTAAATGTAGATAGTGTGTTAGACAGCCTCGTTTTGTCAATGGGTCATTGTAAAGAGTGGTATGGAGCAAATTGCTTGATGCTTAATGAAGGTAAATCGGAGAATATAATTTTTACACTTCGGAATAATTTAAACATCGAACACCAGGAGTACCTGAAACCAGTTAAACTATTAGGAATCATGCTGGATAGCAAGCTGACCTGGAGTAGTCATGTAGATTATTTATGTAAAAAGTTAGCCAGAGTCATGTTTCTTCTTAGGAAACTAAAATGTTGTGTTAGTATGAAAGTCTTGATTCTCACCTATTATGGTCTATTTCACTCACAACTAAATTATGGACTTCGACTGTAGGGTAACAGTAGTGAGATGAAAAAAGCATTCATATGGCAAAAAAAAGCTATTCGTTGTATTGTTGGCCTGAAAAGTGATGAAACTTGTAAAAATAGCTTCATTGCACTAAATATTATGACGCTTCAATCTATGTACGTATACTGTAATCTAATCTATGTAAAAAAAATTTAATAACTTTCAACAAAACCTTCAACATAGCCATCGAACTAGATACAGAGAGAACCTAGTCAAGCCAAATATTAGACTAAGCAAATCATTAAAAAGCCATGTGTATCAACAAGGTTTATTGTTCAACAAATTGCTACCCATATTCAAGAGCCTGCCAACAAAAAAGTTAATTTCCACAATATCCTATTGGCTAAAACAAAGGGCTTTTTACTCAATTGAAGAGTTCCTTAATCATGATATATGACATCGATAGCTGGACTGGTTACAGAATTTAATTTTAATTGACAGTTATAACTGATGGAGTTGTTCTTAACATTCTTAGTAATTATGTAACATTACATGGTCTTCATGTATATTTTGGTGTCGGACTATTTTAACTTGTTTGACCGGGTCGCGAGTTGCGTCCTCACAACTTACAAAAAGACAAAGCCTATTGTATTCATGTATTTAATGGCCAATAAAAATATTGTATTGTATTGTATTGTTTCAGCGTCGTGAAAAAACAATTGAAAAACCACACAATGGCTGTGATTGATTAACTGAGTAGTAAGTCAATGACACTACGATGACAGTCTTCTGAGACGCTTGGCGAACGCTGCGGACAGCCTCGGATAAGTATAGACAAAGAAGACTGGTACATGGAACAATGCAGGATAGACAAGCACAGTGGTAATCAAAATTTGATGAATCATCGAATATTATATGTTCCTGGATTTCTTGTTCCATGACGAACTGCGTTGAAAGATTCGAAAGTACTCGGCCAGATTAAGTGAGTTATTATACTTATTCTTAACAAATATTTGACTGCAAGTCGTTAAATTTCACATGAAAAGTTAATATATGTTATGCGAATGGCTCTTGATATGTTCTCCCTTATTTTGGCTAATGAAAACTATTGAAATAAAAATATTAACTTACCTCGAAAGTCGTAGATCGGTGTCCACAATTTGCAAATGTGAGCGTAGATTTCAATTGTCCCACAAACAATTCAACAACATAACTGTTCTCAAGCATCAAGTATTGCTTCCAGCTCTCCAGCGCTTTCTGTGCATCTGGTAGTTCATCTGAAAGCTCCTGGAGCGTGCGGCGTTGCTTTACGGTCACCTGAAAAACCCACATTGAGGCTAAGAAATCTTTTACTTAAAAATTGATATTGTTTAGTCACAAGTTTGAAAGAAATAATACACTTTCCAAAAATGTGTGCTAAGTACCTTAAAAATAAATATTAGCTTTCTATATTAATTGTTTAGATTTGTATTGAGTAAATATTAATTTGGTCATACTACTTTATAACAATCAAGATATTTTGTATCACAAGTTTTATTATGGCAAGTTCAAGAATTAAACTGGAAATTTCTTTTTTCTTCTGTGTATTGTTCATAGTAGTAGTTTTTTTGTGAGGATGAAGCCCACATAGGTCCGACACCTGTGCGTGGGTGGATGTTGGAGATTGATGAGATGGACCTACAGGTTTAGGTGGGTTCCGAACCACCGGGAAGTGATTCTACAGCAGAGAACAGTCTTTTTGCTGGCCAATCTAATCGGTCACCCTTACAAAGAGTGCCCAGAAGAACGCAGCTTATCGCAGTACATATTCATAATGAATGTGACACAATGTTATGCAAACCGCATTCATAGAGATACTAGTTTCGGCAGTAACACCATTCTCAATCTGACTACTTTACGATAGAGTAGATTGTCTTTGCGAACAAGACAATAATATATTCTAATGATAAATTCTTCTGAGATATGTAAACCTGAACACTTAGGCCGGCCACACAAATGAACAGTCGAGGCGAGGTAAAATGACTTTGTTCAAGACGCTTGACTTGCCTTGTCGCAAAGCGGACACACACAATAGAAGGCAAGGCAAGTCATCGCCAAGTTTTGGCTCGGTTTCACAGTCAAGTCGCGACTGTTCTTTCGCAGAGTGAACTTGCAGCAGTTCTCGTGTTTCATTATAGTAGTTTCAGTAGTTTAGTAGTTTCAGTAGTAGCACAGTAGTTTCATTATAGAAGTTTCTAGTGTCTCTAGTAGCGTTAATTGAGGCATGATTGATGAGGAGGAAGAGATCGTTTTAATGATGTGGAGTTTTATTCAGTTGCTGGAACGCAATGTGAAAAATAGAAGAATGTGTGCCCCCCCCCCAAGCCTCATGACTCATCCCCCCCTAAATTTACTACCAGCCCCCCCAATAAATTAGGCATCCTCCTTGAAAAAAAATTTATTAATTAATTAATAAAATGCGAAAAAATAAGCCCCCTGTATTCTATCTAAAACTAAAAGAAGATTTATATAGGTATTGAAAAAATTCAAACCCAGTCGATAATATACAAAATATATGTATATTTTTTGAGATTCTTTACATAGTTAACTTTTTTTGTAAAGGTAAAAAGAAATATATCAATGAAATGAATATACGGTATGAACTTCTGCTCAATAAACTTAATTACAAAATAGATAAATAATGGGTGCCCACTGATATCCCCCAAACTTTTTTTGGAGCCCCCCAAGAATTTCAATGATGCAGTCTGCGTCATAGCTCCCCGTGTGGGCACCCCTGTATTAATCAAAAAAGGGATATCAGTGGTTTCATTGTAGAGTTGCGGACAGATCCGGCAAAGTGGACACTCGATAGAAGCTGAGTGGATGAGGTCACGTGACTTCGCGCATGCGCAGAACGCTCCGACTCTTGGTGACATTAGTGACTTGGTGACTAGGCGAAAAGAAATTCTTGACTGTTTCGCTCTGCGACTAAAGGCGCCTTTTCGTCTCGCCTCGCCACGTCTGTTGAAGTGTATGGTGCTCCGTAAGCGC